>JAUDYJ010000003.1:213444009-213779009 GCA_030761175.1 Masticophis lateralis | reverse complement strand
CACAGCTTCTGGAGGGAAGCCCTTC
Source organism: Masticophis lateralis (assembly GCA_030761175.1). Lineage (NCBI taxonomy): Eukaryota > Metazoa > Chordata > Lepidosauria > Squamata > Colubridae > Masticophis > Masticophis lateralis. The sequence continues at coordinate 213,778,984 of JAUDYJ010000003.1, read as the reverse complement.
CGCTGATTAATTGTTCTCTTTGTTAGGAAGTTCCCATCCATTGTCCCTTGTCTGGCCTTCAGGTGCCTTGGAAAACAAGTTGACCCCTTCCTCCTCTTTGGGGCAGCCCCCCAAGTATTGGAAGGCTGCTCTCCTGCCTCCCCTGGTCCTTCTCTTCACTAGACTAGCCAGGCCCAGTTCCTGCAACCGTTCATCGTATGTTTGAGCCTCCAGTCCCCTCATCATCCTGGTTGCTCTTCTCTGCACTCTTTCTAGAGCAGAGGTCTTCAAACTTGGCCGCTTTAAGACTCGTGGACTTCAACTCCCAGAATTCTCCAGCCGAAGTCCACGAGTCTTAAAGCGGCCAAGTTTGAGGACCCCTGTTCTAGAGTCTCAACATCTTTTTTATAGTGTGGAGACCAAAACTGGATGCAGTACTCCATGTGTGGTCTTACCTGTGCAGTACAGAGTGGTACTAATTTCTCCTTACTTCTAGGTTGCGTTTCTCTTTAGTCATCTTCCACCTGTTGCTTCTCGTCCTGCCCTCGGGTGGTGTGGAGAACAGGTCCCTCAATGGAGGTTGCAGAGTTCAAAGCTTTGACTCAGAGATCTTTGTACTCATCAAAGCATCCCTCAACGGCGCCATTTTCGTTTCTGCTGTGTTTGGTTGCTTGCCGTCTGCCAGTGTATGGGCCTTAGGTTGACCGGCCCTTCTCCAGCTCTCTTGCCCTGACTCTCTTCCTCTTCCTTGGCCCAGGTGGACGGGCAGGTGGTAGCGTTGTTGGTGCAGAATCTGGAGCGTCTGGATGAAAGCGTGAAGGAAGAGGCAGACGGCGTTCATAATACTCTGGGTAAGTTGGGTGCCCATTGGAGGGGGAAGAGGCCTCTTGCCCTCTAAGGTGAGATCTGCCCCTGCCTTCCTAGCCTTCCTACCTTCCAAGAGCTGGAAGACCTGGCCTGGGCTCCCAATGGGGCTCTTCCAAACTGGAGAAGGCTGCTGGATTGATGGTAGGCTCCCACCCCCACCCCCAGCTCTCTGCTCTCCACCCATCCATCTCTGGTTATTATATCCATATATTATATCCATATATCCATGTTCTTTTGCGCTGTTTATGAATGGACAATATTTATGGGCAATTAGACAAAAAGAGAACCATGACAACAGGTGTGGAGATACGTCAGTGAAGGTTCTCAGTCTTCCAGTAGAGTTGGCTGGAAGTCCAGTTGCCATGACTCAACTTCGAAACAAGGATGTGAGGAGCTTTTGACACGAGCGAGGAACCCATCTCCAGCAGCCTGGGCCTCTCAAGGCATGACTTCACCCTCATCGTCCCAGCCAGAGGTCCATGCCGTAGGGCGGTGTTTCTCAACCATGGCTGGCTGAGGAATTCTGAGAGTTGAAGTTCATGCTCTTAAAAGTTGCCACGGTTGAGAAACATTGTCTTGGAGAATGGGGAACACTGCTGGGTTGGGAAGCCTGCTTAGATACGCTCGTGGCTGTGAAATCTCTGGAAATTTAGGACTTTCTCTTTCTCCTCCTCTTAATCCTCCTCAAAGCTATCATTGAGAACATGGCGGAGTTTCGGCCAGAGGTGTGTGCGGATGCCGCCCAGCAGGGCCTCATGCAGTGGCTTCTCAAGAGGTTGAAGGTGGGTGTTGGCCTTGTTTTCTCTGAAAGTTCCCCTTAAGGTAGGGTGGGCAACTGGCGGCTTTAGGGCCTGTGGTCTTCAACTCCCAGAATTCCCCAGGTACAGTAGCAGTGAATTCTGGGAGTTGAAGTCCACAAGTCTTAAAGTTCCTAAGGCCGGACCTCCTTACCTTACATACCATTCTGGACAACTGGCCGTCCAGTCGGCCTAATGCCGAAGGATGGTGATGTTGTAAAGCGTCCGTGTTGGGAAAGTGACAAGGGACACCTGGGGCATTTCGTTGAACATAAAAAGACCAGGCTTGAAAACGTAAAGAGGGTTGGCATTGGCTGGGCACCCATCCCAAAGACCAAACCAAGACAGGAGTCCCTTGGCCATAGGAAGGATGCCAAGTGCACATATTGACCGGCTGCTCTGCTCTTCCTCCTCTTGCAGGCCAAGATGCCTTTTGATGCCAACAAGCTCTACTGCAGTGAGGTGCTGGCCATTCTCCTCCAGAACACGGACGGTGAGTCCTGGACCTGCCCCCCACCCAGCCTGTGGCGGACTCTGTGCTCCCCTCAAGCCCCCTCCCACCTCTCTGCTCAGCCCTATCGATTTTAGGTGCCGAGATTGACCTGGGAGGTAGCTGTCAAATCTGACCTCTGGCCCCTCCCCTCTTCCCTGCAGACAACCGGGAGATGCTGGGGGAGCTGGATGGGATCGATGTCCTGCTTCAGCAATTGTCGGTGAGTGATTTGCTGCCCTCTGGCTTGGCCTGGGAGGGGGCTGGGTGGGGGAGGAAGAAGGGTGAGCAATGCTCAGCCGAGGGGAGTGGGGAGAGGAGCAGGTGTAGTGGGCAGAGACTCGAAGCTGAAGCCCAGCAGGCTTTGAGACACCGGTGGGGGAGGGGGTGCAGCCCATCTGCTTCATGCAGGCCATGAAGGATCCAGAAATAGCATTTTCAAGTAGTCTTTGACTTACGACTGTTCGTTCAGCGACCGTTCGACATTATGACAGCGCTGAAAAAAAGCTACTTATGGCCAGTCTTTGACATGGAGGCTTCACAGCCAGGATCCCAGGATGGCCGCTTGTCCCCTTCCCAGCCATCTTCTGACCCCCAAGTGTTTCTATGATTCTTGGTTTTCATGGGTTTTTTAATGCTTTTGTGTGTTTTTAGAAACGTTTTCTGTTTTGTTCAAAACAAAAGTTGAAATACAAAATACAGAACTCAGAAAAGATGCAAAAGGACAAAAAGGGGGAAAAACACAAAACAATCAAAGCATTAAAAAGGTGCAGAAAAGAAAAAATGTTAGGAATGAAAGGATCGATCGATCGATATAGATGATAGAGATAGACAGAGAGATAGACAGACAGACAGACAGACAGACAGACAGACAGACAGACAGATCCACCCATCATCCATCCTACCTACCTACCTACCTACCTTTCTATCTCTCTCTCTCTCTCTCTCTCTCTTTCTTTCTACCTACCTACCTACCTACCTACCTTTCTGTCTGTCTACCTACCTACCTACCTACCTTTTTATCTATCTGTCTATCCATCTATCTTACCTACCTATCATCCATCTATCTATCTATCTATCTATCTATCTATCTATCTATCTATCTATCTATCTACCTACCTACCTACCTACCTACCTACCTACCTACCCACCTATATACCTATATACCTATATACCTATATACCTATCTACTTACCTACCTACCTACCTATATATCTACCTACCTACCTATCTATCTATCTTTCTATCTACCTACCTACTACCTACCTTTCTATCTCCCTCCCTCCCTCCCAGGATAATAATGCAGGGTCCAGTCAGGTCAGTCACTGGGATGATGACTCTGAAAGCTCAGAAGACAAAACTTCTGATTCCGATGACTGACCCAGATTGGATCCTGCCAAAAAGACACTGCACATATATTGCCCCTTCTAGTTGAATACTGATTATGATATTACCACCACGTTAGTTCCCAACCCTTGCGAAAGAAGCCCTCCAAAATGTTTCTTTTAAACGACTAAATCTATTTCCAACTTGTTGAACTCTTTTCTGTACATTATATTAATGCTGCGTGCCACCCAAAGTTGTAGAAGGCCAGATGGGTGGGAAATGAATTTCAAAATTTGAACAGAATAAATAAAGTCCCTGGGGGGAGCTGGATGCATTTAACGACTGCCTGATTCACTTAACAACCGTGGCAAACAGGTTCCTCCTATTGGGTGCGACTCCCTTAACCACCGCCTTGCTTAGCGATGGCAATTCTGCTCCCAATCGAGGTCTGTCTGTAACAGGCAGGTCTGCCTCTTCTGCCAGAAGCAACCTGTGAAGACCTCCCTGGTCCAGCCTCCCCCTTTCTCCTTCTCATCATCCGGAAATGGCTTCCCTTTGAATTCGTGACCCTCCTTCTGAGGAGTGGGGGGCATTTCCCCCTCCCTGTGAGTCCAGACGGTGCCCCTTGCAGTTCCCAAGCTCTTTGGGCCATGGGGCTTTAGTCAAGAGCGCCTGGGAATCGGAGGCTGGCATAAGGTCAGGCGCCAGGACTGCCCAGCTCAGGAGCAGAGCTGGCATGGGGGGTGGGGGGGCGGTCTCCCTCCTCCCCCCTCCTCCTCCTGCAGCTTGTCAGGCAAGCTTGCCCCAAGAGCCATCCAGTGGGAAGACAAAGAGGGGGGACAGACTCCCTTCCTCCTCCTCCCCTTACCCCCTGGCAAGAGCCATCCAGTGCAAAGCCAGGGGGTGGGAGGGGGGGAATGGCAGACTGCTAGCCCCAAGGGGGTTACCCAACAGGGCTCCCCAGCCAGCCACTTGGAAAGAGGTCCATGCAAGACCAGCTCGCTGCCCAGATTCTGTCTGAAGTCCCAAAGGCAACTTGCTGGCTTATATTTCCCTGAAAACGTTTCGCTGCTCATCCAAGAAGCTTCTTCAGTTCTGGCTGAATGGCAGGGAATGGAAGGGTTTATATTGCTTAGCAGTCCTCCATATCTTCCTTAGCCCAAATCCTTCCATTTCCCCGCATGGTTGCAGGGACTGGGCTTGTCTAGTTGAAGGCGAAGAAGGACCAGGGGTGACATGACTGCTGTCCTCCCAATATTTCAGGGGCTGCCACAAAGGGGGAGAGGGGTCCCTGGGGAGGCCGGCTGCTGACGCCCCTGCTGTGTCCTGTCGGGACAGGTGTTCAAGCGGCACAACCCGGGCCCTGCGGAGGAGCAGGAGATGATGGAGAACCTCTTCGACTCCCTCTGCTCTTCGCTCATGCTCAGCTCCAACCGGGACCGCTTCCTGAAGGGCGAAGGGCTGCAGCTGATGAACCTCATGCTCAGGTGAAGGGACAGGCCGTGGAGGGGGGGGGATGGGGATGGGGGTAGAATCGGTGTTCCTGAAGGGCACAGGAACAGCTGGCCTCCAGGAGGTGCTGGGGGGGAGGAGAGTCTCCATCGCTGGAAGTTTTCAAGAGGAGATTGGACATCCACCTGTCTGGAATGGTTGAAGGTCTCCCGCTTGAGGTTGGGCTAGAAGACCTCCAAGGTTGATTTTCTATTCCCTCCTTCCTCCTTTCCTTCTCCTCCACCCCCTCCCTCTCTGACTCCTTCTTCCTTCCTTCTCTTTCTCCTGGGCCTTACTAAATATTTGCAAGAAAACTTTCAAGTTCAGGGAACACCAAGGACCCACAGTCCTCCTCCTCCTGCGGTCGGCAAACCCCTCTGCCTTCTAGCACGGATGATGTTCTGTAGTTTGGGTAATGAAACATCTGCAAGAAAACAGCCCTAGGACCCCACAGTCCTCCTCCTCCTCCTCCTCTCTCCCCCTCTGCAAACCTCAGCTCCTTCCACCACTGATAACACTCCCTAGTTGGGTCAAGAAATGTCTGCAAGAAAACAATCCAGCTCAGAGAGGACCAAGAACTCCACAGTCCTCCTCCTCTCTCCCCTTCTCTTTCTCTTCCTCTCCACCAACCCCACTCTCTTCTAGCACTGATGACGCTCCCTAGTTTGGTAGGGAAATGTCTGCAAGGAAACCACCAAGCTCAAGAGAGCGGCAAGGACCCCTCAAGGGAGACTCGTGGAAAGGAGCTGCCTGCTGCACTCATAGGTTATGGCAGGTGCTGAGATGGCAGGAACCCTGAATTGCCTTCTACATGCCTACCCCCCCCCCCCAAAAAACCCCCACATCCCCCTTTATTTCACAGCCATTTGTGAAGGTGACGTGACGAGTGCAGGGAGGGAGGCTTAGGATTTCTGTGGAACACACGGAGCTGATGTTGAGGTCGATGGGAGACCTCAGAGCCCCCAGACCCAAGACACAGCATGCACGAAAGCTCCCTTTTCCTCCCCCCCCCCCCCCCCCCACTTCCACGGGTGACCGAGCTCAGCCCTCCCCCCTCCTGCCCTTGCTCTCAGCTTTCCCGAAGGGGAGGGGGCTCTGGGGAAAGGGGTCTGCCAGAGGAGAGCCCCCTTCCTGCAGAGCAAGGCTGGCTAATGCAGCAGCAGCAGCAGCAGGGAGCTAAGTAAATAACCAGAAAGCATGGATTATTTGGGAGAAGTGGGGGAGGCTTGTGCTGAGTTTTCTTTAGGCTAATTAAAGCCCTTCTTCAAGGGTGTTTGGGGGGGAGGGGGCAGAGGAGAGACTGTGCTTTCTTCTCCCATCTCTTTGTCCTTTTTCTCCTCTGGACTCCAGGCTGCTCTCCGGCCAGGCAGAGCTAATTAGCCAGAGTCCCTGAGCTGGGCAGGAGGGAGCCGGCATTCTGATTTTTCTCCCTGGGTTTTCCCATCCATCCCCGGCCTTCTCCTCCTCTTCTGCCCTCACCCTGCCTCATCTCAGGGTTATACGCCATGTGCCCATTTCCTCCTCCATCTTGGCAAACACAAACACAAGGGGACAATTCGCCCCAGCTGACTCCCTGCGGGACAATTCAACAATTCCATTTAATTATTTAAAATCATTTAAATCTTTTTTTCATTCCGTGTTTCATTTTGTCCCTTCCTCGGCCTCCTTTGTTTCATGATTTGTTCTACTATTTCTTCGATATTATACAACCCGCGGCGAATTGGCTTGTGGTGAGTTGTCACAGAACCTCCTCAATGACAGTTCGTAGCCACAACGCATGTATTTATGACAATTGCTGTGTCCCAGGGTCATGTGTTCCCTGTCAGGCCTGTCCCAGCTTGGGCATCTAGGAAAGAAAGACCCTCGACTCCATTTGTAGCTAGACTTTCTTACTAAGAGCCAAGTGGTTACAGCACAAGCGAAGCCGGATCTGAGGAATCCTGGGAGAGGGACCTGGGAGTCCTAGTGGCCGATCCCTTGAACATGACAGCAGCCAAAAAGGCCAATGCAATCCTGGGTTGTATAAACAAAGGCATAGAAACAAAATCAGATGAAGTATCAGTCCTGCTTTCTAAAGACCTTAGAAAGGCCACACCTGGAACACGGCATCCAGTTTTGATCACCACTTTGAAAAAAGAGGATTAAGGGCCTGGAAGCTGAAGCCTAGGAAGAACGGCTGCAGGATTTGAGGATGGCCAGTCGAGAGAAAAGGAGGACTAGAGCGGACATGAGAGCAGCCTTCCAGTATTTGAGGGGCTGCCCCAAAGAAAAGGGGGGATCAAGCTATTCTCCAAACCCCCTGAAGGCAGAACAAGAAGCAACGGATGAGAACTAACCAAGGAGAGAAGCAACCTGGAACTAAGGAGAAATTTCCTGACCATTAGAACAATTAACCAGTGGAACAGCTGGCCACTAGAATGTGTGGGTGCTCCATCAGTGGAGGTTTTTAAGAAGAGGCTGGACAACCATTTGTCTGAAAGGGACTAAGGTTTCCTTCTTGAGCAGGGGTTTGGACCTCCAAGGTCCCTTCCAGCTCTATTCCGATTGATTGATTGATTGATTGATTGAACCCGGTAACTTTCTCTTCTCCCACGCCTTCCCCCCATGGTCATCTTATTCATGTCCAATAAGGTTCAAAGTAGATTTCTATGGAGATTCTCCGTCCTCCAGGTGATGGTTCTCCCAAAGGTGCATTTTCAGGAGGCAACTGGACTTTTGGGGGGTTTTTTTAAAGCGTTTCGCTTCTCATCCAAGGAGCTTCTTCAGCTCTGACTGGATGGTGGGGAAGGGAAGGATTTATATGCAACTGTCTGCAATTAGTATCAATCCTTCTACCCCTATCCAGTCGGAGCTGAAGAAGCTTCTGCGATGAGAAGGGAAATGTCTTCAAAGAAAAACCAGAAAGTCCAGTTGCCTCCTGAACATGCAGCTTTGGGCTGAAACTAGGTTTTTGGAAAGAGTCAGTGCCTCTTTGCTGGGCATTTGCATTCCGTCCCCCCTGCTACAAATAGCCTCCTCCTCTTCTATTTTTCCTCCTTCCTCCTCCTCCTCCTCCTCCTCCCCCCTCCACAAGCCCCCCTCCCTTTTAGTGCTGATGATGTTCCCCATTTGGGTCATGAAACATTTGCAAGGAGACCCCCAAGCTCAGAGAGCCCCAAGGACCTCACAATCTTCTCCTTCTTCTCTACCTTTTCTCTTTTTCTTCTTCTTCCTCCTCCTCCCCCCACAAACCCCTCTGCCTTCTAGCACTTATGATGTTCCCCAATTGGATCATGAAAAATCCGCAAGGAGACCCCCAAGCTCAGAGAGACCCGAGGACCCCACAGTTCATCCCTGAGCTACCAGTAGTCTCCTCTCCTTCTTCCACTCCTCCTTCCCTTCCACCACCTCCTCCTCCTCCATTTCCCCTTCTTCTCTTTCTTCCTCTCTTCCTCTGTAAAGAGAGGGAGGCAGCCTCCATCTCTCCGCAGAAGATACCTTTTCCTGCAGAAGGGAAGGGGCCAGCCGGGTTTTTAAATTCCGGCCGTGTTTCTCAACTAATGGGGGAGGGGGAGGGGAGGAGAAGCCTGGGGAGGGGGGTTTCCTGCTGCGAAGCCATTAGCCGGGCTTGCTTTGACCTGTGCAGAGGCCTTTGCTGGCTGCCAGGCACCAGCCGAGACGCTGCCGGAAGGGCCAGCCGTACAACACAAAAGACAAATGGATTTATGTGCAGGGCGGACGGCCCCTTGCCAGCAGCCGCAGGAGGAGGAGAAGGAGGAGCAGCCTCTGTGAAAGCTTTCACAAAAAGGACACTTGAGTTGGAAGGGAACTCAGAGGCTCTCTAGTCCAGCCTCCTGCTGAAGCAGGAAACCCTAGGCAGGGTTTAACAACTGACAATAGTTCGTTTAGTAACCGTTCAAAGTTGCAACGGCACTGAAGAAAGTGACTTACGACCCAAAGGTGCTTTTTTTCAAGAAACAACTGGACTTCCTTGTTCTTTTTCTTTTGAAGACGTTTTGCTTCTCATCCAAGAAGCTTTTTGAGCTCTGACTGGATGGTGGGGAAGGGAAGGATTTATCTTCCTTGAAGACAACTGGCCATTTGCATCCTTTGAGAGGGTCATTGAGGCCACTTGGGGGTTTCTCTGTGTCCTCAGGGTCACCTGAGTGGTGCAAATGGTTCCTGTAGTCTGCAGTTTTTCTTCTGGAAATCCATTCCTCCTCCCAGACCATTCCAAGGGTCTCCATCCCAAATTATATAGCTAAAAGTGTGTAGAGATTCTCAGCCATCCAGGTCAGAGTTGTCCCAAAGTTGCATTTTCAGGAGGCCACTGGGCTTTTAGTTTTTTCTTTGAAGACGTTTCACTTCTCATCCAAGAAGCTTCTTCGGCTCTGACAGGATGGTGGGGAAGGGAAGGATTTATGCTCCTTGCAGGCAGCTGCTGGTCATTTGCATCCTTTTAGACGGTCGTTGAGGCCACCTGGAGGTTTCTCTGTGTCCTCAGGGTCACCTGAGTGGTGCAAATGGGGGTAGAGCCTCCTTGGAATTACTCAAAGGATTGTGTTGTTGTCATACCCATTTGCACCGCTCAGGTGACCCTGAGGACACAGATGAACCTCCAGGTGGCCTCAACGACTGCCTTAAATGATGCAAATGACCAACAGTCTGCAAGGAAGATAAATCCTTCCGTTCCCCACCATCCTGTCAGAGCCAAAGAAGCTTCTTGGACGAGAAGCGAAACGTCCTCAAAGAAAAACCAAGAAAGAAAGTCCAGTTGACTCCTAAAAAAGCCCCTTTGGGACAACCAGGACCTGGATGACAGAGAAGCTCCACAGGCATTTAGTGACTTACGACCGTTTTTCACACTTACGACCGTTGCAGCTTCCCCATGGTCACGGAATCAAAATTCAGACCCCTGGCAACTGACTCGTACATTGGATGGTCATAGTGTCCCAGGGTCACGTGAGATCCGTTTTTGCGACCTTCTAATAATGGAGAAGCCAGATTCGCTTAACAAACGTTTCACTTAGCAACGTAACATCTCCCCTCAACTGTTTACTTTTGCACTATCATAGAAACTAGCCATTTCTATAACAACAAAATCTATCTCATCGGTAAAACCCAAAATCAAAGTTTCATCCCCCCCACCCCCCCAAGCACAAAATCCAGAAGTGATTTTCAAATAGAAATAAAGGTTTTTTTTTTTAATTATTATTTTTTTTTTTTTTGTCTTTAATCAAAACAGCCAATTTAGCCATCTCTGCTAACTCCGTTGGTTTTTGCAGCCCGGGGCCATTTCTTTTTCCAAAGACACTTTGGCAAGTGTCACATAAGGCAGAGAGCTTGGGTTACAACAGAAGGGATTGGCAATGATGGTCCCTTTAAGACCTGTGGACTTCGATTCCCAGAATTCCTGAGCCAGCCATGCTGGCTGGCTCAGGAATTCTGGGAGTCGAAGTCCACAGGTCTTAAAGGGACCATCATTGCCAATCCCTTCTCTAAGTGATTAAGACGAACTGCCTGCCCTCCAGTAGAACAAATATTTCAAATAAAAAAACCAACCTTGGACAGATCGGTCAAACATCTATCGATCCGTAAAAAGCCCCGAACTTAAATTGCCATGAATATTCCTGGCATCAGCTCCCTGCAGCTGTCTTGAGCTCTGATCAATATGCAATTGCTTCCTCGGAAGAAAAAGAGACTTTAATTGCCATTGGCCCGGAGTGGTGGGTGTTCCATCACCAGAGATTTTCAAGGAAAAGATTGGACAGCCGTTTACCCAGGGAGAGATGGAAGACTCCTGCTGTGGGCGAAGGGGTGGACTAGAAGACCTCCAAGGGCCCTTCCTTCCAGCCCTTGTTCCCAAGCTGGAACACCAACTTGGTTTAGCCTTTTAACTCTTTTGATTTTCACGGTGGGGCAAGCAAGAAGAAGGAAACAGAAGAACGAAAGAACAGAGTTGGACCCCTTGGAGGTCTTCTAGTCCACCCCCCTCCCTCTTTCTGTGTTTCTGTGTGTGTTGTGGGAGGGAATTGTCATTCATCCCAGCCTAATGAGCCTAAAATTTATGTTGCTCAGCGAGACATTTATTAAGTGAGCTTTGCCCCGTTTTACGACCATTCTCGCTACAGTTGTTAAGCGAGCCACTACGGTTGCTAAATTAGTCACACGGTTGTTAAGTGAGCCTGGCCTTCCCTGTTAACTTTGCTCACCAGAAGGTCATAAAAGGAGATCACGTGCACAGCAACCGGCATAAGTACATGCCAGTGGCCAAGCATTTAAATTTTGATCACGTGATCATGAGGCTACTACAAAGGTCGTAAGTGTGAAAAACAGTCATAAATCACTTATTTCACTGCCACTGTGACTTTGAGCGGTCACTAAATCATCATCATCATCATTTAATGAGCCCATAATCCCTTGCGGGGTGGAGTCTAGGCAACTGAATGGAGCTAGCAGAGAGTTTTAATGGCCGGATGCCCTTCCTCTTGCCAATGCGGAGTTTCGTTCAGCAGATATATTCCCATCGTGCCCAGAGAGAGAAATATCTGCCTCTACCTAGGATCAAACTCCTGTTTGTGTGGCGAATGCTCCACCTCTAGGCCACAGCACCACTCTGAGTGGTCACTAAATGAATGGTTGTAAATTGAGGACTTATCTGTAGTACCATCCTGGTCAAAATAGGTGCGTGGAAAATGGACAGGAGACCTTATGGATGGTGAGCTTCGGAAACCGCTCCTCCGTGTGTCCATCTCTTCACTGCTCCTGCCCACTCCTATAGCTGTCACAGCCAGAGACACAAAGCCTTGTTTGTGGGTCAGTACAGATGGTCCTCGACTCACGACCACAATTTCTCTTGCTAAGTGAAACGTGAATTAAGCGTTTTGCGCTTAAAATGGAGCGTTTTGCTCCATTTTACGATCTTTCTTACCACAATTGTTAAGTGAATCATTACAGTGGTTATAAGTTATTAACATTTGTGAAGTGACTTTGGCTTCCTGCAGACTGCGACCGGTCAGTTTCCATGCATTTGAATTTTGATCATGTGACACCACCCCCACCCCCGGGGATGCCACAACGGTCGTAAGGGTGAACAATGGCCCCAAGACACTTTTTTCAGCAGTGTTGCCACTTCCGACGGTCACTAAATGAACTGTTGTAAGTCGAGGACTTTCTGTAAAGCTCCAGGGAAGGAGGATTTTCTTTTTCTCTTTTGAGAGATTCCTTGAACCTCCAGCCAGGAAGGGAAAACGGTGCTTAAAAACAAGGACACCGGAGGCCAAAGTGCTTTTTTTCCCCCCTCAGGCAGGAAAAAAGCAGCCAGCATGGGGGGAATCGATAAGGGGTTTTTTTCCAGAGGGTGGGCGGGGGGCCTTTGGCTGCTGGGCTCCTCTGGGCAATTGACCTTTCCCGTCCATCTCCAGCCCAGCTGGAGGGCTGAGAAAGGCCAGGTCCATCGAGAGGCTCTGGGAGGACGGTTGGATTTGGGTTTGCGTGCTTGTCTTGCTTACTCATTTTTATAATATTTGCAGGCTGCTCGGTCTCACCTCTGTAGAAAAGATTACTTGTTCTCTGAAGAGCCAAACACAAGGAAGTGCATTGATTCAGTTGAGGGAAAAGCAGGAAACACTCTAAAAAGAGACATTATAAACAGGTCCCTCAGTCTTAGGGGTAACTCTTAGCGAGCTAGAAAAAGTAAATTAATTACTTACCAGGCATTAAACTGACTGCAGAATAGAAGGGAAAGGAGGGGAGGGGAGGGGATGGGATGGGATGGAACGGAGAAGAATAATAGAATAGTGAATAAAAAATAGAATAGAACAGAGAAGACTAGAATAGCTAGTGAATAAAGAATAGACTAGTCCAGGGGTCTTCAACCTTGGCAACTTTAAGCCTGGCGGACTTCAACTCCCAGAATTCCCCAGCCAGCTGGCTGGGGAATTCTGGGAGTTGAAGCCCTCCAGGCTTAAAGTTGCCAAGGTTGGAGACCCCTGGACTAGACGAATAGAATAGAAATGGAATGGAATGGAATAGAATGGAGGAGAGGCGAAGGAATTGGAATGGAATGGAATGGAATGGAATGGAATGGAATGGAATGGAATGGAATGGAATGGAATGGAATGGAATGGAATGGAATAGAATAAGTTTAAGTTTTATTAGATTTATATACCGCCCTTTTCCTTGCGGACTCAGGGCGGTGAACAGCCGAATTAAAAAGCAAATACACAAAAGTTAAAATTTCATAAAAAGAACAAATATAAAACAAATTAATTTAAAAAGATAATAAAACTCTAAAAATAATAAAATATTTGACAGGAGTCAGGCTAAGCCGGCAAGCTGAAAAAAATATGTTTTAAAGCCTGCCGGAAAGTCGGGAGGTCAGAAATTGTTCTTAACTCTGGAGGAAGGTCGTTCCAGAGGGTAGGAGCTGCCACAGAGAAGGCTCTCCCCCTGGGGGCTGCCAGCCGGCATTGTCTGGCTGAGGAGGCCCTCTCTGTGGGAGCGAACCGGTCGGTGGGAGGCAATTGGTGGCAGAAGGCGGTCCCGTAAGTACCCTGGTCCTAAGCCATGGAGCGCTTTAAAGGTGATTACCAACACCTTGAAACGCACCCGGTAGTCCACCGGTAGCCAATGCAGCTCGCGCAGGAGAGGTGTCACACGGGAGCGCCCAGTCGCTCCCATAATCCCCTGCGCGGCCGCATTCTGCACCAGTTGGAGCCTCCGGGCTCACCCCAAGGGGAGCCCCATGTAGAGAGCATTACAGTAGTCCAGGCGAGAAGTGACGAGTGCCTGAGTGACAGTGCATAGGGAGTCCCGATCTAGAAAGGGCCGCAACTGGCATATCAGGTGAACCTGATAGAAAGCTCTCCTGGCCACAGCTGTCGTGTGATCCTCCAAAGACAGCCGTGGGTCCAGGAGGACGCCCAAGTTGCGCACCCTTTCCGTGGGGGCCAATGATTCGCCCCCAATGACCAGCGTTGGTGTCAGTTGGCTATATCGGGACGCCGGCAGCCACAGCCACTCGGTCTTGGAGGGGTTGAGTTGAAGCCTGTTGCCCCCCTTCCAGATCCTCACGGCTTCCAGGCACCGGGACATCACTTCCACGGCATCGTTGGGGTGGTCTGGGGTGGAGATGTACAGCTGAGTGTCATCAGCGTACTGATGGAACTCCACCCCAAAACCACGGATGATCTCACCCAGCGGCTTCACATAAATGTTGAACAGGAGGGGCGAGAGGACCGACCCTTGTGGCACCCCACATACCAGGCGCCTCGGGGTCGACCGCTGCCCCCCTGTCAACAATAGAGTAGAGTAGAGTAGAATAGAATATGAACTCCAAATATTTATGCACAGAAATGTTTGAGACAATGTGACTTACTCATTTATACCGTACAAAGAAAATGAGATGCAATTCTGTATATCCAGATGCTTTTGCTGTTTTTGTTGAATAAGCTGTAATCTAAAATCTACTGAAAGTTTTGATCCTGAAGTTAAAAGGTTTCCCCTTGTTCAATCAGAATCGGGATCTCTGATTTCTTACTCCAGTCATTCTTTCCAATTTGCCTGTTTATTTGTTTGTTTATTGGATTTATATACCGCCCTTCTCCCGAAGGCCTCAGGGCCTATTGGATTGATCTTTCAATAAGGGCTATCGATAACAACAACAAAAACAAAACAAAACAAAAAAAACCAGAATGCTGGGCTTTGTTGTCTCACAAAATTTAGTAATACCTTCTAATAATTTCTTTTTCTTCTGTTCAGCCATTCTTGCAGATAAGTCTCTGCGGTTTTCGTGGCAAATGGGCTGTTGTTGCCTCCTAGGAGGGCTGAGAGGGAATGACTGGCCGAAGTTCACTCAACTGGCTTTGTACCTAAGGCAGGACTAGAACTCAGGGTCTATCCGTATATCGCTTGGTGCCTTAACCACACTTCTCCTCCTCTTCCTCCTCCTCCCTTCTACCACTGATGATGTCCCCTAGTTGGGTTATAAAACATCTGTAAGGAAGCCACTAAGCTCAGAGAGCAGCAAAGACTCCACAGTCCCTTTCCTTCTCCTTCTCCTTCTTCTCCCCGCCTCTCCTCCTCCTGCTCCTGTAGCATTGATGATGTTACTTAGTTCAGTCGTGAAATGTCTACAAGAAAACAGCCAAGTTCAGAGAGCACTAAATAATAGGCCTCCTTCTTCTCTTCTTCCTCCTTCTCCTTCTCCCTCCCCTTCCCCTCCTCCTTCTCCCCACTCCTCCTCCTCTCTTGATGATGTTATCAAGTTGGGTCATGCAATGTTTACAAGAAAACAACCAAGCTAAGAGAGCATCCACCACCACCACTGCTCTTCTCCTCCCCCTCCTCCTTCTCTCAGCAAACACCTCTCCCTTCTAACATTGATGATGTTCCCTAGTTGGGTCATGAAACATCTGCAAGAAAAGAGTCAAGCACAGAGAGCATCAAGGAACCCATAGTCCTCCTCCTCCTCCTCCTCCTCCTCCTCCTCCTCCTCCTCCTCCTCCTCCAGCACAGCCCAGGCTCATGGGCCCAACTCTCCTTTCCCCTCAGAGAGAAGAAGATCTCCCGGAGCAGCGCCCTGAAGGTCTTGGACCACGCCATGATCGGGCCGGAGGGGGCCGACAACTGCCATAAGTTTGTGGACATTCTGGGCCTCCGCACCATCTTCCCTCTCTTCATGAAGTCCCCGAAGAAGATCAAGAAGGTGGGGGCCTCCGAAAAAGAGCACGAAGGTAGGCCTCCCTCCCCGCTCGCCCTTCCTTCCTTTCTTCCCGGGACAGGTGCCTTCTAACGGAGGGCTTGGTCCAGCCACGCTCTCTCCGCCTTTCCTCCCCCGGGCAAAGCCAGCCAGCAAAGAAAGCCAGGAAGCGTCCGGGCTCCTCCTAGTAGCTCCAACTCCCTCCCTACTCGCTAGGTGGCTAATTAGCTCCGGCATCTGTGCCCGTGTGCCCGGCCTGTTTGAAGCTGTCTCTTTGATGCCAGCTCTTTGGAAAAGAGTAATGAGCCCACTGCAAATGTCACCTCCAAAGCAGTATTTTTGGCTCCCGGCACTGAAGTGTGACATGAACATCAGGCAGCGCAGACACAAATTGCTGGTGGCTCCTGTTACGTTCTCCCTTTTCCTTCCGCTGAATCCCCAGAGGTGGGTGGGGGAACATCCAGGATTCCCGTCAGCCTGGTTTCAATGTGCTTCAGTCACGAGGAGTAGCGAGGCTGGCACGAAAGATGGAAAAAGGACACCTCCCCGGACAGGGGTTTCCAGAAAGAGGCCAAGGTGTGTGATTCGTTGCCCTGGGAATGAAGCGGGACACAAACGATTCACCTAGAAAGTGTGCCATGGCTTCCTTTGTGCTCAAGGTGTGTATCTTCTCAGAAATAAACATGAAAGATGAACAGAGGGAGAAAATGCCAGTTGGGCTTCACAGAAGAGCCCCAGTGGAGCAGTGGTTAGAGTGCAGTATTGCAGGCTACTTCTGCTGATCAGAGGCTGCCTGCAGTTCGGCAGTTCAAATCTCACCAGGCTCAAGGTTGACTCAGCCTTCCCACCTTCCTAGGTGGGTAAAATGAGGACCCAGATTGTTGGGCGCAAGAGACTGACTCTAAACCATTTAGAGAGGGCTGGAAAGCACTGTGAAGTGGTATATAAGGGCTGTTGCTAGTTAGTCCTTCCTTCCTTCCTTCCTTCCATTTCCTTTCCTCCCTCTTCTCCTTTCTGTTCTGTCCTTCTTCTTGACTATTCCTTCCTTCCTTCCTCCCTCCCTCCCTTCCTTCCTTCCTTCCTTCCTTCCTTCCTTCCTTCCTTCCTTCCTTCCTTCCTTCCTTCCTTCCTTCCTTCCTTGAGCCATGATGGTGCAGAGTTTAGAATGCAGTACTCCAGGCTCCTTTTGCTGACTGCTGACTGCCTGCTATTTGGCAGTTCGAATCTCACCAGGCTCAAGGTTGACTCAGCCTTCCATCCTTCCAAAGTGGGCAAAATGAGGACCCAGATAGTTGGGGGCAACAGGCTGACGGTAAAACCGCTTAAGGGAGGGCTGTAAAGCACTGTGAAGCGGTATAGAGGTCTAAGGGCTGTTGCTATTTCTGAAGTTGTGGTCCCTTCTGCTAAGAGTTGCTCCGTGTGGCGAATTTGTGACTGAGATTTGCAAGGAACAAAGCTCGCCTGGGTCGTCAGCGTGCAAAAGTATTCTAGGGTAAATATCCATGGAGATTCTCCATCATCCAGATCATGGTTGTCGTGAAGGTGTTTTTCCAAAAGTCAGTATTTATAGTTTTATTAATTTATAACATGACGTACAAAGAGAACACAAAAGCAAATATTAGGGAAATTAGGAAAGGAAAAAGGGAAGCGGATAGTGGGTAAAAACAAGGGGGGGAAAAGATATTGACTTCCGCTCCTTTGGTGCAGTAAAATAAGTTATTAAAATATACCCTCGACTTTTTATTTTTTCCTAATAGAAACTAACCAGTAAATCTATCTAATCGGTAAAAGTCAAACTCAAAATTTCATTTTTTCCCCCATTTCAAGCACCAAGCCCAGAAGCTGTTTCCCATGAGGTGCTTTTCCAAAAGTCAATTGGACTTGGTTTTGGGGTTTTTTTTTCCTTTGAAAACGTTTCACTTCTCATCCAAGAAACTAGAACTGAAGAAGCTTCTTGGATGAGAAGTGAAACATTTTCAAGGGGGGGTGGGTGGGATAAAACCTCCAAGAAAATCCAGTTGCGAAAGAGAGACGTTGTGAGTCTCAAAGGCGGAAGAAATATTAATCTCCTGTCAGGATTAATAGGAACTAGGCCTGAAGGAAAGAGAGCGCGCAAGCAGTTTGATAGAGAGTGGAAAGAATTATGCTGCCAATGACACAGCAATATGTGGAATTCGCTAATGAGAAAAAGTGTGCAGAAAGGATTCTTGGAGGAATGATGAAAGGAGGAAAAAATGTAGATGAGGGAAGAATGCATTCCACAGAATGAGCGCAGCCAAAAACAGAGACATCAGGTGAATACGGAGAAAAAGATCCGTGTTGTCGAAACAAAGTAAGGAATAAAATCAAAAGATGCAAACAAAATGCAGAACAGTTCTTGTGGAACTAAATAAAAGAAAACTTTGGAAGTAGGTAAAAAGAACTAAACAAAACGTTTTCAGGGAAACAATGGAATTACAAATAAGAGAAAAAAACCCACTTTTGAAAAAAAATACAGGTTTTTATGAGAATGAATATGATGTGGGTAGAAGCGAAATGAAATTTTCAAGAGTGTCCAACTTTGGCAACTTTTAAGACTTGCGGACTTCAACTCCCAGAATTCCTCAGGCAGCACTGAATTCTGAGAGTTGAAGTCTACAAGTCCTAGAGTTGCCAGAGTTGGAGACCCCTGCTTTAAATGTTAGTATTTAAAGAGAGAAAAGTGATGAAAATAATTATTTCTTTCTACTATGATTATAGTTTGACCCAGCCCTGGTGGACTCCACACAGGATACAACCAAAGTATGCATGCAAAGCACACTAATATTAGAAATCAACTTTTTTTTAAAAACCTGGTACAAAAGCACTGTTTGCTTAGCCTCACAGCCAAATGCCCATTTCTGTTTTGGCCTGTTGTAGAAATACTTGTAGAGTAGGAACTATCTCTATCTCCCTGGAGAAGTAGGAATTTTCCATAAAAAAAAGTAAAACCTTGCAGAGGATTTATTAACAGAGTGGGAAGGGACCTTGTAGGTCATCTAGTCTAACCCCCTGCCCAAACAGGAGACCCTACACCATTTCTGACCGAGGGTAGCCCAGTCTCTTCTTGAAAGCTTCCAGGGATGAAGCTCCCACAACTTCTGAAGACAACTTCTGCTCCATCGGTTGATTGTTCTCACTGTCAGAAAATTTCTTCTTATTTCTTGGTTGACTCTCTCCTTGATCAGTTTCCATCCATTATTCCTTGAATGGATGGAATTTGTTACCTGGCACCTCCCTTCCCCAAATCTGCAAGGGATCTTCTCCAAATGGCCTGACTGCATGGACAGAATCAATGTTGGCCAGTTGTTCCCTTGTGCTCCAAAAAGCTTTAAAGAGGATAGCTGGCACTTCAGAATTGGTCCAATGGTCTGTTGGCAAACAATGCAACTTCCGAAGTAGTCTGCCTGCAGGCTGCCCCATTTGATGGATTGATTGATTAATTGATCGATCGATTGAGTTTATATGCCACCTATATATCCCTATCCAAATCAACTCTGGGCGGCTCACAGCATGATAAAATCAGGAATATAACAACAGCATAACAGGAATTGTCCCCCGAACAAAAGCGAAGAGAAACAGGAACTCAAATTAATTGAGAATCTTGCAGCAACTGTCCCTTCCTGGCTGCCTCTAAAGCCCATTACTGGAACGTTGAAAGATTGGCTAGGCTGCAGGTGTAGACGGTGTATCTAGAGAAGAGCTGCCGTGGGAACATTAGCTCACTTTACACAGCAGTTTTACAACTTGCTTGATGTGTTTATGGAGGCTGCGTCCCCACCAGGTGGCTGGAAGAAAGGTGTTAATTCTTTTCTTACGCAGAGGGAAAACGACAGGTACAGGGGGATTTATTTGCCGAGGGAAGGTATTTGGCAGATTTCCAGCTGAAAGTGTACCCAAGTGAGGAGGAACAAGACGTAGAAATGTTTGCTCTTCGGCAGGTCATTGAGAAGGATGGGAAAGGGAGCAAGAGCAAGTGGGTTTAGAGAAAGCACGCGATAAAGCGAATAATGGGATAATTTGCATGTTCAAAGAAAAGAT
The DNA here is from genome assembly GCA_030761175.1 of Masticophis lateralis. Taxonomy (NCBI): domain Eukaryota; kingdom Metazoa; phylum Chordata; class Lepidosauria; order Squamata; family Colubridae; genus Masticophis; species Masticophis lateralis. Next base: position 213,759,294 of record JAUDYJ010000003.1, on the reverse strand, counting down.
GGGATCTGAGCGAATGTGGCTTGAATTAGGAAGGAGAGTTAAAAAAACAGGCCAGGGGCTCCGCTGGTCTGCAGAGAAGGAAGGGCAATCCTCAGGGTGCAGAACTAAGAAGGAAAAAGGAGCCGGCTGAGAGGAAGGAGAAGGCTGGGTAAAGTCTGGCTGGAAGTGATAGCAATCCTTAAAAGGAATAAAATGAGAAGGTTAAAGAAAAGAAGGCGATGTACGGCAGTCCTTGATTTACAACAGTCATTTATTTCATTCATTCATTTAATGACCGTTCAAAGTTGCAAAGGCACTGAAAAAAGTCACTTAGGACCGTATTCCACACTTAGGACCATTGCAACAGCCGCACAGTCACACGATTTACGCTTGGATGCTTGACAGCTGGCTCACATTTGTGACGGTCGCAGTGTCCCGGGGTCACACGATCCCCTTTTGCAAACTTCTGGCATGCAAAGTCAAGGAGGAAGCCAGATTGGCTTAAGAACCCTGTTAGTAACATAACATCTGCGGTGGTTCACTTAACAACTGTGGCAAGAAAGGTTGTAAGATGGGACAAAACTCACTTCGCAAATGTTTTCACTTAGCAGCATAAATGTTGGGCCCAATTGCGGTTGTAAGTCGAGCACTGTATTAATCGTTTCACACTTTTCCTATTAGGGCCACGTTTTCATCAAAATTATTGTAACTCTTGTATTCCTGGATTGTCTTTATTATTATTGGCCACAGTTCCATGGAAATTGAACTTTTATATTTGTTGAACTCTCCTGTGGTGAGTTGTCCCATTGTGGCCCAAAGCAGCGCCTTGGCCTCGAGTTCTGATTCCACGCTGAAAGGTAGGGTAACCCTGAATATTGGTACATCCCAGAGAGTTCCCCCCCAAACTCGGCCATGGTCGACAATGAGTGAAGTGAAGAGCAACAGAGACAGTCAGGGGTCTGGTGGCTAAACTGTGCAACGACGTGTTGAGGGGACTAGGCATGTCTAGCCGAATGAGGAGATGGACTCAGGGTGACACGAAAGCAGCCTTTCAATATTGGAGGGGCTGCCACAGAGAAGAGGGGTCAAATTATTCTCCAAAGCACCTGAAGGCAGGACGAGAAGCAACAGGGAGAAACCCAACCTAGAAATAAGGGCAAGTTTGAAAAGCCCGGAGTTGTGGGTGCTCCATCACTGGAGGCTTTTAAGAAAACTTAACAGAAGAATATGGGAGAACCGAGTTGGAACAGTTCATGGAAGTCTTCTAGTCCAGTGGTCACCAACAAATGGTCCGCGGACTGCTGGTGGTCCCTTGGAAAATTTTGGTGGTCCACAGAAAAATTATTTGCATTTTTTTATATTGCACTAAATGCTATTTATGTTTTTTTAAAAAATCATATTAGTGGTCCGCGGGATTTAAAATTATGGATTTAGTGGTCCCTGAGGTCCGAAAGTTGGTGACTCCTGTTTTAATCCAAACCGTGGCTCAAGCAGGAGGCCCTGGATAGACCAATCTGTTTAGGTTGGACAACCAGTTGACCAGGGCGGTATCAGGTTCCTGCCTTGGTCCGGGGGTTGGACTAGAAGACCTCCAAGGTCCCTTCCAACTTTCTGATTCTAGAATTCTGTCAGTGGCCTCTGCCCTGCTCTCCCCCCTCCCGCAGCCCCGAATCAACCCCGACCTCCTTCCCTTTGCTTTCCCGCTCATTAGGAGTGTTTTGACTCTTCCGACACAAAGAACCAAGCAAGCTGCAGTCTCTTTTATCTACCACCGTGATGATGAACCTACGGCACCTGTGCCACAGGTGGCATGCAGAGCGATATCTGTGGGCACGTGAATTGTTGCCCTGGCTCAGCTCCAGTGCGCATGCCTGCGCTGGCCAGCTGATTTTCGGCTGGCCCCCCCCATGCCACCCTCCCCTCCCAGGAGTCTCCACATGGCCCCTTTTGGATGCCAGGTAAGCATGGAGACTCTGGGAGGGAGTTTTCAGCCTCCGGAGGGCCTCTGGGGGATAGGGAGGCCATTTTCACCCTCCCCAGGCTCCAAGAAAGCCTCTGGAGCCTGGGGAGGGTGAAAAACGGGCCCACTGATAATTTTTTTGCCGTCGCGTGCCAAAAGCGTGGGGCGGGGCTCAGGGGGGCATTGAATTATGGGTGTGGGCTCGCGCTCGTGCAACACTCCCCCTTCACTACCCCCGCTTTTGCCACGCGATGGCCAAAAGGTTAGCCATCACTGATGGACCAATTCTACCTCCAGCATTATTCTGGCCTTCGTCGTCCACCTATCGTAGGACTTTCCGTCCTCAGCTTGGAGCCTGGGAAAGCTTCACAAAAAATAAGCCTTAAAATTCTGCAAGGCGACAGAACGTCAATAAAAAAAGAGGCTCCTCCGGACTACAGCCGGCTCCTTTCCCAGGACGCTACGTGTTCTGCTTTAAAATCAGGCCAAGGGGTTTTTTTGACGAAGGATGTGAAACACAAACCTGAATACCTAAAAAAAAAAAAAAACCAACACACACACACACACACACACACCCATGTATTTATTTATTTATTTTCTCTTGGCCCTTTTTCTCATTCTAATTAGCTCTGCATTGTTTCTACGACTAAGCAGGACAGCCCAGAGATAAGTTCTCATTTCCCCCCCTTTAATTGCTCATTTTAATTCGAGCAATTCTCCTGGTGCAGCCCTTATCTTCCCTCCAAGTAGCTCCCGAGGTGTCCCCCCATCCCCCCCCACCTCCCCCCATCCGGCTGCCCAGGGATATCTTGTCATCTCCGCCATATGGCCTGCCCTGATTTATGGCCCTTTCGGAAAAGCTCTCGGCCGTTTCAGCTGCTTTCGCTTCCAGTTCTTAGACCCGGAAATGGAAACCCACTGGGTGGGCTGCAAACCCAGGTAGTCCTCGATTTACGACCGCAGTTGAGCCCCAAACGTCCATGGGTCAGCAGGACGGTAGTTACGTGAGTTTTGCCCGTTTTACGACCTTTCTCGGCCCAGTCGTTAAGCCAATCACCGCGATTGATAAAAGTCAGCAACCCGGTTGTTAAATGAATCTGACTTCTCCACTGATTTGGCTTGTCCAAAGGTCATGACGGTCCTCCAAAACCCTTCGCTCACAGGTAATCCTCGGCTTACGACCGCCATTGCTATGCAGGACGGTTGTTAAATGAGTTTTACATGAGTTAAATGAGTCTTTCCTGCCAGATTCGCTGTAACGGTTAAGTTAGGAACACGGTTGTTAAGTGAATCTGGCTTCCCCATTGACGGCTTGTCAGACGGTCGCGAAAGGGGATCACGTGATCTCAGAGACACTGCGGCCGTCATAAATGTGAGTCAGTTGCCAAGCGTCTGAATTTTGATCACATGGCAACAGGGATGCTGCAACGGTCGTAAGTGTGAGAAACTATCCTAAGTCCCTTCTTTTTCCAGTGGCCATTGTAACTTTGAACGGCCACTAATCGAACGGTTGTAATTTAAGGACTGCCTGGATCTCCCTCCATCTCCAAAGAGAGATGTCCAAACTCAAGAGTGCTGCCTTTTTCAACTTCCATCCGAAGCACAAGCATTCCTCGAAATACGACCACTCAATGAATGGCCATTCGAAATTCCAACAGACCCACACACTCCCGAAAAGCTACTCCCAAGTGTGTTTTACAGCTGCCGCAGTGGCCCCCGAAGTCATTCACATTTACGACCGACCACAGGGATGGCTACAGCCCCCCACCCCCGCATCCCATCCCTCCAGGATCCCTCAGACATTGGGACCACATCCTTCACGCCCATCCCTCATCGCATGCTTCCCTTCTGAAGGTCTCCAGAGCTCCCCTTGGGGAAGGAGGTCAGATGAACAGAGTTGGAAGGGACCTTGGAGGTCATCTAGTCCGACCCCCCTTCCCCAACCAAGAGACCCTACACCATTTCTGACCGATGGCAGTCCAATCTCTTCTTGAAAGCCTCCAGGGATGAAGGCAACTTCTGTTCCATCGGTTGATGGTTCTCACTGTCAGAAAACTCCTCCTTATTTCCAGGTTGAATCTCTCCTTGGTCAGTTTCCATCCCTTGTTCCTTGTCTGGCCTTCGCATGCTTTGTCGGGAAGCGGCTGCCATTTTCCTTGAAGTTACCCCAAAATTCCCTCTCTTGGCCATGCGGCCCAGGGACGAACCAGACCATTACGGTTGTATCTCCAGGACCAGCTGTGGGAGACGTCATTTTCCATTAGGGCAGCTTGAGGTCTGCTTGGAGGATGCAGGTGGGGTTTGCAGAATGCCCACATGCATAATTTTATGAGCCCCGTGCCCCCCCGGTGTCCCCCCCCCCCCCGCTTTTGGCACGGTGGACCTGGTAGGCTCGTTTTTTGCTCTCCCCAGGCTCCAGAGCCTTTCTAGGAGCCTGGGAAGGGCAAAAACAGCCTTCCTCCCTCCCCCAAGAGGCCCTCCGGAGGCCGGAAACAGAGTGTTTCCTGACTTCTGGTGGGCCTAGAAGGCCCGAAAATCAGCTGTCTGGCGCCCGCATGCGTGCCGGAGCTGAGCTCGCATGCCCACCAATATGGCTCCACATGCCACCTGTGGCACCCATGCCATAGGTTCACCATCATGTGCATAGGGTCTCCTGCCTGAGCAGGAGGTTGGACTAGAAGACCTCCAAAGTCCCTTCCAGCCCTGTTATTCAGCCATTTGTCCAGAACAGTAGGGGCTAAGGAAGTCCAATCTTGGGAACTTTTAAGACTTGTGGACTTTGACTCTGAGGAATCCTGGGAGTCGAAGTCCACAAGTCTTAAAGTTCCCAAGATTGGGCAACCCTGGGATAAGGTCTCCTGTCAAGCAGTGGGTTGGACTAGATGACCTCCTAGGTCCCTCCCAACTCTCTTATTCTGTTACTCAAAAGCATCAGAATGGATAATGCTGTATGTAGCGTCCCGTGTGGTCCAAGAGCTACAAAATCCACGCCAGGGACTGCATAGTGGTGCTTGTGACCCACACCCACACCCACACCCCCTCTGTCTTGGAAAACCTCAAAAAGAGAATTTTTCCTCCCTGCCTATAAAGTTTCAAATTGTCAGCACTGTTCTAGAGGATGACATTCAACTAGTGTTTCTCAACCTTGGGTAGCTTGAAGATGGGTGGACTCCAACTCCCAGAATCCCCCAGCCAGCAGCACCATCCCCAGGACCCCTTCGGGTGGGGCTCAAGGAAACTTTTGATTTGGACTCTGCCTAGTCAGATTTATTTTATTTATTTATTTATTTGTCAAGCATATATAAGATAACAGATAAAACATAATTTGAATACATGAAAAGAATAAGAGTAAAAAGGAACATTAGGACAGGGACGGTAGGCATTCTGGTGCACTTATGCATGCCTTCTTTCCTTCCTTCCTTTGTCCCTCCCTCCTTTCCATTCTTCCTCTCTCTATTCTTCTTTCTTTCTTTCTTTCTTTCTTTCTCTCTCTCTCTCTCTCTCTCTCTCTCTCTCTCTCTCTCTTTCTTTCTTTCTTTCTTTCTTTCTTTCTCTTCCTGCCTTGCTCCCTCTCTTCCATTCTTTCTCCCTTCCTCCCTCCCTCCCTTTCTTTTCCTTTGTCCCCCCTCCTTCCCATTCTTCCTTCCTCCCTTTCTTCTTCTTTCTTTCTTTCCTTCTTTCTCTTCCTTCCTTGCTCCCTCCCTGCATCTTCCCCTCCACCCTCCTTCTTCCCTCCCTCCTTTCCTTCCTTCCCTTCCAGCAGGAGAGGAGAGATAACACTCCACCTAGATGTGACCCAGAGAGCAATCTCTCCCCACAACCCGACCAGGATCTTGCAGGAGGTGAAAGATGTGGCTGCCTGGATCGGCCTCTCCCCTTAAGACAGGGCGCTGCAGGCTTGCAACCCGGAAGCCCCTTGGAGATATCGGCCTCCGAGCCTCCCCCCGCCCTGCAATTCCAATTCTGTAGAACTCTAATGAGTCTTTGATTTCAGATTATCTTCTTTGTTTTTCAAAAAATAAACCTTGTTAAGGAATTGGGTCATAGGCAGGCTATTACTAAGCAAAGTTAACTAAGCATTTTCAGAGGAAAAGTATGTAAGATTTGGATGTGCTAATAACCTTTTAATGTACACACTGCTTCCAGACATCGGGTCTTTGGTGTTGTAGACTGTAAAAGCAGAACACATAAAAACAGAAGACATAAACTAAGGGCTACTAATTTGCCATAATGATGGCTGGGCTATCACAGCAACCCAAAATCATGGACTGCACAGCCACCAGCGGTGGCATTTTGGGACGGCTTCTTGTCAAGAGACCAGCTGCCCTCGGAGGGGAGTGGGCAGCTACCTTCGGACCCTACTCAAATGTTTTCCCCCATCATTGGTCATTGGTGACCAATGCACAAAGCTTTGTAGGCTACAGTTCTGCTCCTGCGTCTAATAATGGAGACTAGCTGGACTCTTTCTTGAGTTTGAAACAAGGCTGAACACACAGATGCCCAGTGATGACATAGCTGGTGGCTGAGGCAACATCTGGGTAGATAAGGAGGTGGGAGGGTGGTTGGATGAATGACAGATAGACGGACGGATGGATTGTTGGTTGGGTGGATATTGTTGGATGGAGGGATGGTAGGCCATTATTGGATGGATCGATGGATGGATGGAAAAATTAAGGAAGATCATTATTGGATGAATGGTAAGTAGGTAGACCATTATCAATGATGGATATCATGGATGAAGAAAGGAAGGAATAATATATCAGATGGATGGATGAGTGGGTGGATGGATGGATGGAAAAATGGAAGGAACATTATTGGATGGGTGGAAGGATGGATGGAAGAATGGAAGGAACATTATTGGATGGATGGATGGATGGATGGATGGATGGATGGATGGATGGATGGATGGAACATTATTGGGTGGATGGATGGTAGACCATTATCAGATGGATGAATGCATGGATGCATCCAATATTGATTCTTGGAACTGATGAAGCTTCTTGGGTGAGAAGCGAAACGTCCTCAAGGGAAAACAAAGTCCAGTCACCTTGACAACCATGACCTGGATGATTGAGAATCTCCATAGACATAAAGTCTCCAATAGCTGAATCCTTTGCCAGCCTAGGTTGTGCGCAGAGATTATTTCCTGCTCCTCCAAACTGTTTATCTGTTCCTGCTCATTTTCTCACTTCAGGAGATCTTGGTAAGAAATGAGACTATTGTACCAGGCAAGGCTTGTTCAGATGTTTCAAAAAAAAAAAAGAAATTGGCAATTCTCCTCCCTAAAAGGATTTGGCACTTTCCATTCCTGGAAGCGACATTTGACACCTTTGGCAGCGTGGTGGAGGTGTCCCTCTCAGTGGGGACTTGGGGGGGATCCAGAAGAACTCTCTTTGGATCGTGGGTCTCTTCTACACAGACAAATGGCAGCCCTGAAGTTTCTGAAAATTCTGGTCCTCAATGGAGTCATTTTGGACCAAAGCCTCCAAGAACAGCCTAATAGTTTGAGAGTGGCATCCACTGGTGGGCTCCCCTTCACTGAAGATCCATTCAGGAATGGATTAAATAGGTTTCCAGCTGCGAACCAGCACTCAGATCCAGAAACCCACCTGGCCCCCATCCATACAGCACCATCCCCTTGGGTTGTTCTGCGCTGGGGGATTTCAAGCAGGCCTGTCATCTTTGGTTATTAGAATCATTCATTGAAGTCTCTGGTTTTTAAAAGATGCCTTTCGTTCGATGCGCACCAGTGGAGGTTTTTTTAATTTCTTTGTTTGTTTGTTTTATACTGTTAAATAATTTAAATGTAAGTAGCTAAGAATGTGTGTAGTTGGATTTTAGCAAAGGCTTTCTTCCAACTCTCCTACGACAGAGGAGCAGGCGTCGAGTTAATGAGTCATAGAAACAGTCGGCTAAGTTCTCCTTCCATGAAGGGCTTCCTGCTACAAGCCTCTGCGCATCTTGAGCAGAAAAGATACATAGATACAGATTAGCAGAGTTGGAAGGGACCTTTAAGGTCATCTAGTCTAACCCCCCACCCAAGCAGGAGACCCTGCCTACACCATTTCTGACAGATGGCAGTCCGGTCTCTTCTTGAAAGCCTCCAGGGATGAAGCTCCCACAGCTTCTGAAGGCAACTTCTGTTCCATCGGTTGATGGTTCTCACAGTCAGCAAGTTCCTCTTCATTTCTAGGTTGAATCTCTCCTTGGTCAGATTCCATCCATTGTTCCTTGTCTGGCCTTTGAGTGCCTTGGCAAATAGGTGGGGCCCCTTCCTCCTCTCTGTGGCAGCCCCTCAAGTATTGGAAGATGCTCTCCTGTCTCCCCTGGTCCTTCTCTTCCCTAGACTAGCCAGACCCAGTTCCTGCAACCGTTCATTGTATATTTGAGCTTCCAGCCCCTTCATCATTTTTCTTGCTCTTCTCTGCACTCTTTCCAGAGTCTCAACATCTTTTTTATGGTCTGGTGACCAAAATTTGATGCAGGACTCTAGGTGTGGCCTTCCTAAGGCTTTATAGAGTGGTAGTAGTACCTCCCTTGTTATTGATTGTATCCCTCTGTTAATACAATTCAGGATTGTGTTGGCTTTTTTAGCTGCCTCCCCACACTGCTGGGTCATATGTAACTGGTTGTCTACTAAGACTCCCTCTCACAGTTCCTGCTAGGTGTTAGGAATCTGTGGCCTGCCTCGGTGGCGCCCGGGGCCTCGCTGCAGTGCCCCACGGCTGAGATGGTGCATCTGTTCAGGAGTGCTTCTCTGTGAGCAAGTCTTGGGGGTCCTCTCTTTGGTTTGCCCAGGATGAGAGCCAGTTTGGTGTGGTCGTTAAGGTGCTGGCCTAGAAACCAGGAGACGGTGAGTTCTAGTCCTGCCTTAGGCAGAAAAGCAGGCTGGGTGCCTTTGGGTCAATCACCAGGAGGCTGGGAGTTCTAGTGCCAGGTTAGACACAAAGGCCAGTTGTGTGAGTTGGGCCAATCACCAGGAGACGGTCAGTTCTAGTTCTGTCTCAGCCACAAAAGCCGGCCGGGTGACTTTGGACCAGTCACGGGAAGTCATAGTCCCGCCTTAGGCAGAAAAGCCGGCTGTGGGTGACCCTGGGCCAGTCTCTTTCTCTCTTTCCAGCCCACCTCATGAGGTTGTTGTGGGGAAGGAAGAAGTATGAAGTCTGTTTGCCACTTTGGATTACTTAAAAAGTAATAAAAGTGTGTGTGTTTGTGTGTGTGTGTGTGTGAGAGAGAGAGAGAAATATACGATGATGGATGGATGGATGGATGGATGGATGGATGGATGGGTGGGTGGGTAGATAGATAGATAGATAGATGAGAGAGAGGGGGGGGACGATTGGCTGCCAGAGAGGGCAGATTCCTGGAAGGGGCTTGGCTACCTGTCTTCCTGCTGCTTTTCTTAGCCCCCCCTTGCCAAATGCAACCTGCCCTCCCCTTCCAGGCCCCTCACTCGGGCGATGCTGTGATTCCAATGCCGCATTAGTTCATTTTTGGGCACCTTCCCTGCCTTATGAAATTTCACGGCTCCAATGAAACTTTATGCAAAGGACCTAAGAGGTTTTTTTTCTCTTGGGAGCCCTTGGGGGGTGCCAGGCGCCTGCCTCGCTTCAGCTTCCAGCCCCTGGGACCCCTTCGCATTCTGGGGCAAAGAGTTTGGGGTTCGACCTGTCAAAAGTTCCAGAAGTGCCTCCCTTGACTTTGCTGGTGTGTCACATATGCACAAACACACCAGTGTCTTTCGTGATGCTCCCCACCCCCACCCCCACATGCCCAGGCAGGACTGAACCTGTGGCTTCCCCTGGAGATCAGGGGCAGGCAGGGCATTTATGGATCAGCCCAGGGCGGGGGTCCACCTCTAAACCCCCAGGTGCCTGATCCTGATCTGGGATGAGAGAGAATAGTAAGTGGGGTGGAGGACCTCTTTTTCTTCTTCCAAATCCACCTTTTTCAAATTCTCCAATGGGCGCAGCACATCTGGATGGCCAGCACTTCCCACAGCTGTAAATTATGCAGGACAACCATGCGGCTTCTCTCTCTCTCTCTCTCACACACACACACACACACACCCCGTGTAACAGCTGCTGCCAAACAATATTGATTTTATGTTGTACAAAACCTATAAATGACAAGATGATTAAATGGGGGGGGGGGGGCTGGAGGGAAGAGAAGGACAGGGTGTAACCTACAGGCTATGGGGGTCTAGAAGGGAAGGGAGCTGCACCAGAGGGGGGGCTCCGAAGGGGGTTTGGGCCATGAAACATCTGCGAGGAAACAAGGAAGCTCAGAAAATAGCAAGTCTTCCTCCTTCTCTCCAACCCTCCCTCCCTCCCTTCTGGCACTGATGATGTTACCTCGTTGGGTCATGAAATCTCTGCAAGAAAACAAGTTCAGAGAGCCCCAAGGACCCCACAGTCCTCCTCCTCCTCTTCCTCTTCCTCCTCCTCTTCCTCTTCCTCCTCCTCCTCCTCTTCCCCTCCACAAACCTCCTCCTTCTACAACTGATGATGTTACCTTGTTGGGTCATGAAATCTCTGCAAGAAAACCACCAAGTTCAGAGACCACCAAATGACCCCACAGTCCTTCCTCCTCCTCTTCCCAAAGCCCCCTCCCTTCTAACCCTGGTGAAGTTCCCTAGTTTGGGCCATGAAACATTTGCAAAGAACCCCACCCAGCTCAGAGAGCGCCAAGGACCCTTTCCTTTTAACCCTGAACTACCCATATTCCCCTTTATTGGTACAAAAGAGGGGCACACGAAACCTCAAACGGCACCCCGCACACGGACCTCTCTGCATGACCTCCCTCTTGCGTCCTGCCGAGCCCCGCCATCCTTCTGCAGGGAGCCAGGCTGCTCACACACACCCCCTCCCCTCCTTTGTTCTCCGGCAGACAAAGCCACCGTTTTGCCTGGTGTACCACCGTTTTAATTATCGCCGTTATCTTCTCTTGCAGCCCCAGTGTGGGTTGCCAAACTTGCCTGGGCTTTGTTTCACTCTGTGATCTTGTTTGTGCAAAGGGGAGATTATTTACCTGGTGCTGCTTCCACAGCCCGGAGGCTGCCTCAGTTTCCCCGGCTGGGCTGCTGCAGCTGGAAAGTGGGGGGCCGCCGAATTCATCCAGGCAAAGCTGGGACTCTTAGGGAGGAGCAGGAAAGCTGCCTGGGGCCAGCCGGCTTTCTCATCTCCGGAGGGGGCTGGAATTGGATCAGTGGCACCTAGGCGACCTCCTGGGAATCCTAGAATCCTAGGCCTGGAAGGGACCCTTGAGGTCTTCTAGTCCAACCCCCTGCCTAGGGCAAGGGACCTTATACCCTCCTGGATAAATGGATAAATTCTTGAAAACCTCCAGGGGTGAAGCACCCACAACTCAACACCACAATTAAACACAACGGCATTTAATTTTCTTGTACCATGTTAAATGACAATAAACTAACTAACTCATGTGATTGGCTCAAAGTCCCCCAGCTTTCCTAGAATCCTCGTTTTCCTAGGACTGGAGGGGACCTTGGAGGTCTTCTAGTCCAGCCCCGTGCAAAAAGCAGGAGACCTCATACCATCCCGGACAAATGGCTGTCCAATTTTTTTATCTTGGAGCAGCCGAGATCAGTTCAGGGGCACCCATTGTGGGGGGTGGAGGAGCACCCTTTTCCTCTACAGCCCCCCTTGCCTCGCCTAATTTCCACTAGGAAAGGAGAGTGGGTAGGAAACGAGCCTTACATGTACTCCCAAGACCTGGGATCCATTCTGTAGTGAGCATTCGAAGATCCCCACGGAGGGGGAGGAGGACTGGGGGTATCCTTGGTGCTCTCTGAGCTTGGTCGCTTTCTCGCAGATATTTCATTACCCAACTAGGAAACATCATCAGTGCTGGTGGCGGCTTGTAGGAACAGATACGTGGGTTGAGAAACTGGCCTTGACTCCCGTTCTCCCGCAGCTGGGAAAATGGAAGTGCGTGAAACTCAAAACACAATCCCAGATTTCCTTTCCCCGGGATCAAACTTGCTAAGAAAGGCATAAATCAGGGGTGCCCAATCTGCTCGAGCCCAAGGGTTAGCAGGGTCCCTGTGCCACCCAGGACTCCCGCCTGCGCTGCCCCTTGTTGCCCACTGCCTTGCTTGACGGTCAAAAACCACTTCCTGGAGTTGGAAAAGAGCCCCTCCAAGCCAAGTGGGCACATGCAGTTGTGCTCGGTGGATAAATATTTGCCAGGCGGGAGGCTAAAAACGATTAAGTTGACTTTCATCTCGCCTCATAGTCTCTACCAGCTGTTTAAACACGCTGCGCACTTCGTACATGCTCTTTCCAGCAGACGCCTGTTTACGCAGAGCAGAAACTGTGACTCTCCTAATGTCGGTCCATTGTGACAGTTGCAAGAGGCCTCGTGGGGAGGGAGAAGGGGGGGCTGGCACTCGATGGCGCTATTTCAGAGCTTTCTCCTCGCTTCCACTCCTCGTGTTGTGCAGTTGTGCCCCGCGTGATAATTTGGGGAAGGGTCCTGACCTCCTGCTGCTCTGCAGCACCTGTCAGCAAGTCAGCCTGGGATAAATGGGTTCTTTGTTTATTTGGGGCGATTCTAGGCAGGTGACTTTCAGTGCTGCTGGCATGAATTGGAGATAGGAAAGGATACCAAGGCAGATACAGGAATATTGTATTTTAGTATTTTAGTTTTTTATTTCTGTTGTTTTAATCCATGTGAGCCGCCCCGAGTCCCACGGGAGAAGGGCGGCATATAAATTTTAATAATTAAAAAAGTAATTAAATATCAGCTGGTGTTGAATGTTTACTTATTTATTTATTTATTTGTTGAGTTTATTTGCCGCCCGTCTCGTAGAAAACAAAATGCTTATGTTGGAGAGAAATGGGCCAAGCCAGGGTGAGGAGTCAGGGGAGGAATTAGTCTGGAATCCTTGTGTAGTCACAAGAGGGAAAGCTGCTTTGACTGCCATTGGCCCTTCTTTAGCCTGGCCCAGGTACAAACGGCCCGTCTGGGAAGATTCCTGTAGTGTAGGCACCAGCAATAGAGTTGCTCATTGAATTTTTCACCTCTGGATCTGTTCATCAGTTTTGCAGAGTGAACTTGGGGTGTCTCCTTGGAGGTCCCTGTTGTACCGGCAGTCCTTGACGTACGACCACAATGGAGCCCAACGTTTCTGCTGCTGAGTGAGACGTTTGTTAAAGGAGTCTTGCCCCATTTTGCGCCCTTTCTTGTCTCTGAGTGAATCATCACAACTAAATAAGTCAGGAACCCGGTTGTTAAGTGAATCTGCCTTCCCCGTTGACTTTGCTCGACAGCAAAAGGGGATCACGTGACCCCAGGATGCTGCAACCGTCATAAATACGAGTCAGTTGCCAAGCCTCTGAATTTTGATCACATGACCATGGGGATGTTGCAATGGTCGTAAGTGTGAGGATCAGTCCTTTTTTTCAGTAACGTTGAACTAAACGAACGGTTGTAAGTTGAGGACTATCTGTATTTCCAGGCAGGGCACCCGTTCAAACCAGGGGAAGCAAATAAAGACAGACAGCTGTCCCACAGGTGGGAGTTGGCCGGACGTTTGTCTTTGTGTCACGTGGCGCAACCTTCGCATCCGGGACCCTCCGCCATCCCCAGCCTAATTCTCTCCGTGGGGACTTTCTGCAGATAAAATTGGCTCACCAAGGGAGGTTGGTGCTGAGCAGAAGTTTCTTTTAAAAAGAGACTGGATGGCCCTTTGTGTGAAATGGTCTAAGGCCATGATGGCGAAGCTATGACACGCGTGCCAGAGGTGGCATGCGGAGACATATCTTCGGGCACGCAAGCAGTTCTCCTAGCTCAGCTCCAGTGCGCATGTGTGCGCCGGCCATCTGATTTTCGGCTGCCTCCAACCATGCCTCCACCCCCAGGAGTCTCCATCCAGCCCGTTTTGGATGCCAGTTAAGTACAGGGCTCTGGGAAGGCGTTTTCGGCCTCCGGGGAAGGGGGAGGCCGTTTTCACCCTCCCCAGCCTCCAGAAAAGCTTCTGGAACCTGGGGAGGGTGAAAAACGGACCTACCAGGCCCACCGAAAGTTGGGAAACGGGCTGTTTCAGGTCTCCAGAAGGCCTCGGGGGGGGGGTGGCTGTTTTCGCCCTCCGAAGGCTTCAGGTAGGCCCGAAACGGGGCGGGGGAGGGGCGTGCGTGGGAGAGCGCAGTGGTTCATGCACGCATGCGCGGGGGGTCAGGGCGCAGAGGGGTATTGAATTATGGGTGTGGGCACACACGCGACTCCCCCTCTGCGGTTCCCTCCCCCCCCCCTTTTGGCACGCAACGACAAAACGGTTCTCCATCACTGGTCTAAGGGGTTGGACTAGAAGACCTCTGGGGTCCCTTCCAACTCTGTTATCCTGTCATTTTGCTCTCCCTGGCAACCGTGTGGCTGCTTTGGGATTAGCATTTTACTAGTCGTATTTTGCTTAGGGATTTTGAAGCCCTGCAGGAGCTGCTGAGGGCCAGCCCTGGACAGTATCCCCCCCCCCATACACAGTAAATGGGGAGGGGGGAACGATCTTCTGTGGGGGTTCTCTGGGAACGCCCCCCCTCCCTCCCCAGCAGGCTTCCCACCCCAGGAACAGGGAGTATTATGGTTTAGATTCCTTGCTAACCTTTCTCTATAAAACAGATTTGCATGCTTATTTCTATAAATCTGCATTGATTTCTCCCTCTTAAACCTGTATCGGTAATTTTTATCTGTAATCCTGCAGCCTGTTCCCATAAATGTCTGCTTATTAACTGTACTTAGCAAATCTACTTAGGAATTACATACTTAATGCATATCAGTAATGCTCCCTGCATCTGAGGAAGGGAGCCGGAACTCACGAAAGCCCCGGCTTAATTAGAAGAATAATAAGCAGACAACCTGTGCCCTCTGGGATTTCAGAGGTATTTCCTTACCTGAAAGGGGGGGGAGGATGACCACAGGTGGGCAAAAAAGCAGCACAAGAGACGTCCACCATCCTCCTGGCTTCCCCATTGAGTTTCTCTGGGGAAAAGTGGTAGGGAGCATCAGAAATCCTCCCTCCCTCCCTCCTTCCCCCATTCCCTCCCTAATGATGATTCCTAGTTGGGTCATGAAACTGCAAGAAAAGACCAATCTCAGAGAGCACCAAGGACCCCCCGATCTTCCTTCCTTCCTTCCTGCCTTCCTTCCTTCCTTCCTTCCTGCCTTCCTGCCTTCCTGCCTTCCTGCCTTCCTGCCTTCCTTCCTCACTAGCCTAGCCTAGCCTCCTGCCCTGCATTGTACTGCCTTCCCTTCCCTTCCCTTCTAGCAGGTGAGTGGTGCTGCCGGGTGGGGAAGGAAATAAGGGATTGCAAGAGTGGCTGAGAAACTGTCACAGAACACTGAGAATGAAGATCACATGAGCAAAGCAGCAGCACAGCAGCAGCCGGTACCACCAAAGCTACCACAACTTCCCCAAATTTCATTCTCTCAGACGAAACTGCCCCCTTTCCCTCCCTGCCCCAGTCGAAGGTTTTCAGCCCCTCCCCTTTGCCTGCCCTCCCTTCTCACTCTCCTTCTGTTCACGGCACGGCACGTGGCTTCCGTGGAAGGCTTCCACTGATGGGCTGGCCACGGATGGCTTTCTTGCTGCTCCTGGGGGGGGGGGAGGTTGTTCTTGTTTCCTGGGGCCCCACCCCATTTTTCCTGAGCTTTTGGTCCCTTTGGGGCCTCTGGTGTGATGCAGCCCCACCCCGGCCCAGTCCTTCTGCTTCCTCTTGCCTTCTTCTCCCTCCGTGGTGGGAGCATCATTGGTGGCCTTCAGAGCAAAGCTGGGCCATTTTAAGAGGGAGGGGGAGGGTGGCGAACGTCTCCCCTGCCCCCCCTCCTCCTCCCACCCCTCCCTTCAGGGGGGTGTCCTTGCCATGAAGGAGAAGCTGCAGGGCCAGACGGTGAGTGGCGGGGGGGGGGCATTGTCCAATCCAGAGGAACAATGGAGACACCCCCTCCCTGCCTCCTCTAGCTTCAGAGCCTGGCTGGCAGAGATGGATGGGCTTCTTCTGGGACAAGCCCTGTCACCAGTTGAGCCGGCGTCCTCGTCTTCCCGTAGCGTGCAAATCCCGGACACTTCAGCGTTCCAAATTGCACCCCGCCTCCCGAGCCTTCCCAACGTCATGAGTCAAGGTGTCAAGCCGCTCGCATAAAATGAAATGGTTAATTGCTTGAGTTCTCCAGTTTGAGTGATGGGAAGAGGAGGGTTCGTGGAAAGCATAGAGGGAAGGCAGCCAGCGGCCTCCTTGGGTGGGGAGCTCTGGCAGGGGGGAGACAGATAACAGAGTGGGAAGGGATCTCGGAGGTCCTCTAGCCCAGGGGTCTCCAACCTTGGCAGCTTGAAGACTTGTGGACTTCAACTCCCAGAGTTCCTCAGCCAGCTTTGCTGGCTGAGGAACTCTGGGAGTTGAAGCCCACAAGTCTTCAAGTTGCCAAGGTTGGAGACCCCTGCTCTAACCCAACCCTCTACTTAAGCAGGAAATTCTGTGCCATTTCAGACAAACGACTGTCCAATCTCTTCTTAAAAACCTCAAGTCTTGGAGCACCCACAATTTCCCTTCCACTCAGTAATTGTTCTCAACTGGCTCCTATTTACGACGATCCCCTTTTGCAACTTTCTGACGAGCAAATTCAGCGGGGAAGCCGGATTCACTTAACAACCCTGTGACTCACTTAACAACCGCAGCGGTTCGCTTACACAACCGTGGCAGGAAAGTCCGTCAAACGGGGCAGAGCTCACTTCACAAAACTGTCTCGCTTAGCGACTGAAAATTGGGGGTTCCATTGTGGTCGTAAATCGAGCACTACCTAAAACAGTCCGTCCCTCTGGATTCTCTGAGGCTTTTTTTCCCCCCATGCTGCGGAAGCAAAACGTCTTCGCAAGCTTGTCATCCGGTCAGCATTTTACGCCGGCGATGAATTTGTAGCGACAAGGAAGACGGAGCAAGTGGGTTTATTCAATTAATCAGACATGTGTAATGCCTTGCAATATGTATTGGCATCACGGAGGAGCAAAGATCCAGAGGGAGGAAGCTCTCTGGCTCGAAGCATCAGCTCAAAAACCGCAGACGGAAACGAGAGTTTCTTTGAAACGGCCTCTGCTCCTCACGGCCGTCTGAAAGGAGCCTCCATCTTGGAGCCTGGGAAATAAGCCAGGGGTTTTGGAGAACCCGCAGATTATTCAATTTATATGTCACCGTTCAAGGCAACTCTGAGCATCTTAAAGTGTCGCCACGATGTAAAAAGTATGTTGAGACTCTGGAAAGAGTGAAAGAGTGCAAAGAAGAGCAACAAATATTATCAGGGGGCTGGAGGCTAAAACATAGGAAGAACGGTTGCAGGAACTGGGTATGTCTAGTTCAATGAAAAGAAGGACCAGGGGTGACAGGATAGCAGTCTTCCAATATCTCAGGGGCTGCCACAAAGAAGAGGGAGTCAAGCTCTTCTCCAAAGCCCCTGAAGGCCAGAAAAGGAACAATGGATGGAAACTGACCAAGGAGAGAAGCAACCTAGAACTAAGGACCCAAAGGTGCTTTTTCAAGAGGCAAGTGGACTTTCTGGCTTTCCTTTGAAGACATTTCTCTTCTCATCCAAGAAGCTTCTTCAGCTCTGACTGGATGGTGGATGGTCAGAGCTGAAGAAGCTTCTTTGGTGAGAAGAGAAACGTCTTCAAAGGAAAGCCAGAAACTCCACTCGCCTCTTTAAAATGCACCTTTGGGACAACCATGACCTGGATGACAGAGAATCTCCATAGGCAGCTAGAACTAAGATGAAACTTCCTAACAGTGAGGACAATTAACCAGTGGAACTGCTTGCCACCAGGTGTTGTAGGTGCTCCATCACTGGGGGATTTTAAGAAGGGATTGGACAACGATTTGTCTGGAATGGCATAAGTCCTTCTTGAGCAGGGAGTTTGACTAGGAGGCCTCCAAGAACCAACCTAGTTCCTGACAGTTAGTTAGAATAATTAATCAGTGGAACAACTTGCCTCCAGAAGTTGTGGGTTCTCCATCCCTCTCAAGAAGTCTCAAGAAGAGACTGGACAGCCATTTATCTGGAGTGCTATAGGCTTTCCTGCCTGAGCAGGGGGTTGGACTAGAAGACCTCCGAGGTCCCTTCCGACTTGGTAATCCTGTTAATAAAACATACAGATTAAAAAAAAACAATTATAAAAGATTTAATTTACAAAAGCTTAAGAGAGTTTTCAGCCTCCCACAATCACAGATCTTCCGTGATTTCCCATAAACAGGCAAAAATCCCGCTGTTTTCCTTTCTATTTTTATCTCAGCGTATTATTAAAAACCGGAGTTTCCTGTTGCTCACCTCTGCCGAATTGCATGGGGGCGACGGGTACTTTTCTCGGTACTTTTCATTTCATTTCATTTATTAGATTTATATACCGCCCTTCTCCTTGCGGACTCAGGGCGGTGAACAGCCAGAAATAAAAAGCAGATTTTACAAAAGTTAAAAGAATTTTAAAAACAACTAATATAAATTTGGCCCATAGTTAAAAACAGTTCAATTAATAATTGATATCAAAACGTTAAAAATTTTACCATGGGATCAGGCCAGTCCGGCTAACTGGAAAAAGTAAGTTTTTAAGGCCCGACGAAAAGTCCGGAGGTCAGAGATGGTTCGCACTTTTGGAGCTGTTCGGGGGGACTTTTGAGCCCCCCCGAACAGCTCCCAGTCCTTCAGCAGAAGGTTGCGGGGTTCAACAGTTTTTTTCTCATTTTTCCTGCTGGAAGTGCTCCTTTTGAAGTGGTTTTCAGGGCTGGTTGTTACCCTGTTTTCCCGAAAATAAGACCCAAAATAAGCCCTAATGAGTCTTTTGGAGCAAAAATTAATATAAGACTGGTCTTATTTTCGGGGAAAGACAATAACAACCAGATGACTGCAAAGAATATGCAGCTAGTTTGAACCCAACATTTCTGTGGTTAAGTAGACATTTGTTAAGGTAGTCTTGCCCCATTTTACAACCTTTCCGTTGTTAAATGAAGCACTGCAGTGGTTAAGTTAGCAACACAGCTGATTAGTAAACCCGGCATCCCCACGGATTTTGGTTGTTGAAAGGTCACAAATGGGGATCACTTGACCTCCCAGGACACTGCAACCGTCATAACTCCATGCCAGTTGCCAAGCCTCTGAATGTTGAGCAACGGTCGTAAGTGTGAAAAACGGTCACAAGTCCCTTTTCTCAGTGCCGTTGTACCTTCAAATGGTCACTAAACAAGCTGTTGTAAGTCAACTACCTGTAAATCCTTCCCTTCCCCACCATTCGGTCAGAACTGAAGAAGCTTCTTGGGTTAGAAGGGAAACGTCTTCAAGAAGAAACCAAAATGTCTGGTTGTTTTTTGAGAAAAAAAGCACCTTTGTGGGGGGCAACCAGGCAGACTTGCGTGCAATGCTCTTAGTCTTTTGTGGGGGAGGGGGCTTTGGGGGCACAGAGGCACTGGAGTCCTTAAGTAATAGAAAACTGCTTTAACATGTCTTGGGGGTCCTCGCAAGTCACCCCACGGCCCCTTTTAGGCTGAGGCCGCAATCCAAGATTTCTCCAGAGTTGCTTGGCTTCTCGCCCTCCCTCCACCCCCTCCCCACTGCCGCCACAAGGGCTGCCTTTCCTAAACACCCCCCATCCTCTCAACCCAGATCCTTAAATTTAAGCCATCCTGGCAGAGAAGCACAGTGGGTGACCAGCTGATGCCTAACTGACTTTTTCAGGGTCCTGATATTGGCCACCCAATGATTTTACAATCAAGAGGAGTATTTTTATCCCTATTTTGAGATCATTTCATTTTCATTTAGCTATAATTCAGAGATCTCGCTTGGAAACGATTTGGAAACTCCAGAAGAGGGATTTCCTGTCTGCTTTTGTGAAGGCTGCTTTGGTCGGGGTGAAAAAAGAAAGACAGTCTGGTCTTCTTAACAATCCTCCCATAGCTAAAATTCAAGATTTCCCTCTAGGATATCCCCCCCCCCCCTTCAATATTTTTGACTCTATTTGGGAAGTGGGGATATTGTATAGGGTTTCCTGCCTGAGAGCAGGGGGTTTAACTAGAAGACTTAAGTAAGACCACACTTACAATGCTGCATCCAGTTTTGGTCACCAGACTACAAAAAAGAGGTTGAGACTCTGGAAAGAGTGCAGAGAAGAGCAAGAAAGTTGATTAGGGGACCGGAGGCTCAAACATATGATGAACGGTTGCAGGAACTGGGCCTGGCTGGTCTAGGGAAGAGAAGGACCAGGGGAGACAGGAGAGCATCTTCCAATATTTGAGGGGCTGCCACAGAAAGGAGGAAGGGGGTCGAGCTATTCTCCAAAGCACCTTTGAAGGCCACACAAGGAACAATGGATGGAAACTGACCAAGGAGGGATTCAACCTAGAAATAAGGAGGAGTTTTCTGACAGGGAGAACAATCAACAGATGGAGCAGAAGCTGCCTTCAGAAGTTGTGGGAGCTTCATCACTGGAGGCTTTCAAGAAGAGACTGGACTGACGTCTGTCAGAAATGGTGTAGGGTCTTCTGCTTGGGTGGGGGGTTGGACTAGATGACCTACAAGGTCCCTTCCAGCTCTGTTAATCGGTTAATATTCTGTTAATGCCATCTGTTGTGGGATGAATCTGTGGCCGCCAAGTGGCCTCTCACGAACACGTTGGGGCCGTGGAGAGCGTGGAGGTGGGGCACGCTGAGGCTGGCAGGTGCCTTCCGATCAGCGAGGCATTCCTTGCGCCCTCCTGACACGGGCCTGCCAGAGGGCTGCTGCCAACTCTGGTGCCACATGGCAGACCTTTGGCAGGAGGCAGCTTTATCTGCTTCACGCAGGGTGACTTCGTGCTGCCCGTTTGCCAAGCATGGCTTTGCATTCTGCCCGTGAGAGAGGCCGAGCATTGTGGGAAAGGGGCATGCACAAGAGGGCTTGCATCCAGTCCTGGTTTAAAAAAGAGGTTGGGACTCTAGAAAGAGTGCGGAGAAGAGCAATGAAGATGATAAGGATAGAATAGAAAATATGGAATGGAGTATGGTATAGAATGGAATGGAATACGGAATGGAATTAAAATAAATACTTTATTGGCCAAGTGTGATTAGACACAAAAGGAATTTCTCTCTGGGGCAGAAGCTCACGTAGATCATAAACCATAGGAATTAGGAGGCTGGAGGCCAAAGCATACCAACCAAGAACTTTTCTAGGAATTGGGTATGTCTAGCCTAATGAACTCCAAAGCACCTGCGGGCAGGACAAGAAACAACAGAGGGAAACCTACCAAGGGGAGAAGCAACCTAGAACTAAGGAGAAACTTCCCAACAGTGATTGCAGTTACCCAGCGGAACAGCTTGCCACCGGAAGTTGTGGGTGCTCCATCCCTGGAGGTTGTAGAGTCTCCTGGCTTGGGCGGGGGGTTGGACTAGAAGACCTCCCAAGGTCCCTTCCAGCTCTTCTGTTATTCTGTCTTCAGGGAGCAGCCAAGAATCTGTCATGGCGGGGTTGCCCCACGAGTAATGCCCCTCTCTTTGGACCCTCTGAACGGTACCCATCATGGCTGTTGTTCCCCTCCCCTTCTTGGTTGACCCCCTCCCTAGAGAGAAAGTTCTCCCTAGCCCATGCCCCATTGGACTACAGTTGAAGCTGCTCCCCCCACCCCCTGCAAGTGGGGGGAAGGGAAGGGCCAGGCCAGGTGGGACATTTCATTGCTGGCAAGCAGATTGCTGACGAGAAGCCTTTGAAGCCCGTTTTCATCTGGCAGGCAGGACGAAGGAAACCTCCACCGTGAATCTCTCCTGCCACCCTGGCGGAGAACAGAGAGGAGTGAGGCGCCAGGGCACCGATTGGCATGGAGGGCACGCATCCCGGCTTGTCTTCCTTCGGCTGCAGATTCTTCCGAGCTCATTAAGAGAAATCAATTCCCTCCCTGCCTCTCTTTCTAAGCTTTTCTTTCCTCCCTCCCTCCCTTCTTTCCTTCCTTCCTTCCTGCAAAAACCCTCAGCAAGCTTTCTTGAGAGAGGGCTGTGTGCTATCGGAGGGGGCTCCTCACTGGGCCAGTGCCCATTAAAAGGGGGCGTCGAGGTAGAAGAACCACAGCAGAGACGGCCAAGAAGCAAGAAGGCCGGTCAAGGATTGACCCCATGCGAGGCACGAAAGGAGGAATTTGTATTCTGCTTTACAACCGGCGGAGTCGAGATCAATCCAATTTGAGCCTTCCCAACCCTGCCTGCATCCTGAATCTGGACTGCCTGCCTCTGCGGGGAAAACTCCGGCTGAGCAGAATCCCTGAGTGGTGGGTGAGGGCCGGGGAGGGGGCCTTGCTATTCTGGATCCCACCACCCTAAGGTCTCAAGCTTCTGGACAAAGCCAGATCAGCAAAGCTCATCACGAACGAGGAAAGAATAACAAAATATCAGCATTGGAAGGGATCTTGGAGGTCTTCTACTCCAGGGGTCTCCAACCTTGGCCACTTGAAGACTTGCGGACTTCAAGTCCCACAGTTCCTCAGCCAGCTTTGCTGGCTGAGGAACTCTGGGAATTGAAGTCCGCAAGTCTTCAAGTGGCCAAGATTGGAGACCCCTGTTCTACTCAAACCCCCCTGTTTAAGCAGGAGACGTTATACCTTTCCAGACAAAAGATTGTCCAATCTTCTTAAAAACCTCCAGTCATGGAGCACCTACAACTTCTGGAGGCAAGCCGTTCTAGTTATTTTAATTCCCACCTCCTCATCCCTTCTCTCTTCTAGCTCTGATGATGTTACCCAGCTTGGTAATGAAACGCTTGCAAGAAAACCCCCAAGCTCAGAGGGCACCACCCTGAGCTACAAATACTCTCCTTTGCAAACCACTCTTCTGCCTCCCTCCCCTCCTATGTGTACATGCAGCCCCTCCTCCTTAAAAGGAGCGTGCACTGCACACGCTGGATGCCATGGGCATGCACAGCACCCGTGCATATCTTTGAATGGGGTCTCTTGGCATCCTCCCCCCAAATGATTTTTCATCTTTCTCTCCCGCGAAAGTCAAATCTCAGACTGACCTTCTCCAGAAGAGAGGCTTTCTGCCTTTCCTCTTCATTCCTTCCAAAAGTGCCCCCCTTCCCCCCCCCCAGTGTCTACCTCCACCTCGCGCCTCAAAAGTGGGTGCCACGCGGGTTGAAAAATCTTGCTGGAGGACGAGGGCCCCGCATTGCTTAGCCGGTTTCAATGCCCACTCTGCTTTCAGTGGCTGGGCCAGCCTTGGTGCATGGTGCAACAGGAGGGGGGCATGGCTTGAGGGAGGGAGGGAGGGTCTTACTGAAAGGGGGCCCACGGCTCGTTCATAAGTGTGCAATTGATGGCATCTGCTGGTGGGCTCCCCCCTCCCAGACCCAGGCAGTGCTGTCATCTTGACAGCAAAGTGGAAACGATCCTTTTTTTCGGCAGCTGGCATTTTTCCACTTAAATATGGCAAATCCTCTGCCCTCCGGCAGGGCAGCCAAAGCACTCAGCTGGAGGAGCCCTCACACACACACACACACACACACACACGCACACACCGTCCCTCCATCCATCTTAGGGGTGCAGAAAAACTGCCCCATTAGCTCTCCTGGCCCCTGGAAGCCATCAAGGGGACCCTTTGCCCCCCAGCCCCTTTATTCTTTGCTGCTTAAATCCTTGCGCGGAGGTTTGTCTCTGGCAGCCGTTTCTTCCTTTCCGTTTCTCAGTTTTTTCCCTCCTGACATGTTTTTCAGCCGTAAACCTTCATTGCGAAATCAACAGAAACGCCATAAATTAACCTCTGGGAAAAGCGAGGCGAGCATCTCTCTTCCGGAAGGCAGGAGAGGCAATTAGGCTGCCGAGAGATCCTCCATTCCCCCGCCGTTTTCAGGCCCCTTCTACCCCACCCCATCCCATCCCACCCCCGCCCCCCATGGATCCAAAGGGCTCCCTCCAAGGATGCAGAGGCAGGAGAACGGAGGATTTGGGCTGGGTATGGAAGGGGCTGCCATTTTGGGTGGGGTCTTTAGGCAGCCGGTTCCCCCTCCTTTTCCAGAGCTTCTGTGCCACAGAGATCTTAGCCGGTGGGGAGGGGGGAGTAAATAACAAAATAATGAGGTTGGGAAGGATCTCGGAGGTCTTCTACTCCAAGCCCCTCCTCAGTCTCTTCTCAAAAGCACCCAGAGCTCCTGGAGGCAAGTTGTTCCACTGCTTAATTGTTGTAACTTCCAAGAAATTCCTCCTTCGTTCCATCTTGATTCTCTCCTTGATGAGTTTCCATCCGTTGCTTCTCCTCCTGCCCTCTGGTCCTTTGGAGAACAGGTGGACCCCCTCCTCTTCTTTGGGGCAGCCCCTCAAATGTTGGAAGTCAGCTATCATGTCGTGTCCCCCACCCCCCACCCCGCTGGTCCTCCTTTTCATTAAACTGGACATCCCCAATTCCTGCAACCGTTCTCCCTACATTCTAACCTCCAGCCCCCTAACCATCATTTTAAGGGTTTTCAAGGGTTTTCAGTTAGTCACACGGTCGTTAAGCGAATCTGGCTTCTTCCGCCTTGACTTTGCTCGTCAGAAGGTTGCAAAGGGTGATCACGTGACACACACACACACACCCTCTCCAGATACTGCGACGGTCATAAATACATGACCGTGGGGATGCTGCAGCGGTCGTAACTGTGGCAGGCAGTCGTCATTTCCTTTTTTCAGGGGCGTTGTGACTTCAACTGGTCAGTAAACGAATGTTTCTAAGTCAAGAACTATCAACGACCTGCTTCTTGGTTACACTAATAGTTGGACTTGATGTTTTCTGGTCGCTGTGTATTTTAACTTTCTCAGCGTGTATAATAATAGTAGTTTTTTTTCTTATTTTCACTCTTATTCACTCGCCCAAAGTCTTGCTGAGAGGAGCACCATATCAATTGGGTGGGTGGGTGGATAGATGGATGGATTAGATAAATAGATAGATAGATAGATGGATGGATGGATGGATGGATGGATGGATGGATGGATGGATTAGATAGATAGATAGATAGATAGATAGATAGATAGATAGATAGACAGACAGACAGACAGACAGACAGACAGACAGACAGACAGACAGACAGACAGACAGACAGACAGACATTAATAACCTGGTGGAGTTATGAATTGATCTAATTTTATCTTTCCTGATTGGCCTCCTCTTCATCGGGAGGGAGGGTGAGGGTATCCAACCTTGGCAGCTTTAAGACTCGTGGATTTCAACTCCCAGAATTCCCCACCCAGAATTCCAAAAGTTAGTCCACTCATCTTAAACAGGAGGCCACTGGATTTTCTTGTTTTTTTTTCTTTTGAAGACGTTTCGCTTCTCATCCCAGGAGCTTCTTCATCTCTGACAGGATGGTGGGGAAGGGAAGGATTTATACTCCTTGCAGACAGCTGGCCATTTGCATCCTTTGAGAGGGTCCTTGAGGCCACTTGGGTGTTTCTCTGTGTCCTCAGGGTCACCTGAGTGGTGCAAATGGTTCCTGTAGTCTGCAGTTTTTTTCCCCCTCTGGAAATCCGTTCCTACTCCCACACCCTTCAAAGGATGTTCATTCCAAGTTGCATGGCTAAAAATCTGTAGAGATTCTCCGTCCTCCAGGACGTGGTTGTCCCAAAGGTGCTTTTTTCAGGAGGCAACTGGACTGTCTTCTTCAGAAGAAGAAAAAACCAGAAAGTCCAGTTGCCTCCTGAAAAAAGCACCTCTGGGACAACCATAACCTGGAGGACGGAGACTTTTTTACCTGTACGTTGTTTTTACGTCTTCTGTCTACCAGAGAAGGGCAGTTTTTCAATTGGGTATATAAGTAAATAAGAAGAACTCAAGTTATTCCACGCTCACGTCTGCCTTTCTCCCACCCGGCCCCTTCCTCCGGTCCGTCCCCAGAGCACGTCTGCTCCATCCTGGCCTCCCTCCTGAGGAACCTGCGGAGTCAGCAGAGGACACGGCTGCTCAACAAATTCACAGAGAACGACAGCGAGAAGGTCAGTTGGGGGGGGTGCAAAGACAGCCAGATCTAACCTCTTTAGGTTTATATTGGAGGCAGAGACCCTATGAGAGCTCTACGCCACGTCCTTTCGTTTTAAGGTATGACGATTAGTGTACATTTAAAGTGACCATGAAGTTTATTCTATTCCAATCAATTAAAAAAAAAAACACCGCCCTGCCGGCTGAACGGTGGCACTGCCCAAGAAGGTAGCCGAAGCCTGGCAGGGCCTCTCTCCTTCCCTCCCTCCCTGCCCGGGGGCTGTTTTGGCCAGCCCTGCAACCCCAAGTTCCTTCCCTCTTTTGCCCAGCTGGCTTTTCCACCCGTGTTGAAAGACTTAAGAGATGAACAGAGTTGGAAGGGACCTTGTTAGGTCATCTAGTCCAACCCCCCCTCCACCCAAGCAGGAGACCCCGCCTACACCATTCCTGACGAATGGCAGTCCAATCTCTTCAGTGATGGAGCGCCCACAACTCCTGTTCTGGTCTGAACTCCCAAGGCCCGTGCAAAGAATTTTGGATCGAAACGAAGTGGCCGGTTCTGAAAAATCAGTGGCGGCAGAGCCCAATCTGAACGGCGGGCGAGGGGCGTCCCGAGCGTCTCCCAAGGCAGCCCCTGCTGAATTTGTTCCATGAAAAAATGTGCTTTTTACAATTTGAGCTGCTTTAATTAGAATTGATGGGGGGTTTTTTTCCCCTCTGAAATTTACGGAGGAGGCTGCGGAACGAAGGTCGTTCAATAGCTGCAGGGCCCATGAGGGCTAAGTGGAGCTGCCATGTTCAGAAGCAGTCTATCACCGGGGAGATTCTGCATAAAAGGGCTCCTTTTCGGCCGGGAGCCTCGGCCTCCATTCCTGACACACAAAAGACACCCACAAACCCAGAGAAATCTCCTTTTCTCTTTCAGGTGGACAGGCTGATGGAGCTCTATTTCAAATACCTGGATGCTATGCAGGTAGCCGATAAGAAGATTGAAGGTGAAAAGCATGTAAGTCTCCCCCACCCCCACCCCCACCCCCTCCCCTCCCTCTTCTCGGCTTGGGAGAGAGCTAGAGAAGGAGCATGGCTCCCCCCATAGCTGGCTCACAAAGTCAGCCATTCCAAAAGAAAGGAAGAACCTTTGCAACTCACGGTTGAACGGTGGGGTCCTGGGTGCTCTCCGAGCTGGGTCATCCTCTCGTAACTCTGTTTCCCCAAAAATAAGACCCTGTCTTATATATTTTTGAACCCCGAAATAAGGGCTTGGCCTTATTTTCGGGGAGGTCTTACTATTTTGGGGCATGTGAAACAAGATGGGGATCCTCTTGCCGTCTTATCCGATTTCCAGCTCTGCATTTAAATTTTTTGGGCGAGGGGAGGCTTATTTTAGCGCATTATTATGATCAGGGGATGTTCTTATTTTCGGGGAAACAGGGTAGGCGTTTCATTACCCAGCTAAGTAACATAATCTAGAGGTCCCTGGCTTGGCAGCCCAGCACAGGGAGGGGCAGAGGGGATGGTTAGTGAAGGTCACCGTCCGAGGATGGTCACCGTTGAAACGACGGTTGGATCTGTCTGTGTGTTGCGCAATTAAGGAGTTGTCATCATGTCTTCGAACTGCTGTTGGTGTTCGTGGATGAGTTTTGCCAGTCGTCTTCCTCTTGGTCCTCCATAGCAGGGGTCTTCAACCTTGGCAGCTTTCAGACTTGTGGACTTCAATTCCCAGAATTCCTCAGCCAGCAAAGCTGGCTGAGGAATTCTGGGAGTTGAAGTCCCCAAGTCTGAAAGCTGCCAAGGTTGGAGACCCCTGTTCCATAGTGACTGTTACAATGAGTGTATGTTGTAGTTGGCTCCTGTTTTTTCTTCTGGGGCTGCTGGGTCTTGGTTTGGTGCAAGATGTTGTGAAGGGCTTGAGTTGGCTTGCGTGCTGTGCTGAAGCTGAAGCCTCGTGGTTGTGGTTTCTGAGACATTCTTGATGTATGGCCACGTAATTCTCTTCGGGGCCTCTGATGGTTGGGCTCTACTGGGTTCATATCCAGAATGGAATGGGATGGAAGAAGTGGAAGGGACCTTGGAGGTCTTCTAGTCCAGCCCCCTACTCAAGCAGGAGATCCTATACCATTTCAGACAAATGGCTGTCCAATTTCTTCTTAAAACCCTCCAGTGACGGGGCATTCACAACTTCTGGTGGCACGCAGTTCCACTGGTTCATTGTCCTCATTGTCAGGAAATTTCTCCTTAATTCCAGGCTGCTTCTCTCCTTGTTGAGTTTCTATCCGTCTTTCTGCTTTGGATGGCTCTTCTTCAGGACAGCCCCTCATCTATTGGACAACTGCTACCATGTCACCCCTCATTCTTCTTTTTTTTTTTCCCAGACTAGCCAAACCCAATTTCCTGCAACCGTCCTTCGTGTTTTTGTCTGCAGCTCTCAAATCCTCATAATTGCTCTTCTCTGCACTTTTGCCACAATCTCCAACATCTTTCTTGTAGTGTGGTGAGCAAAATCGGTTGCAGTATTTCGATGTTGTGTAGCTGCTCATTTTCTGCTGTGAAGGGTTGATGCAGTGAAGGGCTGGGCTAAGGGAGCCCCTCGAAGCTTCCCGATTAAAGGCTTCCTAGCTTCCTAGCCCCCCCCCCCCTTTTCCTTGGGGGAGGAGATGACCAGCTTCCCCACCCCACCCCTCCCTCCCTCCCAGAGGTCCCGAGGCAGAGGGCACCATCATAGAACGGAAGGGCGACTCGGAGGGAGGCAGGCGAGGGCTTAATACATTATCCTCAGTTGCATATGGAAATTATGCTCAGCAGGTTGATTCAATAAAATGTTCTCTCTGGGCATTTTGCATGCTAATGGCTCCTAAATGAGATGCTAATTGCGCCACCACCTCCCAAGGCAGAAATGGGATCCTGCAAGGGCAGAGGGTGAGGGGATGGGGGGACGAGGGAGGGGACCGTCATTAGGTGTGGGTCATTTCCCTGGAGGATTGGAAGGCGCCTGACCTGGCGGGAGGCTGCAGATGGCCGCAGCCAGGGCCGGAGAGGGTGGGTCAGCGACAGCCGTGCAGGGGCTGCAGAGGCAGAGTGCTCTGACCCCACTCCCCAAACACGGCAAACCCTCTGCAGTTGAAGCAATGCTTCCTTTGTGAGGAGCGCCAGCAAAAAGTTTCTCTCTCACCGCAGGCTAACAAATCCGGCCAGCCGGAAGATGAAGAGTTGCCTGCCACATCTATTCATCTCTGCCCCCTGCCTTTTATCCCCAGAGCTAGGGTGGGGCTTCACTAGCAGCAGTGGCTCTTCTGTCCCAAGGACCAGCCCATAGATTTCCACTGCTCTCCTCTCCTCTGCCTCCTGCGCATCCGTGCGTCAGTTACGGGACCCAACGGTTCCTCCTCTTCCTCATCAGCCACCTCCAGACCTGGGGGCTGTTGACTGTCCATCTGAGGGCGGATGGACGGCCTAGACTCCTCCTCTGTCTCTCTCTCTCTCTCTCTCTGCCAGCTCCATTCCCTCTTTCTCCTCGGAGCTCTCAAGTTGCCTTGAGGCTGCCTGGCTCCCACGCCTCTTCCTCCTCCTCTGATTCGGCCGCTGAGGGTGGCTGGCGGCCGACAGGCCACAACACAGAGGGGTAGCCCCTATACAGGTTGTCCTCGACTTACGACCACAATCGAGCCCAAGACTTCTGTCGCTGAGTGAGAGTAAGCTTTGCCCCCATCTTACGACTTCCCTCGCCACTGTTGTTAAGTGAACCCCTGCAGTTGTTAGGCTTTGCTTGCTGGAAGGCCACCAAAGGGGATTAGGTGACACACACACACACACACACAGACCGTCCCCGGTCATAAGTACGAACCAGTTGCCAAGCAGTTTTGATTGCGTGATCATGGGGATGCTGAAATGGTCGTAAGTGTGAAAAAATGGCCGTAAGTCCCTTTTGTCAGTGACTTTTGTAACTTTGAAGGGTACCTGAGTGGCCCTGGGCCCTCAGCCAGAAACCCTCAGCTGGCCCTAGGACTCCGATGCCAGGCTCCCCTCCGCTTAGTTCCTTGCCCATCACACAGGCTGGCTGGACGGCAGGTTGACGTCCGTGCGAGGGTCCCCGCGGACAGAGCAGGGCAGGGGGCTTCCAGACCTGGTGGGTCCCACTTGCTGCCCTTGACGGGGGCACTTGGGTTGCCACCATCCTGCTGAGGCTGTGTGACCCCCTTAAATAGGGTGACCCCTCCCTGGCATGGAAGTCCCTCACCGCGGAGGGTCTCTGGGCCACTCGGCGATTCCTGCCTTCCCCATCCTCCAGGCAGAGGAATGGCAGCTGCCCCAAGGCAATGGGGCTGGGATTGGGGTCCTCGCCCGATGACGTCCTTGGGGGAGACTCTTGAGGCCCGAGGTGTGTTTGGGGGGGGGCTCTGGGGTGCCTGCTAGGGCTGCCCCACACTCCCCTTCCTTTTTTGCGCTGTCAGTCCAGCCTCATTAGCGGGAGGAGAGACTGCCAGCATCACCGGAACCCATCTCGTGGCTGTCTCATCCCATCAGCACCGGGCATCTCACAGCAGAGAAGGATGGCACCTGAGCTCCCATCAGGATCCTGACAGCTCAGGGGAAAAAGGGAGCTGGGGGGGGGGGCTGGGTATTGGCTCCAGGGGTGATTAAAACTGGGGTGTGGGGGAGATGATGGCTAGCAGGATTCACCCAGTCCAGGCTTCTTCCTTCTTTCCTGGCTGAGTCTCTTGGGCGAGGAGGGGAAGTTGCTGCCAAGCCACACAAAACACACACACACACACACACACACAGAGACACGTCAGGTCGGTCTCCTGATTTATTTTATTTATCGTACGGTGCCTTCACATCCATATCTCAGTAAAAAAAGGAACACTGGCATAAAATACAAAACACAAAATGCAAAATCTGACCTCTTTTAACAGGGAGGCGACCGACATGCATCTACATGGCAAATAGAGATAGATAGATAGATAGATAGATAGATAGATAGATAGATGATAGATAGATAGATAGATAGATAGATAGATAGATAGATAGATAGATAGATAATAGATAGATAGATTGATTGATTTACGAGTCGTTCCTCATCTTATAGCCGCAATTGAGTGGCCCAAATTTCCGTGGTTAAGGGAGACATTTGTGAAGTGAGTTTCGTCCCATCTTACGATCTTTCTTGCCACAATTGTTAAGGGAATGCCTGCAACGGTCGTTAAGCGAATCTAACCTTTTTGCCATCGTGTGCCAAAAGCAGGAGGAGCGTGGTGGGGTCACATGCACGCATGCCCCCATCCATAATTCTATGCATCCCACCCCCACCGCCCGTGTTCCCCTCTGTTTTTGGCACATGATGGCACGATGGGTCCGGTAGGCTCGTTTTTTACTCTCCCCAGGCTCCAGAGCCTTTCTAGGAACCTGGGGAGGGCAAAAAAGGCCTACCCCACCCCACCCCCAAGAGGCCTTCTGGAGGCCGGAAACAGTGGATTTCCTGACTTCTGGTGGGCCCAGAAGACCCAAAAATCAGCTGGCTGGCACTCGCATGCCTGCCAGAGCTGAGCTCGCGTGCCCACTAATATGGCTCCGTGTGCTACCTGTGGCACCCGTGCCATAGGTTCGCCATCACGGGCATAGGGTCTCCTGCTTGAGGAGGGGGCTGGACTAGAAGACCTCCAAGGTCCCTTCCAACTGGGTTATGCAATGGGGGGGTGTTTGCCGGCAGGGGAGAGCCCTCCTTGCTGAGGGTTGCAGAGCTGCCACACTTGGCCTCTAATGATGAGAAACTGCTCCAGTGCTGCTGGGCCCCCCATGTCATAAATCACGCCCGCGACAGTGCCAGGGAGATCTCGGGTTGGCAAAACAACATCCCAGCATGGGGCTAGCAAAAGGTCAGCTACCGAAGGAGCTGCTGCTGGCAGGTGCCACGTCAGGGAAGGGGGTTGCTGCTGAGGAGGGGCTGGGGGCATGTTTTGCAAGGGAGCAGCCTGGATTTCCACACAGAGTTGGGTTCCTAAGAGGGGGGCTTCTCCCTGGAGGGAAACCCACTCTCTGGCACAGCCTGCGATCCCGGTTGGGGTCCCCCCAGGTGTGATTCCCAGGAGTTCCTGTATTTTTTTCTTTATTTATTTAAATTTTGATGCCATCCATCTCACTCCCACTACAACTGCAGGTGGCTGGACAATATCATCCAAAATAAGAGAGCACTGCAAGAAAGCAATTAAAAATCAGATGAATAGAGCAGAGTAGAATTAGGAACTGAATGCAGAATGCAGCAGGGAGGGGAGGGGAGGGGAGGGGAGGGGAGAGGAGAAGAGAAGAGAAGAGAAGAGAAGAGAAGAGAAGAGAAGAGAAGAGAAGAGAAGAGAAGAGAAGAGAAGAGAAGAGAAGAGACTAAATTTCATTGAAGGCCACATCAGGGCTGTGGTTGACGCAGGCGTGGCCAACTGGGTGGGCGTGGCCAGCTTGACACCACTCCCCAAACTGCTGGCATGTTTCCTCTTTGCATTTGGTAGACCAGGCTGAAGCCGTGCGGGCTGCCCCCTTACATTTTCCAGGACAGCCCCATGGGTCAGGATCCAACCCTAAGCCTAACCCTTGAGTTTGACACCCCTGGGATAGAAGAACAGAATGGAATGTGTGAGGAAATCATGATTACCTACCTTGTTGGGTTGGCAATATATGAACCATCAATATAGCTTTAAGACTGTATTGTTCTATTGCATCGTACTGTGTCCTGATTGGTTTGCTCTGTGGCCAATATCTTTAAGAGGGAGCTTGAAATATGGTTTGTTTCTCTTTGATGCTCTTTGATACTCTTTGCTGATCATTATTGCCCTGTGCTGATCGTTACTGCTCTTAGCTGTGTTTGCTACTGTTTGCAACTGTTTATTGTGTATGACTGCAACGACTGGTAAGAAGACTTTGTTATTGGATTATCGCTGGACTATTGTTTTACTGTCTACTGCTTTATCTGCGTATGACCTGGACTGTTCATTGGACTGTGCCTTATTATTATTTCCTGAGAAGTAACACAACTCAGTGTGTCTGTGTGTTGGCTGTGCTTATTCGTAACTGCTCTCAAGTGCTTTCAGGTGCACACCCTTGCTACTCAAGGGTTGCTCTGCGAATTCCTTAACAGAATGGACTAGAATATAGAATGGAATAGAATATTGAATAGAATTCAGAGACCATACCATACCCTAACCATAAGCATTACTATTACTATTACCATTATCATACCATACCATACCATACCAACCATACCAGAGCCTGGTTTAGCTCTGCAGACTAAGCACCGTAATTAACATCCAGCTGTCTGCAATTACACCAGTTCGAATCTCCCCAGGCTCAAGGTTGACTCAGTCTTCCATACTTTCTAAGGTAGGTCAATTGAGGACCCAGTTTGTGGGGGCAATAAGCTGACTTTGTATAAATATGCAAAATATGAAGGCTATTGCTTAACGCATTGTAAGCCGCCCTGAGTCTCCGGAGAAGGGCGGCATATAAATCAAATTTTTTAAAAAAGCATTAAAGGTTAAAAACCAAGACGGGGAGTGACCTGGGGGTGATGTTGTTCCCCAGTTGGGTCATGAAACATTTGCAAGAAAACCTCCCAGCTCAGAGAGCTCCAAGGACCCCCACAGACCTTGGAGGTTTCTGACGGGGGAAGCAAGCATGGACCCAGGTCTTCGCCTATGATCTCTGCCTCTTGAGGTGGGGGGGGAGGGGGCTGGACTAGAAGACCTCCCAGATCCCTCCCAACTCCGTCGTCCTGACTCTCTTCGCAGGACATGGTGCGCCGCGGGGAGATCATCGACGACGACACGGAAGAGGAGTTCTACCTGCGGCGCCTGGACGCCGGTCTCTTTGTGCTCCAGCTCATCTGCTACATCATGGCAGAGATCAGCAATGCCGGCATCCCTCAGGTAGGACCTGCCACGCCCTCCTCCCCCCAACTCGGCCCCTTTTTTTGGAATTGATGGATAGGATTTGTTTATTTGTAGCCCGCCTTTACCGTTCCTGTCAGTAATTCAAGGCAGCGAACGTATTTGGCACCCCACTTTCTTCCTGTTTTTCCCACAACAACAACTACTAGCCTTTGTGCCTTAGGCAGGACTAGAACTCACCGTCTCCTGGTGATTGGCCCAGAGTCACCCAGCCGGCTTTCATGCCTAAGGCGGGACTAGAACTCACCGTCTCCTGGTGATAGGCCCAGAGTCACCCAGCCGGCTTTCATGCCTAAGGCGGGACTAGAACTCCTGTCTCTTCTTTTCTAACTGGGTGCCTTTAACCACTAGGCCAAACTCCTCTCTTGCCTCTTTAGTCTGTAGAAGCTGGATTCCATTGATCCTTCCCTGGCGCCAATTTAGTATTGAACCTTGGTTGACCAGATTCTTGTATACAATGGTTTGTTTAGTGACCGTTCAAAGTTACAATGGCACTGAAAAAAAGTGACCATTATGACCATTTTTCACACTTATGACCCTCGCAGCATCCCCACGATCACGTGATTTACATTCGGATGCTTGACAACTGACTCATATTTACGACGGTCACAGTGCCCAGGGATCACACAATCCCCTTTTGCGACCGGAGAAGCTGGATCCACTTAACAACCATGTAACTCACTTAATAACTGCAGGGATTCCCTTAACAAAGTTGGCAAGACAGGTCATAAAATCGGACAAAACTTACTGAACCGAGGTCTCACTTAGCAGCAGAAATCCTGGGCTCCGTTACGGTCGTTGAGTCGAGGCCTGCCTGATTTGAGGTATAAATCTTTCCAGCTGCAACTCCACCTGTGGGGCCCAATCCTTCGTGTTACCCAGTTGCTTCCCGTCTCCCTAATGGAGACCCCTTCATTTCCCCTCTTCTCTCCCCCCACCCCCTCCCCGGCCAGATCCGCCAGAGGGTGCACCAGATCCTGAACATGAGGGGCAGCTCCATCAAGATCGTCCGGCACATCATCAAAGGTGAGCCTGGGACGGAGGGAATGCTCGCTCAGAGCCCCCTCTTCCCCCCCCCTCCCCCAGTCCTTTCACCTGGCCAGGTGATCTGGCTGACCTTCCTCCGGCTTCATCTTCTGGCGGGGGGGGGGAGCTCAGGTGGGGGGGGGGTCCAGCAGAGCTTCCACCACTGGCCACTTTGCGTACAGAGCCAGCATCAAACAGGGGGTCCATTGCTGCAAAGGTGGGCTGCGGGGGAGGGGATTCTGGGGTCTGCAAGCCTCCTGTCCTGCTTGGAGGATGAGGCTTGGGTACTGATGCTGGGAAAGGGGGCTGGGGAGAGCCTAATTTCCACACACACCCCAAATGTGGCAGCCAGTTGGGGAGGGCATTGATTTGACTGAGGCCGCCAACTTGGGGGCAGCCTTTGCCAAGATGGGGGTGGGTTTACCATGTGAAACCCACTTGCGGAGGAAGGGGGACCAATTAGGGACACCCCCCACAGACCCTGGGCAGGGGGAGCCTCCCCTGGGGACCCTCTGTCCCACCCCCCTTGCTTGCTCTTCTCCCCCCCACACAGGACTCCCCCCTCCCCTCCCTCCCTCCCTCCTCTTCTGCATGCTAATTGGCAGCCTGCTTTTGAGCCTGATTTTTATGGCCTACATATTTTCCCTGTTTCTCTGGCAGCCTGACAGCTGATGGATCCCTCGGGAGGAGGGGGAAGGGCGGAGGAGGAGAGAACGGCTGAGAGGGATCCGGTGCTCCATTGCATAGGAAGCCGGAGACAGGCCGGGGGGGGGGGGGGAGAGGCAGGGAGAAGCCCCTGGAATTCCTCGCAGCCGCTGGCTGACCAGGCTGGGATCCCCTTGGAAGCACCCTGGACGGGGTGAGGGGAACCTACCTGCCCACTCACCCAGAATCCACTTCTTCTTTTTGGTCCTTCCTGGGGTGGGGGAAATCCCAGGTGCTGCAGACACGCTAGACAGGGATATGTGGGGTGTGATTGCGCCCTGGGCTGTTACCTTGACTCTGGTGTCCCTTAATTTGTAGGAGACCCCCAGCCTGGTCTCCATAACCTTGGACTGAAGGGTTCCTCACTGGTAAACCCTCAGAATGCAGAAGAACAGAGTTGGAAGGGGCCTTGGAGGGCCTAGACCCGAGGTGTCCAACCTTGAAGACTTGTGGACTTCGACTCCCAGAATTCCCCCGCCAGCTTCAGACCCCCCCCTGCCCTATAGTCCTCCAGACCAATGGCTGCCCATCCTCTCGCCTTCGGTCCCATGTCAGCCCAGTGGTGCAGCTTAGGCAAGGGAGGTTATGGGGGAAGAGGAGTGCATGATGGGTCTTGGCCTTGGATCCGAGGGTTGGACCAAGAAGCTGAGGGCCAGGAAAGTCCCTCTGAAGGTCTCCTGGTGGGGCAGCTCTTGGCTTCTCAGGCAGGCAAGGAGAAGCTGCCTTCCAGATGCTACAACCGCCTGCATCTTTCCTGCATCTGGGCTCCAAAGGAGAGCTCCCCCCTCCCTTCTCCCTCCTGGCTCCATCCGGCTCCGATTCTCCCACCTCCTTTCGGTTCCTCCTGTAAGCAGTTAATGGCCGTTAACTTTGCAGGAGCTTCAAGGACGGAGTCGGTCTCTGGGTGAGAGGCTGGCCAACAGCCCCATCTGATCTCCCCACCCCCCACTAGGGTCATTGCTATGGCTGCCAGCACAGGTGGGGAGGGGGCCCCTCCCTCTGGAAGCCCCCAAAAGCCCAGATCCCTTCGCAGCAGCAAGGAGCTGTTTTCGACCCAGGAGAAAAGAATTGAAAGGGGCCTTGGAGGTCTTCTAGTCCAACCCCCTGCTCAACTGGGAGGCCTTATACCATTTGAGACAACTGGTTGTCCACTCTCCTCTTAAAAACCTGCAGTGGGAAGGAAGGGAGGGAGGGAGAGGGGGAGGGAGGGAGGGATAGCAGAATAACAGCTGGAAGGGATCCAAGCAGGAGAACCTATACAATCTCATACAAATGGCTGTCCAGTCTTTTCTTTAAAACCTCCAGTGACGGAGCACCCACAACTTCCATTGGCAAGTAGTTCCACTGGTTAATGGTTGTCATTGTCAGGAAGTTTCTCCTCATTTCCAGGTTGAATCTCTCCTTGTTTCTATCCATTCTTCCTTGTCTGGCCTTTGGGTGCCTTGGAGAATAATTTGACCCCCTCTTCTTTGTGGCAGGCCCTCAAATATTGGAAGGCTGCTCTCATGTCCGCCCTGGTTCTTCTTTTCATTAAATCCACCTCTCCCATCCACCCCCACCCCACCCCCGTCCCTCCTCCTCCTCCACAGAGGAAGCAGGACTCCTGTGCCAGCTGTGCACCTTCATGCATATTCAGGGCCCTTTTCCCAGGAGAGCGGCAGAAGCCAAGTCCCTGCTTGGTGTGGTGGGTGTTCAGTTGTTGAGAGGAAAAGTGTCCCCCCCACCCCATTCCTCCATGCGCCAGCCTTCCTGTTGTGCGCATATTAAAGCATTTGATGAGCTCCTCGGATGTGCAGGTGGTGGCGCCATTAAATATTAATGCCGCTCGGTTGTTCTGGAGTCCCGGCAGCTCCACACTCGGCTTGCACAATGCACTGGGCCCCCCATCCCATCCCACTCCTGCCAGTACAAACCAGCAGTGTGGATGAGATCCTGGGGTCAGCTAAGGTACCACACGTGTACAAGACAGAAGAGGAGAGGAAGAGGGGCTTCAAACTCAGGCCAGCATCTGAAGAGGGGAGTGGAGGCTGGCTCTTCTGACTCAGCTCCCCAAACACAACAGACCCTCTGAAGTGAACTCAAAAGATTCCTTTATTAGGAGCACCAGCAACCCCAGCAAAAAGTTTCTCTCTCACCGCAGGTTAACAAGTCTGTCCGGCCGGGAGATAAGTAGCCGTCTGCCACACCTATTCATCTCCATCCTGCCTTTTATCCCCAGAGCTAAGGTGGGGCTTCTCTAGCAGCAGTGGCTCTTCCATCCCAAGGACCGGCCCATAGATTTCCACTGCTCTCCTCTCCTCTGCCTTCTGTGCATCAGGCACTGGACCCAGCTGTTCCTCCTCCTCCTCATCGGCCATCTCCAGACCTGGGGACTGTTGACTCTCCATCGGAGGGCTGATGGACGGCCCAGGCTCTGCCTCCCCCTCTCTCCCTCCCTCCCTCTCTCTCTCTCTGCTAGCTCCATTCCCTCTTCCCCCTCGGAGCTCTCAGGTTGCCCCGATGCTGACATTGATTCCCACGCCTCCTCCTCCTCCTCTGATTCGGCTGCTGGAGGGGCCGGAGGCCAACAGGCCACAAGACTGGCATGAGAACAGAAGGGGTCCAGGGCTCAGCCGATTGTGGTCTGGCTGACCCCCAGTTAGGGGAGCAAGGTGCACATCCACCTCGCCCTGACCCAGGTCAGCTGGATTGCAAGTCTTCTGAGCTCTGCCTGGGGGAATCTGTGGCTCTTTGCAATGGTCCATCTTTCTCCCTGGATCCAAGCAGGATGGTGGAGACCCCAACCTGTGGCCCATCCTTGATGGGGGTCAGGGGCCCCTCCCAGTTTCTACTTGAAAGTGTGTGTGTGTGTGTGTGTGTGTGTTGGTAAGTGGAACCCAAGAATCTCCTCCTGGCATCCTTTGAGAAGAACAGAAGGCCTTGGGGAACATTTATGACCATTTTCACGCTTACGACCATTGCAGCATCCCTGGGGTCACGTGATCAACTTTCAGACACTTGGCAACTGATTTGTATTTATGACGGTCGCAGCGCCCCAGGGTGGGTCACATGATCCTCTTTTGCGACCTTCAGACAAGCAACGTCAACGAGGAAACCATATTTGCTCAACAGGCGTGTGGCTAATGTGACAATTGCAGCAGTTCACTTCACGCCAGCAAGAAAAGTCGTAAAAAGGGGGAGCGAAAGTCCCTTAACCGTTGTCTCACTTAGCAGCAGTAATTTGGGGCTCAATTGTTGGCCGTAAGTCGAGGACCGCCTGTGAATTGATGGCTTTATTCCGAGATGAGAACAGACCCAATCTTGTTTCCATTTGGGTTTTGTGCTTGTGTTGAAAAAAATGAAACTTTGGTTTTCATTTTGCTCATTGGATCGGTTTGTTGCTATAGACGCAGCCTAGTATTAAAGAGTCAGAAGTCAGTGCCGTTTTTTCCCCATCTGCCCCACACGTTCTCCATGTAGGCAGGAGAAACCAAGGTCCAAGGACAGGTTAGGCAAGACCTGGCTCAAAAACCGTCACTGTGAGAGGGACCTTGGGGTCCTTGTGGACAATCACTGGAATATGAGCCAGCCATGTGCAGCAACAGCCAGCAAAGCCAAATCAATCCTGGGTTGTATAAACAGAGGCATACAGTCAAAATCCCTCTTTATAAAGTCTTAGTAAAGCCACACCCGGAATCCTGCATCCAGTTTTGGTCACCACATTAGAAAAAAGACGTTGAGACTTTGGAAAAAGTGCAGAGAACAACTAAAAGGATTAAAGGCCTGGAGACTAAAACATATGAAGAATGGCTGCAGAATTTGGGTCTGGCCAGTCTAGAGAAAAGAAGAACTAGGGACAGAATAACAGTCTTCCAGTATTTGAGGGGCTGCCCCAAAGAGGAGGAGAGGGTCAAATTATTCTCCAGAGCACCAGAAGGCAAGACAAAAAACAATGATTGGAAACTAATAAGGAGAGAAGCAACCTGCAATTGAGGAGAAACTTCCTAACAGTGAGAACAATTAACCATGAAATAAATTGCCTTTGGAAATGGTGGGAGCTCCATCACTGGAGGTTTTTAAGAAGAGACTGGACAGCCGTTTGTCTGAGATTGTATAGGGTCTCCTGCTTGAACGGGGCTGGACTAGAAGACCTCTGAGGTCCCTTCCAGCTCTATTCTACTCTATTCCCTTTTTCCTCCCTACTTTCCCATTATCTTCATTTTCTCTGTGTTCATTTTCTGATCAGCTCATAAAAATTTCAAAGAGTAAAAGGCCCAAATGTTGCCATGCGTCTCCCCAGAGAGAGGGGGAGAGAGAGGACCTGGGTGGAAAAAGGGGGTGGGAAGGCAGTTGAGCAACAGGTGAACCCTTCTCTTTATGGGGGGGTGGGGGGTGGAGGGGGCATGGGAGGATCCTTCCTCTTGCTCAGAGCTCCTCCTATCCTCTTGCAGAGTATGCGGAGAACATCGGAGATGGGAAGAATCCAGAATTCCAGGAGAGCGAGCAAAAACGGATCGTGGAGCTCCTGGAGAACTTCTGAGGAACCCTTGACGGCTTCCAGGACCTTCTGCAACTTGGGGTCCAAGAGAGACTTTTGGGAGAAAGGGGACCTTCTCAAGTTTTTTGAGGAGGGTTATTTTGAATTATTAAAGATTTGGTTTGATTTGTATTTCTGAAGTGTCTCCATTCATCCTTGGTTCTGGGGTTGAGAGGGGTCACCCAGGGAGAGTTTTGATCCACCAGTGTCTCCCTTTCCAGAAATGTTTGATGCTCCTCTGTCTGTGTGGCCCTGGGAGGGCCCAGGTGCCACGCGACCAAATTCCCTTTGACCCCCACTCTTACGGTCCCTTCCCATCATCTATTCTAAGCCATCCTTCTCACTGATCATAGCTAATGGTGGCTAAACCAAGGTTCTGCAGGGACCTGCTTCCTGGTTACACTAATAGTTGAGTTTGATGTTTTCTGGTCACTGTATATTTTAACCTTTGCAGCATGTATAATAATAATAGCTTTTTTTTCTATTTTCACTCTTATTCACTGTCCAAAGTCTTGCTGAAAGGGGCACCATATCAAGTGGGTGGGTGGGTGGGTGGGTGGGTGGGTGGATGGATGGATGGATGGATGGATGGATAGATAGATAGATAGATAGATAGACAGACAGACAGACAGACAGACAGACAGACAGACAGACAGACAGACAGACAGACAGACAGACAGACAGACAGACAGACAGACAGACAGACATTAATAACCTGGTGGGATTATGAATTGATCTAATTTTATCTTTCCTGATTGGCCTCCTCTTCATCGGGAGGGAGGGTGAAGGTATCCAACCTTGGCAGCTTTAAGACTCGTGGATTTCAACTCCCAGAATTCCCCACCCAGAATTCCGGAAGTTGGTCCACCCATCTTAAACAGGAGGCCACTGGATTTTCTTGTTGTTTTTCTTTTGAAGACGTTTCGCTTCTCATCCCAGGAGCTTCTTCATCTCTGACTGGATGGTGGGGAAGGGAAGGATTTATACTCCTTGCAGACAGCTGGCCATTTGCATCCTTTCTGAGTGTGGTTGAAGCACTTGGAGGGGTGTTTTAAGTGCTTCAAAGACCCTCCAAAAGAATGCAAAGGACCAGCTGTCTCCAAGGTATATAAATCCTTCCCTTCCCCTCCATCCAGTCAGAGCTGAAGAAGCTTCTTGGATGAGAAGTGAAACGTCTTCAAAGAAAAACCAAGAAAGTCCAGTGGCCTCTTGAAAAAGCACCTTTGGGACAACCAGGATCTGGGTGACGGAGACTCTCTGAAAAGCCATTCTTCAGAGGGCGTTGCAAGCAGTGGTAAAGCAGTTGTGCCCATGTGCTGAAAACCCTCTTCCTGGGAAGGGGAGGGGGGTCTGAGGGACCCCCTTTCCAAAGCCTCAAGCTGGACCAAGCAGCCCCTCCCTCCCCTTTGGCCGTCCGCTGACCTTCCTGCTGTTTGCAACTGCAAAAAGGCACCAGATGTTCCCCTGCCCAACTGCAGGTTCATCCTAAGAGCTCTGGACATCTCCAACCTGTGCAGTGAGTGTGCTGGGGGTCTGTGGGCAAGGGAAGAGAGACCCCCGTCTGACAAAGAACGGCGAAGAACCCTCCCTGGCTCCCTCGAACCGTGAGATGGGCAGCACAAAAATGTAATAAAATGAGGGAGGGGGTTGTTGAATCGAGAGAGGTGCTGTCATCCCTGGCACACTGGGGAACCAGCCTTCAAAAATAGAAATATTCCTTTCTCCTGCTATCGATTTTCCTTCTGCTTCTGCAGATCTCTTTTTCGCCCCTTAATGGCCGACTCTGGGTCAAGAAGCAAAAGTTAAATCAAATCACTTTTTTTTTTTCTCTCCCTCCTTTCAGGGTTGATTTCTGGCCCGCCGAAATCGTGACATTAAGTAAAAGTGTCAGGAGGCTAAGTAATCCCAACGCTGCTCCTCCGGCCTCCAAGGCAGCACGGAAGAGATGGCAGGAAGCAGGGAGGACAGATTGCTTATTTCCCCTTGCCATTGGGGTGGGGGGCAGCAAGCCGAGGGGCCTCTGAGTAGCCCCAAGGAGATGGCCGGAGGCTTCGGAGCTGCAGGGAGGTAGAGCAAATTCCTGGCTTTCAAGCAGAGAAACTGGTGGCATTTAGCAGCAGAAAATGAGGAGGGTCCCCCTTGCTGAACAAAGCTGCCCCCCCCAACCTTTTTTTAAAGCAATACAGATACAGATTAACAGTTGGAAGGGACCTTATAGGTCATCTAGTCCAACCCCCTGCCCAAGCAGGAGAACCTACACCATTTCTGACCGATGCCAACCCAGTCTCTTCTTGACAGCCTCCAGTGATGAAGTTCTCACAACTTCTGAAGGCAACTTCTGTCCCATCAGTTGATTGTTTTCCCTGTCAGAAAATGTCTCCTTATTTCCAGGTTGAATCTCTCCTTGGTGAATTTCCATCCACTATTCCTTGTCTGGCCTTTGGATGCTTTGGAGAATAGCTTGACCCCCTTCCTCCTCTCTGGGGCAGCCTCTCAAATATTGGAAGATGCTCTCCTGTCTCCCCTGGTCCTTCTCTTCCCTAGACCAGCCAGGCCCAGTTCCTGCAACTGTTCATCATCGTATGTTTCATCGTAACCTTGGCAAGGAGTATCAAAAGTGGTTTTTTTAAGGTTTGAAAAGGCAACTGGACTGATTTTTTTAAGGGGGAAAAAAGGACGTTTCACTTCCTGTCTTAGAAGCTTCATCAGTTGGATGGTGTGGGAGATGGAATAAGAGTTAGTGACAGTTGAGATTAGTTGATGGCGGTGGGGAATGATGGGTTTTGACAGGATGATGGGTGGGTGGGGGGAATGGAAAGATTGTGTTTTCTTTGCCAGTTTTAACACTCTGAGAGCCGTTGTGGTTCTTGGGGGTTTTATCTGTGTCCTGAGGGTCACCTGAGTGGTGCAAATGGGTGTGGAGCCTTCTTGGAACTGCTGAAAGGACTTGTGTTGTACACAAAAGATGTGTTGGGCTGTATCCCTCCCCCTCTGTGGAGAGAGGGGCTGTTCAGTTTGGACCTAGGTGGCCACTTTGACCCCTCTGTCCAACCAGCCATCCGCTCTGTCCAAAATGTGGACTTTGCTGTCTTCAAAAGAGGGACCCTTATCTTTTAAATGCAGATGGACGGCCGAATCTTGTCCTGATGGATTAAATCTCCTATTTTGTTTTCCCTCAAAAAATCAGTCCAGATGCTTTCTCAAAATTAAAAAAAAACCACTTTTGATATAACGATGGCTGGGATGGCTGAGAATCTTCATAGACACTTGGCAATGAGCCTAGAATAGAATATAGAACAAAGTAGAGTAGAGCAGAGTAGACTAGACTAGACGAGACGAGACTAGATTAGACTAGACTAGAGGAGAGGAGAGTAGACTAGAGTAGACTAGACTAGAGTAGAATAGAGTAGAGTAGAGTTGGAAGGGACCTTGGAGGTCTTCTAGTCCAGTTCCCTTCTCAAGCAGGAGAACCTATACCATTCCAGTGATGGAGTGCCCACGATTTCCGGTGGTGGCAAGCAGTTCCACTGGTAAACTGTCCTCACAGTTAGGAAGTTTCTGCTTAGTTCCAGGTTGCTTCCCTCTTTGGTTAGTTTCCAACCATTGTTTCTGTTATGTCCTTATAAGGACATCCGCCGGGGATTGGCTGAAGCATTCCCCGGCGGGAGTTTTGAATCCCTGTCAAAGGGGCGGTGCGGCTGCCGGAGCAAATATAAGGAGAGCTCCGGCAGCGCCGCTCCAGTTCTGTTCCTGTTAATAAACGTTTACATGAACTCCGCTGGTCTCATCTTCATTCCTGCGCCGATCTAACACTGGCGACGAAGGACTAAGAGGAATCGACCGCGTGGCACAAGCGCCATCACCTCCGAAGAGACCGCCGCCATTCAGCACGATGGCGACACAGCAAGCGCTCTTCTCATCCATCGCTCCATTCAACCCCGGACGGGAAAAATGGAGCTCGTACATGATTCTGTTCCGCCAATTCCTCCGCGGAAACGGCCACAGCAATCTCGACGATGAAAGGAAGAGGGCTCTCTTCCTCGCCCACTGTGGATCCGAGGTCCTGGAGATGGCGGTGAACCTCGTCGCACCTCAGGACATCGAGGAGATGTCCTGGACAGACCTGCAAGCGGCTCTGCAAGAACATTACGCGCCCACGGGCACC
Source organism: Masticophis lateralis (assembly GCA_030761175.1). Taxonomy (NCBI): domain Eukaryota; kingdom Metazoa; phylum Chordata; class Lepidosauria; order Squamata; family Colubridae; genus Masticophis; species Masticophis lateralis. The sequence continues at coordinate 213,715,067 of JAUDYJ010000003.1, read as the reverse complement.
CCCATAGCGAACCGGTTCACTTTCCATCAGAGGAACCAGCGCGAGGGGGAATCCATTAAAGACTTTGTTGCCGCACTCCGTCAAATCGCAGCCAACTGCGAGTTTGACCATGTAGATAACGCCTTGAGAGACCGCATCGTCTTCGGCATGAGGGATGCAGGCCTCCAGAAGAAATTCCTGAGTAGGAAACGCATCCTACTAAAAGATGTCCTCGAGGAGGCCACCGCTGCCGAGTCCTCGGAGCACGCGGCGGCGGAGATGAAAAAGGCGAAGGGGATCCACAAGATCCACCAGTCGACCCCCGAATCGTCCGAAGACTCCGCCACACCATCTGACTCGGATGGCGAGATGGCCGTCCACAAGGTCTCTCAGCCATATCGGCGGGAAAAACCCCAAAATGGCCGACGCGGGGAACAATGCGGCAGTTGCAGAGGCGACCACCCCAGGACATCCTGCAAATGGCGGGATGCGACCTGCCGCCGATGCCTGAGGCGGGGGCACATCGCAGAGGCATGCCGAGCCACCGAACCAGCCCCTGAACCACCCAGACCACGGAACCGCGAAAATCGGCGCGACAACCAGAGGACATCCAAACGGTCCTCACACCAACCCAGAGGCGACGACTATGAAAATTCCCGGCAGGGCGCGGTGAATCAGACCACCATAGCACACACCAGCGACAACAGCGCCACCAAGTTCACCGTGACGCTGTTGGCCGAGGGCTCGCCCTGCTCCATGGAGGTAGACACCGGGTCCGTCTACACCATCATCGACTGGCAGCAGCTGAAGAAATTCAAGCCGCAAATCTCCAAGAACCAGCTCAAACCCCTGCAGTCCAGACTGGTGGATTTCGGCGGGAATCCAATCGACGTCCTGGGCAGAACCACCCTCAACATCGCGTTCAAGGAGTTCAAGGGCCAGCTGCCGGTCACAGTCGTGAGGAACAGCCGCCCGAACCTGCTGGGCATTGAGTGGTTTCAGCCGCTGGGGCTTTCCATCGGGGGCATCCACCAGATTAGGGCAGATGAACTCGACGCCATCATCGAAGAATTCAGCGAAGTCTTCGATGGTAAGCTGGGGAAGTACATAGGGAAACCCATCTCCTTCAATCTGGATCAGGGGGTAACCCCCATTCGGCTTAAGCCCCGCCGGGTTCCGTTCGCCTTGAGGCCTAAAGTAGACGAGCAGCTAGATAAGCTGATCGCCCAAGGCGTCCTGGAACCCATCGATCATGCTTCATGGGAGACTCCCATTGTGACCCCAATGAAGCAGGATGGATCGGTGCGCATCTGCGCCGACTATAAGGTGACTATAAATAAGGCATTGCAGCAGAGCGCATACCCGGTGCCAGTGGTGCAGCACCTCCTGCACTCACTAGGCAAGGGCACCATATTCGCAAAACTGGACCTGGCCCAGGCTTACCAGCAACTGCCAGTGGACGCTAAAACGGCGGAGGCTCAAACTATTGTCACACACAGGGGGGCCTTTAAGTGCAACCGTCTCCAATTCGGAGTCAGTGCCGCCCCGGGGATTTTTCAATCAATGATGGAACGCCTTCTCCAAGGCGTTCCAGGGGTAGTGCCTTACTTCGATGACGTGCTCATCTCCGGAGACTCTAGAGCACAACTTCTTGAACGGCTGAGGCTTGTCCTGCAGCGGTTCAGGGAGAAGGGCTTGAGAGTAAGACGGGATAAGTGCATCATCGGAGTCCAGGAAGTCGAGTTCCTGGGCTATCTCATCGATAGAAATGGCATACACCCCACCAAATCAAAAGTTAAAGCCATCCATGAAGCCCCCAGCCCCAAAAATAAAGGGGAGCTTCAGGCATTCCTTGGATTGCTTAACTTTTATGCAATATTCCTCCAACAGAAAGCTACAGTTGCTGAGCCACTTCATCGCCTGCTGGGGAAAGCGGTTTCCTGGAAGTGGGGTGACAAAGAGGAAACGGCATTCCGAGACATTAAAGGACTATTAACATCCAACAGCGTCCTCATACAATACAACGAGACGCTGCCCATCCGGCTAACCTGCGACACGTCGCCATACGGGGTGGGGGCAGTCCTGAGCCACGAACTACCCAATGGCACAGAAGCCCCCATCGCCTTCTTCTCGAAGACCATGTCCAGCGCTGAACGCAACTACAGCCAGCTGGACAAAGAAGCATTGGCAATCGTCGCAGGGGTGAAGCGCTTCCACGAATACTTATACGGAAGAAGCTTCACCATAGTCACGGACCACAAGCCGCTCCTGGGCCTCCTCGCCGGCGACAAGCAAACACCCACATTCATGTCGCCGCGAATGACACGCTGGGCCATCTTCCTCGCCGGCTACACCTACACCCTCATTCACCAACCCGGAAAGGCCATCGCCAACGCGGACGCGCTGAGCAGATGCCCATCCACAGACGCCGTGGAGGATCCCGCCCCCACCCTCGAGCTCCTGCACATCGACCACGACAGCAGCTGCCCAGTCACATCTGCAGACGTGGCCGCGCACACCAGGAGAGACCCAACACTCCGGCAAGTGCAATCCTGGATCCTGCGGGGATGGCCGGCGCAGCCTGGCGGAGAAGAATACAGCCCCTTCAGTCGCAAGCAGAAGGAGCTGTCCACGATGAAAGGCTGCCTGCTATGGGGAGATAGGGTGCTGATCCCCGCCGCTCTCCAACGGAAGACGCTCGAGACGCTACACAAGGGGCACCCGGGCATCGTCCGCATGAAGGCCCTGGCACGAAGCTACGTCTGGTGGCCAGCACTGGACAAGGACATCGAGCAATGGGTCGCCGGATGTAGCCAGTGCCAGGAAGTCCGACCAGCACCCCCGCAAGCAGAGCCCACACCCTGGGAGATGCCCAGCAGCCCCTGGTCTCGGATCCACATCGACTTCGCGGGTCCGATGCAGGGGCGCCACCTCCTCATCGTGGTTGATGCCTTCTCCAAGTGGCTCGAGGTGGTTCCCATGGCATCAACCACATCGGAAGCCACCATTCGCGCCCTCCGCCGCCTCTTCGCTACGCATGGACTCCCAGACGTGTTGGTTTCCGACAACGGTCCCCAACTTACGTCCGTGCCCATGGAGGCATTCTTAGCGGGACTGGGCATCCGCCATGCCCTCTCGGCGCCGTACAGACCGGCCGGAAACGGCCAAGCCGAGAGGATGGTGAGGCTAACCAAGGAAGCGCTCACCAAGATGGCACCGGGGGACTGGCAGGAGCGCATAGACACCTTCCTCCTCACACAGCACATAACGCCGCACGCAACCACCAAGAAGTGCCCATCAGAGCTGTTGATGGGCAGAAGACTCCGCTCACCCCTCGACAGGCTGCACCCCCAGTACCACTCGGACGTGCCCGCAACCGCCAGCCGCCAGCTCCGCAGCTTCGCCGTAGAAGACCCCGTCTATGCGCTGAACTTCCACGGCTCACCAAAATGGCTGAAAGGAAGGATTAACAGCGCAACCGGCCCGAAGTCCTATCGGGTAGAGCTGGAAGATGGACAGGTCGTGAGACGTCACATCGACCAGCTCCGCAAAAGGTGGAGGGGAGTGGACGAACAACAGTCTGGCGAGGTAGGCCTACCACACCCCGAAGAGGTAGGCCTGCCCGCCCCCGACGAGGTAGGCCTACCACAACCCTATGAGGGAGGCCTACAACACCCCGGGAGAGTGGACGCCCCGGGCTCCGTAGCAGCCAGAGACGGAGCTCAGCCAGTAGACCGGGGACAACGTCCGAAGGGAAACCCGAAGCACCCAGGGGTGGACCGGGATCGACCCCCCGAGGTCCGAGACCCAGCCACTAACGAAGGCGGACAGGGGGACCGAAGCCCAGACGCCCACGACACCCAACAACACCCCGGCGAGGTCGGACCGCACCAGTCCGACAACAGACAGTACTCAAAGAAAGGGCCAGTAGACCGGGGCCAACCGAGCGGGGGAGACCAACAGCACCCCCGCAAGGGCGGCCACCGACTCACCGGTGAGGGAGACCTCCATGCATCACTACAGGGGTCTCCCCAACAACACCCCAACCACAACGAAAACCAACCCTGCGAGGAGGGCCTCCGCCACCCCAGCAGAGGAGGCCAGCGCCAACCGAGCCGAGACGACCGACACCCAGACGGCGAAAGGCGGCGACCGGGGGAAACACACCAACCCCGCAGAGAAGGCCTACGCCACCCCTGCAGAGAAGGCCGCGAGAGTCCTCAGCCGACCCAGCAACGCCACCCCGGTGGAGAGGGCCGTCGCCACCCCCGCGAGGTAGGACAGCACCACCCCGGCGAGGGCGAGACCCCGCGACCAACCCAGCAGCGCCAGCCCAGCAGAGAGGGACTACCCCACCCCTGCGGAGGAGGCCTGCGACCCACCGGCGAGGAGGAACCAATGCCAAACCAACCCACCAGCAGCCCCGGGAGGGAACCGAACTCACCCGAGGGACCCGAGTGGCCGACCCAGACGCCGCCGCCGAACCAGCACCCACGACCGGACCCGTCCAACCCCGACCCGGGGAGGACCGAAGGGCACCCCAAGGGCTTACCGTGGCTCAGGAGTTCCGGACCGGTCGAACAGCGGAGATCCAACGATCGGAGCAGCGATGGAGAAGACCAGCGTCGCCCGCAGGCGGAGGTCAGCGACCTGGCCGGAGGTACGGGAGCACCGCCCGCACCCTCGACGGCCAGATCCAGCCCGGCTCCCGAGACGGCGACAGGAACCGCAGAAGCACCCTCCGACCAGGAGGGCGGCCAGCCAACGAATGGACTGCGCAGGTCTAGTAGACTACGCAATCGGCCCGCCTACTTACGTGACTTTATCGTTGATGGACAGCTTAAGATCTAGGGGGGGAGGAGTGTTATGTCCTTATAAGGACATCCGCCGGGGATTGGCTGAAGCATTCCCCGGCGGGAGTTTTGAATCCCTGTCAAAGGGGCGGTGCGGCTGCCGGAGCGAATATAAGGAGAGCTCCGGCAGCGCCGCTCCAGTTCTGTTCCTGTTAATAAACGTTTACATGAACTCCGCTGGTCTCATCTTCATTCCTGCGCCGATCTAACAGTTTCACCATTGCCGTCCGGTGCTTTGGAGAATAATTTGACCCCCTCCTCTTTGCGATGGTGCACCATCTCCCAAGCCCCCTCCTTGTCACCAAAAGAGGCCTTCTATTCAGCAGCTTGGAGACAACCTCTTACTAAAAAGTTGCACCTTTGTGAAGCCTGAATCCAACCAAGGCACTGTGACCCCTCTGTTGCAAATGTTCACACAATACCTTGCCTGAGTGCTTTCCTGCCTGAAGCTGTGCTGTGGGGACCGGTGGGGGCCATGCAATGCTTCGGATTATAATAGAAAAGAATAACAGAGTTGGAAGGGGCCTTGGAGGTCTTCTAGTCCAACCCGCTGCTTAAGCAGGAAACACTATATCATTTCAGGCAAATGGTTATTTTCTTAAAAACTTCCAGTGTTGGAGCATTTACAACTTCTGGAGGCAAGTTGTTCCACTGATTAATTGTCCTCACTGTCAGGAAATTTCTTCTTAGTTCTAGTTGCTTCTTTCCTTGATTAGTTTCCACCCATGGCTTCTTCTTCTGCCTTCAGGGGCTTTGGAGAATAGCTTGACTCCCTCTTCTTTGGGGGCAGCCCCTGAGATATTGGAAGACTGCTCTCGTGTCTCCCCTTCTGTTCATCAGATTAGACATAGCATAAAGTTTCAGTTCGATAAAGGGGCATTCAAAAGCCAAGGGGCAGGAGGAGCATTTGGCTGCAGCTCTTTAAAACATCGTTTTCCTGGGATCCTCTAGCTGCAGCTGTGGCTATGATGCCAGGAAAAGAAGCAGCTGCTTTAAAGAGCTGCAGACCAGCTCCCTGCCTGCTCCTTTGGGGAAGCACATTTGAAGGCTGGCTTATCCTTGCTGGTAGGAATGTCTCCTTGAGCCTGCAGCTGTATTTTATTTATTTAATTGATTGATTGATTATTGCAAAGGTGCTATTTTTTCCAAAAGGCAACTGGACTTCCTTGAGGTTTTTTTCTTTGAAAACATTTAGCTTCTCATCCAAGAAACTTCTTCAGAATTCCTTAGCTGGTGGGGTCCGCATTGCTCCACAGGATGGACAGGGCAGTTCTCCTGCCAGGAAAAACTGATCCAGCAGCCCCCAAATCAGAGGGAAATTTTCTGCCCCCCCCCCCCAAGGAAGCTGCTTTTTTGACCCCAGGATGGGTGTCCTTGAGGAAAGGAATTGCAAAAGAGCCGGCTTTATCTCAGCCTTGAAATCCATTAAAATATGTAACCTAATTTCTTCCGTATTAAACAGAGCCCAGAGTTCCTTATCAGGGAGTAGGTGTTAAGTAGCTCATCAGTGCAAGGAAATATAGGCCACATCAAACACAGGTTGGGGGGGAGGGGGTCTGAAAGGTAAGGCTTATATGTTTGCATTTCTCTATTTCATATTTTTCGTGGTCTTTCCTTTCAATTACTTCCTGGAGATCTGAAATCCAGCCAGCAAGCTTGAGGGACAGGCAGGCGGTGGGAGAGGAAGGCTCCTTCGCTTTCCAGATCACTGTATATTCCATGCAGCAGGAGAAAGGATGAGCCAGCCGATCTTACCATAAATGCTAGTATTTCCCAGAGCTATAATTGCACTCAACAATGAACTAAAGGGCCACCATCAGTGAGCTGTTGGACAGCATTACTTGGTCTGTTGTGTGGGTGCTTGGGTGGTTGAGGGGCGGGGAATTTGTGGTGGGTGGGTGGGTGGGGGTATTTGGGGATTGTCATGTGTGTTGGGCCTGGTCTTTGGGTGTTAAGTGAATTTCGTTGTACGGGTATACTGTATATACACGTACAATGACAAATAAAGTTATTTATTTATTATTCAGCTACAGAGGGAGTCCAATATCTCGGCTACTGGGTTTGGCTTCCTCCTAGGAACATTTATAATCAGTTTGTTTAAGTCATCTAATTGTCTGATTCATCATCAGTGCTAGAAGGGAGGGGACTTTACTGGGAGGAGGAGGAGGAGGGTGAGGGTGAGGTTTTGGCACTCTCTGACCTTGATTGTTTTCTTGGCGATGTTTCATGACCCAACTAGGGAACATCATCAATGCTGCTTCAAAACCCAACTAGTCCTAGCACTGATGATGCTCCCTAGTTGGGTCATGAAGCATCTGCAAGAAAACAGCCAAGCAGAGAGAACCAAGAACCCCACAATCCTCCTCCTCTCCTCTCCTCCCTTCTAGCACTGATGAAATTCCCCAGTTGGGTCATGCAAGAAAACAACCAATCCCAGAGAGCACCGAGGGCATCCCAAAATTCTCTTACTCTTCCCTATCACAACAAGGACTATTTCTGGGCTCTCTTTTTCTTGACCTGGCCTACCCTGCAGGGCGGAGCAGATTCCCTCCCTCCCTCCCTCCCTCCCTCCCACAGCCTCTTCTTTTCTCCTACCTTTGTCTGTAGCTCCCTCTGCATTTCCCCAGAAGCTGTGGGCCCTCCTCCTCCTCCTCCTCCTCCTCCTCCTCACAGTTTGCAGGGGGCCGAAAACCCATATTTTTACCCAGGCTCTTTAGCGTTGCCATGTTTGTGTGCGTGTTTTATATTTGTTATGCATTTACGTTCTTTTTATGGGTGGTTTTATGATATCTGTGTAAGCTTTGCAGAGCCATTAAGGGCACGAGAAGCATATGAATCTCCTGATTAAACACAAAGGCCTTTCGGTCTTCCAAAGGATTCATAGGACCCCCGTTCAGGCTGCTTCCCACCCCAGGACCTCCCCGGTGCTGGTCTGGCCTCCTGAACTGGTTTGAAACCGGTGCTTGAAGCCTCCTCTGCTCCCCTCTCCATCCCCCTCCAGAAAAAACCCAGGCTGTTGTCTTAATGCAAACATAAATCTTTGGCAGCTTCTGATTATTCCTTCCGTATCCAAAAATCTGCCCTTCACTGTCTCGGCGGGACTGTTATCGTGGCTGTAACACCTTGTCTAATAAAATGTCGCCTTTTGCTTGATAACCGACGTCTGCTCCTATTGTCACCTCGTGGTGCAGAGGAATTCTTGGAGATTCCTAGCAACCCTCCCCGGTGCTGGGTGCAAATGCCAGGAGTGGGGGAGGGAAGCCCACCAAGCGGCCCCCAAGCCTCAGAATGGATGCAGCTCAGGGTTGTTGTTGTTTTCCTGGCCGCAATTCCATGCGAGGAGCAACACAACCCCCACCTCCATTTCAGGTGCGGCTTTGTGCCTTCTGGGTTGGTTGTGGAGATCAAAGGGAATCACTGCAGCTGCAATTAGCACAGGTGAATTTGCCTCAGTTTGGCCGATGGTGGAGATGTTCAGCTTTCTGGGTGGAAAATTCAGAGGAGAGATTTGAGTGCCCGAAATATGCAGAGTGTTTATTTTGGATCACTTGCAGTCTCTCGATGTTACTCGGATTATGCGGTGTTTATCCTGCCTTTTTGTTTTCGGAATATTTGGATGTTTTTAAAAGTATCTTTGATCAATTTTCTTCTTCTTCTTCTTCTTCTTCTTCTTCTTCTTCTTCTTCTTCTTCTTCTTCTTCTTCTTCTTCTTCTTCTTCTTCTTCTTCTTCTTCTTCTTCTTCTTCTTCTTCTTCTTCTTCTTCTTCTTTCTTGTTTCCAGGTTGAATCTCTCCTTGTTCCATTTCCATCCATTCTTCCTTGTCTGGCCTCCGGGTGCTTTGGAAAACAGCTTGACCCCCTTCCTCCTCTCTGGGGCAGCCCCTCAAATATTGGAAGACTGCTATCATGCATCCCCTGGTCCTTCTCTTCACTAGACCAGCCATGCCCAGTTCCTGTAACTGTTCTTCACCGGGACCTGATGGATTACATCCCAGATTTCTGAAGGAGCTGGCAGATGTCATCTCAGAACCATTGTACCATTTCGTTCAAAAATCCTGGAGCACCAGGGAACTACCAGAGGACTGGAAAAGAGCTGATGTGGTTCCCATCTTCAAAAAAAAGGAGGAAACACAGACCCAGGAAACTACAGACCAATCAGCCTAACATCAACACCGACTAAATAGGAGCCAGCAGTGTGCTGTGGCAGCTAAAAAAGTCGATGCAACCCTATATTGCATTAACAGAAAGATTCAATCAAGATCAAGGGAGGTACTAATACCACTCTATAAACCTTAGTAAGACCATACCTAGGATATTGCATCCAGTTTTGGTCACCATAAAAAAGACGTTGAGACTCTAGAAAAAGTGCAGAGAAGAGCAACCAGGATGATGAGGGGACTGGAGGCTAAAACATACGATGAACGGTTGCAGGAACTGGGCCTGGCTAGTCTAGTGAAGAGAAGGACCAGGGGAGACAGGATAGCAGAGTTCAAATATTTGAGGGGCTGCCACAGAGAGGAGGAAGGGGTCAAAGGGGCTATTTCCCAAAGCACCTTTGAGGGCCAGACATAGAATAATGGATGGAAGCTGATCAAGGAAAGATTCAACCTGGAAATAAGGAGAAAATTTCTGACAGTGAGAACAATCAACCGATGGAACAGAAATTGCCTTCGGAAGTTGTGGGAGCTTCATCACTTGAGACTTTCAAGAAAAGGCAGAATTTGTCAGAAATGGCGTAAGGTCTCCTGCTTAGGCAGAGGGTTGGACTAGATGACCTACAAGGTCCCTCCCAACTCTGTTAATCTGTTAACCTGTTAAAGTTTGAGCCTCCAGTCCCCTCATCATCCTGGTTGCTCTTCTCTGCTCTCTTTCTGGAAACCTCTTTTTTATAGTGTGGTGACCAAAACTGGATGCAGGATTCTAGGTGTGGCCTTACTAAGGCTTTATAGAGTGGTATTAGGACCTCCCTTGATCTTGATTGAATCCCCCTGTTAATGCAGTGTAGGATTGCCTTGGCTTTTCTGGCTGCCGCCGCACACGGCTAGCTCATATTTAGCTGGTTGTCCAAAGCCTTCACGACGGCTCTATCAAGTCTGCAACTTATTTCCTGATTGCTTTTTTCCCTGAGAAAAAGACAGAAGCTCTGCACCGCTTCAGTATCTCCATTGTCAATTCTCAGGCTGATGGCTGCCATTCGTTTTACATTTAATTTTAGTCCCATTTCTTTGCCGTGCTCCTTTTATTACTACAGCTTGGAGATGATTTGCATTTCCACCTGCCAGACGAGTGTCATCAGTGCCAGGGTGAGTGATTGATGCTTCTTCCTCCAATTTTAAAACCACACCCCTCTTCTTCTTCCCAGTCCAGCCTCCCTCGGTATATATTCAGGCACGCCGTATTGGCTGAACGTGGTCAAATATTCCTTGGCACAACCCGTAGCTGACGTTTGATCCTCGTGCCATGGCATACGAGGATGAAACTGGGTGAGAAGTTGTTGAACCTAGATTGTGTACGGTACACCCTGAATGTAAGACGAAAGCTGCTTTCTGTTCCTTTGCTTGGAGTCCTTTCACTGCTTGAGCTGTGATTGTGTAGGGTTTTCTTCTGCAGAGGCAGAGGGGGGTTTCAGCAGGTTCTGACCAGTTCTGGAGAACCAGTAGTGGAAATTTTGAGGAGTTCAGAGAACCAGTAGTAAAAATTCTGACCGGCCGTGCCCCCATATATTCTCTGCCTCCCAAATCGCAGCTGATCGGGAGGGAATGGGGATTTTGCAGTAAAGGAGCCTGGATAGCTCAGCAGACTAAAAGCATTGTGATTAACTCCAGCTGCCTGCAATTACTGTAAGTTCGAATCTCCCCAGTCTCAAGGCTGACTCAGCCTTCCATCCTTTCTAAGGTAGGTAAATTGAGGACCCAGTTTGTGGGGGCAATAAGCTGACTTTATATAAATATATACAAAAGTATGAAGGCTATTGCTTAACGCATTGTAAGCCGCCCTGAGTCTTCGGAGAAGGGCGGCGTATAAATCAAATTAAAAAAAAAAACCTTCCCCTGGAGTGTGGTGGGGATGGAGATTTTACAGTATCCTTTCCCTGTCGCACCCACCAAGCCATGCCCGTAGAACCAGTAGTAGAAAATTTTGAAACCCACCACTGTGCAGAGGGGTTGTTACTACAAGTGCCCGTTCTCCAGTGGTGGGTTGCCCCCGGTTCGCACCAGTTCGATAGAACCGGTAGTAAAACTGGCAGGAGGCTCCGCCCATTGACCCCAACATCATCTAAATGTGTCTGCGCATGAGCAAATCAAAGAAGCAAAGGAAAGGCTACCAAGAAGAGATTGGGCTGCCATTTGCCAGAAAGGGTGTAGGTAGGGAGGTAGGTAGGTAGCTGCTGGCTGGGGGATTCTGGGAGTTGAAGTCCACCCCTCTTCAAGCTGCCAAGGTTGAGAAACACTGGACTAGATGTTCTACAACAGTGGTGGCGAACCAACTGGAATGCGGATGCGTGCGCCATAGCGCCGGAAACCCGAATAGCAGCTGGCGATGGTGCGTGTGCCCACAGAGAGGGGTCTTCATGCCACCTCTGGCAGGCTTGCCATAGGTTTGCCATCACAGACCTACAAGGTCTCTTCCAACTCTGTTACTCTGTTAAGCCCTACAATGGAAACATGGAGGGACCTGGGTTTGTTTAATCTAAGGAAGAGAAGGATTAGGGCTGGCATGATAGCAGCCTTCCAATATTTGAGGGGCTGCCACAAAGAGGAGGGGGGTCAGCCTATTCTCCAAAGCACCAAAGAGGGCAGGAGAAGAAGCCACAGATGGAAACTCATCAGGGAGAGAAGCAACCTAGAACTAAGGAGAAATTTTCTGACACTGAGAACGATTATAATCAGTGGAACCTGCTTGATTTGATTTGATTTGATTTGATTTGATTTGATTTGATTTGATTTGATTTGATTTGATTTGATTTGATGTTTATAGCTGCCCATCTCAGCCAACGACTCAGGGAACGGTGGGTGGACTGGAGGTTTTCAAGAAAAATGTTACAGAAGAAGACAGAATAACGGAATCGGGAGGGACCTTGGAGGTCTTCTACTCCAAACCCCCCCCCCCCTGCTCAAACAGGAAACTCGCTACCAATCTACGTAGATGAGACAACCCTTTGTCCATGAGGCAACAAAGACTCCTTGGGCCTTGGGGAAGGGGGTTGGATAGAAGATCTCCAAGGTCCCTTCGAGTGCCAGGATTCTAGGATTCCTCATTTTCAGGGCAGAGAAGAAATCGGAAGCCCCCAACCCCTCCCGTTCCCCACCCCACAACTGCAGAAGTCACTCGCTGGATTAGCATAGATTATTGCTCTTTGTTGGAGCAGACGAGGTAGCAAAGCTTTCAACCCTCATATTAGACATTATTAAGCTCTGATTTTATTGTATTCTCTTCTGAAGGGGAACTTGGCAAAGGCCTGATTTGCAATGCGCTTCCCACCCTCCCACCCCCCTTTGTGGAGGGGCCCCTTCCTCCCCCTCAATATGTTGCATAATGTATGCAAACAGCTTTGGCAAGTGCTGCATTTATGGGTTCGCACCATTTATATTTCATGGGCGACATTCTTACACTTTTTATTTTCCGCTATTAACAGAAAGAGATTAGAGCACTTAACCAGAAAATCAGAGACAGGAATGAATGCATTTTAATAACACCAAGCGGAGGCTCTAAATGGGGAAACGGGGAGGAAATGGGTTTAGGGATTTATCTGACCTTTAACAAAATATCTACAGCCTTGAAATTGGGAATCTATCACTGTCTGGGATGCTCGGTTGGGAGAGAGCCACGCCAAAGGGACTGCGGAACTCCTGTCAACTGGAAGGGTGGGCTATGGAAACTTTGCTTGATCTTAGAACATAGAATAATAGAGTTGGAGGAAGCTTAGGGGTCTTCTAGTCCACCCCTTTGCTCAAGCAGGACATCCCATACCATTCCGGACAAGTGACTGTCCAGTCTCTTCTTAAAAGCCTCCAGTGATGGAGCATCTACAGTTTCGTTCTACTGATTAATTGTTCTCATTAACAGGATATTCCTCCTTAGTTCTAAGTTGCTTCTCTCCTTGATTAGTTTCCACCTATTGCGTTTTATTCTACCCTCAGGTGCTTTGGAGAATAGCTTGACTCTCTCTTCTTTGGGGCAACCGCTGAGATATTGGAAGACTGCTATCATGTCTCCCCTGGTCCTTCTCTTCATTAAACTAGACATACCCAGTTCCTGCAACCGTTCTTTATATGTTTTCGCCTCCAGTCCCCTCATCATCTTTGTTGCTCTTCTCTGCACTCTTTCCAGAGTCTCCACATCATTTATGCATCATGGGGACCACAACTGGATGCAGGATTCCAAGTGTGGCCTTACCAAGGCCTTATAAAGTGGTACCAATATTTCACATGATCTTGAGTCTTCCCTCTGTTAATGTTCCAGGCAGATCTGCCCCATCCCATCCCCCAAAAAGCCTGGGGTATGTAAGGGAACAGCTTTCTATCCCAATCCAGAGCTTCCCAGTTGTGGTGGGTTTAACACCCAACATCTTCAGCCAACACTACCAGGATGAAGAGCAAGGGTGTCCAATCTTGGCTGATTTAAGACTTGTGGGCTTCCCCTCCAAGAATTCCTCAGCCAGCCATGCCTGTATTTTTCCTCCCACCCCCTAGAGCAGAGAGATCGCAGCGGAAGGGATTACAAGAGGGTAAGCAAGTCACAATGAGGCTACACATGGAAAAGAGTGCCAGGGAATTCTGGGAGTTGAAGTCCACATGTCTTGAAGTGGGTAGGGTTGGACACCCACGATGAAGAGGAGGCCAGCCAGAAAAGACCAAATTAGACTAATTCATAACCTATTGGGTTATTCATGTATTTATTTGTTTATCCCATTTATATGGCAGTCCATTTCTGCACGACTCTGGGCAGTGAACAGAGTTAAAATAGAATAAAATCTATTATTATACACGCTGCAAAAGTTAAAATCCACAGCAACTAAGCAACATCAACCCAAACCATTAGCGTAACCAAGAAGCAGGTCCCTGCACAGCCTCGGTTAGCCACGATTAGCTATGATCCGTGCCCTCAATTAGCTATGATCTGCAAAGCGCAATCACAAAATTAAGGGGCTGTGAAACCCAAAACCGTGTGCAGGAGTCAAATTGCGACTTTATTTTCAAGACCATCACAATAAGAACAAAATAGCTCCCCAGGCTTCCTACTGCAGGGGAAGGCTGTCTCTCACACACAAAGCGTGGCCCTTGGCAGGTGGCAAGTAGGGAACCTAGAAGCATTCCAAGCCCCTTGGACTGTGTTTGCTGACTGGGCATCTTTCTTGGCCCTCTTCAGGTGAAGATCACGGGTCCCTTCAGAGAGGCTGGCTGCTTCCCCCAGTCTAGTGGTGGAAGAACTGGGCTGAGTTTTGAGGAGGTTTAATCTCCCGATATATGAAAGATCGGTTGCCTGTTGTGGGTCAGACAATCGTTCCTCTTCAAAACAATATTTGTAGCTCAGGGTTGACCGGATGATGTTTTCTAGTTGGTTCATGAAGCATCTGCAAGAAAAGAACCAAATTCAAAGAGCACCAAGGACCCCACAATAATTGCCTTCCTGCTTCACTTGCACCTCCTCCTCCTCCTCTCCTCTTCCTCCTCCTCTCTGCAAATCCTCCTAGCACGGGTGATGTTCCCTAGTCGAGTAATGCAAGAAAACAGCCAAGCTCTGAGAGCGCCAAGGACCCCAGAGTCCTTCTTCTCCTGATGGGCGCCTTCCTTTCCCTTTTATCTCCTGCCAACCCTGCCTGCCTCCTCCACTTGCCATTCCTTTGCGGTCCAGCTGGCCATGGATAAAAGAAGCGAAGGCCATTCATTTCCCGCAACAGTCGATCTGGGCTTTTAATTTAATCCCGTGTCCTTCTCAGGCATCGCCGGTTGGCCCAGCCCTTGACAGAGCAAAGGGGAGGCCGAGGCGCCTGTCTCCTTTCAGGGTCAAGCTGCTGCTCATTCCCGGATTTTCGCGGAAGGCAGGCAGGGAGGCATGTAAAGCAAGGCATCTCGTTCCTGCTGGGTGATGGGGAAGCCATGGTCCCCCGCTGGGAGATTTATATTTTGCAGAAGGGCAGAGCTTGGCAAACATCTCCCGGGCAGCTCAGAGGGCACGTTGGCAACACAATTAAAGGCAGATCCTGGTTTAAGAAGCAGCCGGATCCACTCAGTATTTGCTGCACAGCAGCTCAGTTTAGTTCCAAGTAGGTCTCCAAATCTCTGGACTTCAGGCTCTGGATTTTCTTTTTTTTCCCTTCTTCTTCTTTTTAATTCTCTGTTTGTTCAAATGCCAGGGGGCCCCTAGAAATAGCAACCCAGCAATCCTCCTTTTTTTCTCCTCTTTTCTTTCTTTCCCTTTTCCCTTCCCTATTTTCCCTACTATTTACTTTTGTATTTTCTTTCTATGCTATGCTATAAACTAATCAAAACTCTTTAATTCTTAAAAAATAGAAATAGCAAACCACAATGAAATCCCATCAGTTTCAGAGGGGGAGGCCAAGGGGGGGAGAAGGGGGGCCGGTGTTGTGACAGGCGCCTTTAAAACTTGACTTTTTTAAAAAGCAGAAATCTGATAAGATTATTTCTTGACACCGTGGGATAAATGGTGCAGGCTGTGTGCTCCATCAACCCTGGGTGGTTATGAACAAGGGTGATGAGCGAGACGTGGAGCATGGAAGGAGCGGAAGGTGGGAGTGTATCTGGCAGGAGCTGGCAGGTTGGAAATCTGGGCCACTGCAGATTTTACAGCGACAGGACAAGGCGGTGCATCAGACAGGCATCTGCAGGGCATGTCAGGAAGGCCAAGATAGCAGCCAAAGCTTTGCCATCTTGACTTCTTCCTCACCTCTCCCTCTCCCTCTCTCTTTCTCTCTCTCCCTTTCTCCCTTTCTCTCTCTCTCACTTTCTCTTCTTCTTTTTCATTCTTTATCTCTTTATCACTCTCTCACTGTCTCTTTCTCTCTGTCTTTCTCTCTTTCTCCATCTCCTCTTCACTCTTTCTCTTGGTTTCTCTCTTTATCTCATTTACTCTTTCTCTATTTCTCTACTTCTCTCTCTCTCTCTCTCTCCTTCTCTCTCACACATTTTCTCTCTTTCTTCTGTGAAATAGCTGAGAGAGCAACCAGAACAGCACAGAACAGAATAACAGAGCTGGAAGGGACCTTGGAGGTCTTCTAGTCCAATCCCCTATTCACATAGCAGACCCTATACCACTCCAGACAAATGGCTGTACAATCTCTTCTTAAAAACCTCTCGTGACGCAGGCCCACAACTTTGGAAGGAAGCCATTCCGCTGATTAATTGTTCTCACTGAGGGGAAATTCCTCCATATTTCCAGACTGGATCTCTTTAATAATTTTCCACCGCTTATTTCTTGTCTGACCCTCTGGTGGTTTGGAAAATAGGTAGACACCCCCCACCCCGGCTCTTCTTAGTGGCTGCCCCTCAAATATTGGAAGATTGGTAACACAAGATGGAGCTCATTTGGTAATTTGGTTAGCAATCCTGAGCCAGCCAGCTCACCCGTAGAGTGACCCCCTCATTTTTAAGGGCTCCCCCACCTACAGCAGATCCTTCCCTCCAGTATCAGCCCTGGCTTGAATCCCCCTGCCCCCCACCTGTGCCCCTCCCTTGCTTGCTTGTGCTCCTCTGCCATGTGAACCCATCAAAGTCTGATCTTGATCTGCATCTCGGCTAAATAAGTCACCTGCCAGGGAGGCTTCCTTCATCTGACAGCAGGAAAAAGGTGGCAGCAATTAGCTGTAACTATTTCATTTTAGTCAAGTGTCCCATTATAATTTGCATTTCACCTTTTAATTGCGGTTGCCAGAGGACACAGGCGCCGGCTGCCTCCCGCTTGCCACGTGTAAAATATGCCCAGGTTATAAAACGCAGACAAAACGCCTTGGAGAGGGACCGAGCCTGAATACTTTCAGGGCAAGATTTGATTAATGGACAGAGAAGCCGGCCTGGCTTCTGCCTCCAGGGCTCTGGGGTTGGGTGAATCCCTCCTCCTGGGCTGGGGAAGGGTCCGTTTTGTGGGGAGGCATTAGCCAGAGGTGGGTAAGGAGTGGGTCACTGATGAGAAGTGATTGCTGGGTGGTGAGCTCAGCTCAGACCGAGGCTGCCCTCTAAGGAATGAATTGATTAGATTTTATTTGGTTGCTCACATCATACAGGTGACACTGGGTGGCTGAGGATATATTAAAAATAAGTAAACTGCACAGACAAGACAGATGAAACACACAACAGAGATTACACAACAGCAATCAACACAGCCGGGAAATGGGAGAGAAGAACAGAGTTGGAAGGGACCTTGGAGGTCTTCTAGTCCAGCCCCCTGCTCAAGCAGGAGAGCCTATATTATTTCAGACAAGTGGCTGTCCAGCCTCTTCCTTAAAATCTGCAGTGATGAACCAAAAAGAGCTTTTCCAAAGGCAACTGGACTTTCTGGTTTTTTCTTTTGAAGACGTTTCGCTTCTCATCCAAGGAGCTTCTTCAGCTCTGACTGGATGGTGGGGGAGGGAAGGATTTATGCTCCTTGCGGACAGCTGGTCATTGGCATCCCTTGAGAGCAGTGTTTCTCAACCTTGGAAGCTTGAAGATGGGTGACTTCAACTCCCAGAATCCCCCAGCCAGCAGCGCTGGCTGGGGGATTCTGGGAATTGAAGTCCACCCATCTTCAAGCTTCCAAGGTTGAGAAACACTGCTTTAGAGGGTTGTTGAGGCCACTTGGGGGGTTTCTCTGTGTCCTCAGGGTCACCTGAGTGGTGCAAATGGGTGTGGAGCCTTCTTGGAACTGCTGAAAGAGGAAACCTGTCTTGGATGAGAAGCGAAGTCCTGTCGCTTCTTTTTCTAAAGCACCTTTCAGAAAACCATGACCTGGATGACGGAGAATCTCCATAAACCCCCAGTGATGAAGCATCCACAACTTCTTGTGGCAAGCTGTTCCACCGGTTAAGAAGTTTCTTCTTAGTTCCAGGTTGCTTCTCTCTTTCATTAGTTTCCATTCGTTGCTTCTTCTCCTGCCTTCTGGTGCTTTGAGAATAGGCTGACCTCCTCTTCTTTGGGGCAGCCGCTCAAGTATTCAAACACTGCCATCGTGTCACCCCCTAAGCCTTCTTTTCATTAGACCCTAAACATACCCAGTCCCTGCAACCCTTCTCCATATATTTTAGCCTCCAGCCCCTTCTTCTTAGTGCATGGAGCATTTGCCACCGGCTCCTTTCTCTCTTCTCGGGGCAAAGCTTTGATCTAACCATTGGGGACACTCTCTTGACTTTTTCCAACCATGCGCTACCAACATTCCTGACCAAGGAAGTGAAGATTCCTTAGATCTCAATGTCAGGGTTCCAAGTTCCTTGATTCTCAGGGGAAAACTATTTTGCTTTGGCTACAAAATCCCTGCTACCTCTTACTCCGCCCTCCCCCCCACTCCTTCAGCTCCAGTGGCAACACTGAAGCCTCCAAGATGGCCTCGGTCAGGCCAGCTTCAGAGTTGACACTCTCTGTGTCATCATGCACTGCCGTTCTTTATATGTTTTAGCCTCCAGTCCCCTCATCATCTTCGTTGCTCTTCCCTGCACTCTTTCCAGAGTCTCCACACCTTTTCTGTGATGTGGTGACCAAAACTGGATGCGTGTGGCCTTTATAAAGTGGTACTGATATTTCACGTGATTTTGATTCTATGCCTCTGTTTGTACAACCAAGGAACTGCGTTGACTTTTTGGGCTACCGCTGCACACGGCTGGCTCATGTTTAAGGGATCGCCCACTAGGACTCCAAGGTGCCTCTCGCAGTTCCTGGTTTTGAGCCAGGTCTCACCTAATCTGTATTTGTCCCTTTGGTTTTTCCCTGCCTAAGTGTATAACCTTTTTTTTTCTCCACATTAAGTTTCATGTTGTTGCTGGGGCCCATTGTTCATGTCTGTTGAAATTCTTCTTGGCGCTTTGGCCAGCCTGCGAAATGCTAGCTTGTGCCGGGAGACGCACCTCCCTTTCTATGTTAAAAAATAAAGATTTTTTTTTTTTAGCTGACAGGTTTATCTGGAGAGCCTGACAAGGGGTTTGGTGCCCACCGCTCTGCCTCTTGCCCTGAACTGGCCGGGGTTAAGAGCCGATCGGTGTAAAAGCCTCTCCCAGGAATCTGTGCCACTCAGGAGTCACTCCCCGCCTCCTGGCAGTGATGGATGTGAAGGGAGCCATTAAGGCCCTCCTCATACCCCCTGCCCCCCCTCCATGCGGTGAAGGATTTCCAATGCCGGCTTTAATTTATTTTTAAATGAAATTTGCTATTGATTCTGGATTAAACGAGCGGATCTTAGAGCAGTTACTACTGACAGCACTGCCAAGGAAGCCGCAGGGAAAGACGGGGCACCTCTCTAGGGCAGAGAAAAAACCACCCCCTCCCAAATTAATTCCTGAAGGGACAGCCCTGGGCTGTCCTTTCACACCCAGGCTGAATAATTGGGGAGCTGCCCTTCCCTCGTGGCCAGGGACCTCTGCTGCCCAGAACAGACCCAGATGGTGCCTACTTTGCCAGCCTCTTCCAGCCACTCAAGAGCCAGAAAGGGGGTCTCCTCCTGAGCAGAGTTCCTCCTGAGGAGGGGGGCGCTTTTGATCCACGTGAGCAAAGTGGGCACTGTCACAAATTGGGTCTCTGGATCTTCAGCAATTACGATGGAAGCCAAGAGCATCCCCTGGGCAGGAAGATGGGGTCCTACACAATTGGGAAGGGGCTCCTGTTTGGGGAGACGGTGTGTTGGATCTGGCCAGCAGGTAGTCCTCGACTTACGATCACAACTGAGTCCAAAATTTCCATCGCTAAGCAAGACACTGGTTAAGTGAAGTTTGCCTCACTCAACAACCTTTCTTACTACCGTTATTAAGTGAATCACTGCAGTTGTGAAGTTATTAACAGGGTCTGCCTTCCCCATGGACTGCTTGTCTGAAGGTCGTAAAAGAGGATCACATGACCCCTGGGGCATGGCAACCGTCATAAATACGAATCAGTTGATAAGTTTTGGAATTTTAGTCACGTGACCCTGGGAATGTGGAAACGGTTGTAAAGGTGAAAACTGGTCATAACTGGTCACATTTCTCAGGGCTGTTGAAACTTTGAACCGTCACTAAACGAATGGTCATAAATCCAGGATTACCTGTACTTCCCCATTCTCCATGGCCTCCACCAGAGGTCTCAAGAGGTCCTGGGCTTCAGAGTGACCCGTGGCCTTGGCTTGGGACAGTGGAGGACAACTATTGTGGCAAGAGGCTGCAGATGTGCCCATTTTCCCTGAAGTGGTGAAGGACAGAAAATGTCCAGAGCTAAGAGTCCTTGGATTGGCATCTTCCTTGCTGAGCAACCACAGCTGTCCAGAGCTTTTCTCCAGCCTGGATGGGGTTCAGGACTGAACCCTGACATTTTGGGGTGCAGAGACAGCTGATGGACAGCACCCCCAACACTGGGTCTGCCCCTCTCCAGGAAGAACCTCACAGCTGCTCCACATCAAGCTATCTGGTAATTTATGCCAGGCCAAAATTCTGTCTGAGCCAGATGGATGACCTCTCTCCACCCTGCCTGGGTTTCTCTAGTGGGGTGCAGAGTCACAGGGTCCCACACCTCACCACAGAAACCCCAGCAGAGGGAGAGAGATCATCCATCTGGGTCAGGCAGAATTTTGGCGGGGCTTAAATTGGGCTACCAATATCAGCTGCTGGAGAAAACGTGGAGGCACATTTTGGCAGTAGCAGCCACAGTGAAGGTTGCCCTCCCCACCCGTGGCCCATTCCCACGCCACGTGGACGCCCCTGTCCCGCCAAGGACGATCTTGGCTTAGACCTTGAGGGGCTTCAGGGGAAGCCAAACTGGGGTGGGGGGCTCGGCTGGGCTTGTCCCGCGGTCCTAAGAGAGCTGCCGAGTTCAGTCACGCGTTCGGTAGCCGCCGTGGGAACCCAGCCGACCCGATGTAGGCGGGCGGGCGGGCGTTGCGAGCGAGCGGGCTCTGGGCGCTGTCCGCGGTCGTGGTGCTGAACCGGCGAGTCAGTCCCGGGTGGAAAGGCGACCGGGGAGGCGCTTCGCTTAACGGCTGCCGGGGCGCAGACGGGGGAGGCGCGCAACTCAGCCAGGCTCGTGTCCGGGCGCGCGCCCAGGAAAGGGCTCCAGACCCAAAGCGGCACCCGTGGGCTCCAGCATAACAACGGCCAGGGAAGCTGGCCTTCTCTCTTGCCCCCCAACACCCATCCCGCGGGAAGGACTGAGCCGGCCTCCCTGCGGGGTCGCCGGAGAAAAAGGGGGGCAGCCCTCCCGCCCCTTGCTGGAAGGTGGGGAGCCCGATTCAGCCACCTCTATTCGCAGACTGGAAAACCCCATTCGCGCCCCCCTTGGAAAAGGGAGGAGGGAGAGGCCTGCTCGATCCCGGGCTTCTCGCCCCCCAGTCCGCCCACGGGCAGGCTAGGCAGGCAGCCCCCTCCCCGCCCGCCCGCCCGCCGGGGCTTCTAAAAGGTCCCTTCGGAGAAACTTTAGCGATCAATCAAGCTCTGCTCCGAATCCCTCCGCCGGCGCGCGAGAGAGCGGGAGCGCGCGCGCGTGGGAGAGGGAGAGAGCGAGAGAGCGGCATCCGCGGCACGGCGGCGCCCTCCGCCGTAGGGAAGAGTCCCGCAGTCTCGGGCTGGCGAGCGGAGGAGCAGGCGGCAGCGGCGGCGGCGGCGGAGCGGGCTGGGGACGCGGGCGGCAGCTGCTCGGCTCGGCGCCCCCCGGATGTGAGAGGCGGCCAGTCAGGGGAGCAGGATGGGGGGCGCCTTCGGCCTGACCCTGGCGCTCTGCCACTCTCTGGGGCTCTACCTGCAGCTCGGCGCCGCTTCGCGACCCCCGCAGTGGGAGAACCAGATTTCGGGCAACGGTGAGTCGGGAGCGGGGGGGGGAGGGCTGTGAAAGAAAGGGGTGGGTCGCCCCCGCCCCCCACGATCCTTCGCCCGCCGGCTGCCATGCGAGGCCCGGCTCCCCATTCCCAGGGGTCCCCTCCGTGTCTGGGATTCTTGCCAGGGGCCCTCCCAGCCCGGGGGGAGGTTTCGCGACCGCGATCGGCGTGGCCCGGGTGGGCTGAGAGCTCTCGGCGGCTCCCCGCGGGCGGGTGGGGGCGCCCGGGTGCCGCGGGAGACGGCTTGGCCTGGCGTGCGCCCGGTGCCTCGTCGGTGGAGGTGGGGGTCGCGCCCCGTCGGCTAAGGCAGGCCGCCCGCCGCCCGTCCGCTCACTTGGCCGGCATCTCCGGTCTCGGTTGCGGCCGAGACAGGGGCTCCGTCGTGCTGCCGGAGAGGGACGGACCATGTTACCGGGAGGGGGGGCGGGGGAGAGATGTTACCGGGGGGGGGGCTTTGTCTTCGGGAGCGGCCGGGGGCTTTTAGGCTCACTTGCAAGGCGGCCCCCTCCCGGGCGGAGTTTGGGGCGGGGAACACACCAGGAACGAGGCAGGTGATGCTGGGGAGCGCCAAGCGACCCTCGCCCCTCTGCGCTGCCTCGGGGGATCAGCAGCCCAGGCTCCGCTTCCTGCCTGGAGGGACTGGGTGTCCCCGCCCGATTTTTCGGCAGTCCTCTCCAACTCCCTCCCCTCCCCTCCCCTCCCCTCCCGTCCCCGGGTTTCTGAAAAGCTCTTCCCTTCTTTGTGTGCGGATCTTAAAGTGGGGGGGGGGAGGTCCTTTCCCATTTTCCCGGTCTCCCAGGCAAGGTAAGCTCCTTGGGCGCCCCGTTTCAGGACCGGATAGCCTGGCCAGGAGCCCCTTTGCCCACCGCCCATCTTCCCCGGCTTTTAGAGCAAGTGGCATGGATAGGGCGGCTCCAGAGGTCGGGGGCGGTGGGCTTTGGCAACAAAGAGCCTCTGGGCTGCCAGGAGCTCTTGGCGGGGGTCGGCGGGGAGAGCTCCTCGCTGACCCTCTTCAGATGGGCTTCCAGGAAACGGGGTGGGACTTTTTCTTCTCCTTCTCCTTCTTTTTCTTCTGTGTGAGAATGAGGTCGTTTGTGGTCATTTCTTTCTTCGGACCCGTCTCTGGGACAGAGAGAGCGATGGGAAGGGGAAAGTGACGAGAAGGGGACGAGGCTGGCCTGAAACGGAGGAGCAGAAGCGGCGGGCTGGGTGCTGGTGCCACCCTCTCTTCCTCCCTATCCCTTGTGGCTCCTTCTGGTCTTTGCCCCCTTGCACCAGAGCCTCCTGGCAGGAGTAGCAACCGGTGGGTCGCTTAGCTGCCCCCCCCGCCCCCGGAGGGTCCAGAAGCCTCCGGTGCCAGGAGAGCGATCGAGAGGGCAGAGCGCCCAACCTCCGCCTCTTTAGACCCACGTTCCTCTCCGGCGGTGGCGGCGCGGCAGCTCCGGCGGGGAAGACATTCGCATTCTTGTCTTCTCCTGCAGGCCGCGGCGGCCTCCCGGATGCGCCAACTTTTCGGGGGCTCCTCCAGGACCCTCCCCGCCTCCCCTTCTTCGGTCGACCTGGGGACCCCTTTCTCGGGGGCTGTTTAGAGGGGAGGGGGCGTTCGACTCGGGCAGGGGGCACCGAGGAGCGCCGAGACGTTGCAATGCCTCAGTCTCCCGGCCGCCTCTCGCTCAACCGCAGCGGCACCGTTGATTCACGAGGCCACGAAGGATGTGGAGGAAGTGGGAGGCTTGTTTGTTCATTTATTGATGTGTTTGCTCGCTCGCTTTGTTTATTTGCTTCTTGGTATCCGGAAGGGAAACGCCGGTTTGATGAAAGTGGCCTCCGTGGATGTGTAGATGAGGGGGCCTTGGTCCTGTGGTTGCTGGCTGGTCCGTGGAGGAAGGTGCAAGGAAGGAGAAATTTGGAGGTGGGATGGAGCCTGGCTGGGGTTCTAAGTGATGGATGCCTTTGGCCTGTCATCTATAATCTTAACCCTAACCCTAGCCCTGATGAAGTCACCTAGCTGGGTCATGAAAAATCCGCCAAGCTCTGAAAGCACCAAAGAGCCCACAGTCTTCCTCCTCCCTCCTTCCCCCCTCCCCCTCTGCAATCCTCAGTTCCTTCCACCACTGATGATGTTCCCTAGTTGGGTAATGAAAGAAAAGCTCAGACTACACCAAAGACACCATGGTTCAACCCCAAGCTACAGGTATTCTCTTCTGTTCGTATCAACAATCTTACTTGGCCTTAAGTGAAGGTCTCTGCCAGAGGCTGAAGCAACTTGCTTTTTCTGACCATGCATCGACTTGGGCGAGAACAGCCCCAGATGTTCTGGGCAGTTATACATTGGCTGGATTCACTGGGTGGGTCTGTTCACACAGGATGTTGTCCCCAAACAAACAAGCCCTTTTCTGAGGTGAGGAGTTGGTCTAGATCTCGTACCCTGCAGAAAGGAGGGTTGGCAGGTTGAACCATCCATGTTAGGAAACTAAGTCGCTTGTGTGAACTCAATTTCGGGGCCCAGCAGAGTCAGGAACAATGCAGCCGGGCAAGGACTCACTGCTCAGACTGTCAGGGGGTCAGTTCAATACATGCCAAGGAGGAAGTGCCATCTGTGGGTGGGTGGGCGGGCAGGGAAGAGGTGAGAGGAAAGAGGGGGTGGGCAAACAGCCTAAAAAGGAGCAGTTTCAGCTCAAGAGCCCCTGCATTCAAAGATAGGAAGAATGGATCCCTCCCAAATCTGGAGAGATCGAACAAGGAACCCTTCAGGAGTGTCGGTGAACAAATTCTGTCCATTCTCTCCCCCGCTCCCCTTTTTAACAGTTTATTGATATATTTTCCCTTAACAGACGTAACTGCTTTATGAACAGTGTATTGTCTGGGTCAATTTGCTTACATAATAGTATATAATAGACTAAATATATTAAACATAACACACACATAATAGCATTTTTCCAATTTCCAATTTCTCAATTCTGCCCATTCCTAAATGTCTTTCTAAGGGGAGGAGGGGGAGATATGTCAGGGGCATCTGTCTCTGCAGGGGCTCCTGGACTTCTCTCTGTTGCAGGCTGGTTCTTTGTCCGGCCCTGGAAAGGGAGGGCCAGGAGAGGGCCAGGCGTGAGGGATGGACCCACGATGATTAACTCCAAGAGTGAAATACGTTGTGATTTGCAAAGCTCCTCGTCTTCTGCCAAAGCAATTCTGGAATGGTGACACCGGATGGGTGCTTATTTGTACAGAGGATTTTTTTTGGAGCGGAAGGAAAGCTGGTTTGAACTGGGCCAGTTTGTTCCCATACATGCATTCTAGGACAAACCGGGATAGGAAACGAGATGCTGAGCTGAGCAGAGCAGCCACATTTCCCCTGAGTGACACTTAAAAAGGCAGAAAGAAGCATAATATTGAAAGCAACCTCCAGCCCTCCCCTGCTACCCATGTACATAAACACACACACACACACACACACACACACACACACACACACACACACACACACAGAGACAGACAGACAGGCAGGCAGGCAGACAGACAGACACACAAGTCAACTACCTCCTATGGGGTGAAGTATTGAAATCAAGGCAACTCAGTATGAGTGGTTTGCAAACGTGTGGGCCCATTTCTCAGTTCCCCTGGGAGAGTCGGGAGCCAGAAATGCCCCTCCCTTGATCCCTACTCTGGAGTAGAATTAGAATTAAAAGGACAACTTTTAATTCCAGGCTTTGGAGACCAAGTGCTCAGACCCACCTCCCCACCCTTAGATGGAGCTCCCCATGGCCAAGCAGTGATTTCAGGCTCTTTCCATTCGGTCCTTCCTTAAAGAGGGGAGGCTGGAACCCCTTAACCGGGGCAAAGAGAGCCAAGGAAGGGGGTGCTGTGACCTATGGAGGAGGGGGGAGCACCTGCTGTCTCTTCCCTGTGTTCTCTGAAGACACTTACTAGCACCAGCCCTTCGACTTATAGGCTGCTTCACAGCCATCTCTGAGCGCTTTACAGTCAGCATCTTGCCCCCCCCCTCACCCCCACTCCCACCAACAAGATGCAGGATCCAGGCAGTTGGCATGACGCCGTTCGAGCTGCTTCACAAAATGAACACTGAAGAATATCTATATCATTTATATATCGTTTATATTTCTATCATCTATATCAGGGTGGAATTCTTCAAGGGCCGGATCAGCATTGTAGTTCTGCTCCACGGGTCAGCCGGGGGATGGGGGGATGCCTCCTGCAGCACCCTGTGGCTAAAATGGGGTGCGGGGGGGCCACATGCAACCTCCTGCCCCATTTTTAGTCTGGACGGCCTCCTGCAGCACTTTGCCAGCCAAAATGGGGTGCAGCCTCCCCCGCTCCCCATTTTGGCTGCCAGAGGTACCGGGCCAGTCCTTTGTTCTTGCCAGGCTGGCCTCATGGGCCATATTTAAGCACCCCACGGGCCGGATCCAGCCCGTGGGCCTTGAGTTTGACACCCCTGATCTATATGTATCTATTTATTTATAGATTTACATGACCCCCCATCTCACTTTCAGTAACTATAAGCCATTTTCAAACAGAAAATCTATCATCTGTCGACCTACCTACCTACTTATCTATCTATCTCTATCTATCTATCTATCTATCTATCTATCTATCTATCTATCTATCTATCTATCATCTCTCTCTCTCTCTCTCTCTCTCTCTCTCTCTCTCTCTCTCTCTCTCTCTCTCTCTCTCTCTCTCTCTCTCTCATCACTATGTTATTCATAGGAGGGGGAGGAGAAGAAGAGGAAGGAGGAGGAGGGGAGGAGAAGCAGAAGGAGAAGGAGAGACTCCAGATGGCTTAAAAATAAATCACTATAAATATGACTGCATAGAGTATATCATCTACTGTATATCTATCTATATCTATCATGCATACCATCTACATGCCTATATCCTGCAGCTACAGTATCCTCCATCCATTTGAAAACCATTCAGAATAAGGAAAGGCGCAACATTTGAAATGAAACAATGGGATGGATCTACAGTCATTTTGCCTCTTCTCTGGTACAGGAAAATCTCTTGGCCTTCTGGATGCTTTCACTGGACAGAAAGCGAATTAAGCAAGGAAGTTTCCAACAGAAAGAAAAGCAAAATTTTAATGGGGATTTAAACAGGAAAAAAAACACTCTCTCTCTCTCTCTCTCTCTCTCTCTCTCTCTCTCTCTCTCTCTCTCTCTCTCTCTCTCTCTCTCTCTCTCTCATCTCTTCTATTTCTGATGTCAATCACTCAGTCAATAAATCAGCTGCTCTCCCCCTTCCCTTCCCCCTCCCTGAAAAACCCTGCGCACTTGACTTAAAAAGAGCCGGCCGGCGGAACTGTTATGTAAAACAGCTTTTCGTCCTTTATTAAATGCCGCAAAGAATATCCGAGGTTGCACCTTCAGACTGCTGAGTGTGATATTGGTGGACAAAAGGTGTCAAAGGAGGCTGGAGACCCCTCCCCTTAAGGCCTCCAGGTCGCTGGACTTGGGTGCGAATCACCCTAAGCCAACCACCCCATTTCCAGCAGATGTTTCTTGCTGTGTGAAATACAACACCTAGAGATGTGTTAAGTTTTTGTTTCACCTTTTACAAAACCACTTTGGTGCCTTGGGAGAAATCAAATCCCTCCCTCCACCCAAATGATGACCTTTGTAATCTATGGGTTTTGTTGTATTGCCTTCGTTGTGGTTCCCCCCCCCCAAAAAAAATCCTAACCTGTCCTTTAGCCACAAAACAACAGCCTGCCTGCCCATGTTTGGGGGAGGGGGAGGTCCAGATGACATTTCTGAGAATCGGAGGGTCTTTCTCCCCCTGCCCTGCCCTCCTCCAGAATAGGACCGGGACTCTCTTTGCTGCTCAGCCTGATTTGCCAGTTCTGAAGAATCACACCTGGTTCCTGATTTGGCAAGAGTCGGCAAGGACCAGGAGGCCTCCCTGCCCCACTTTCCCCTCAGGGGTCCTACAAGCCCTGGCACCCAGGCAAGTACAGCCAGCTCCAGGCCCCTCCCTCTCCTCTGTGGGCAGCAAACACCCTGCCTGGCTTCTTTCATGCCCAAGGGGAAGTTCACACTGCAGCGTCCAGCCCCTCCCCTCCTCCTCCTCCTCCACCCCTTCTCTTTCTCCTTCCCCTTCCCCTCTCCTGTCTCCATCTTCCTTCCTTCTCTTTTCCTTTCTCCTTTTCCTCCTCCTCCACCACCACCCCTACTCTTTCCTCTTCCCCTTCCCCTTCTTCTCCTCCTCCTCCTCCTGTCTCCATCTTCCTTCTTTCTCCTTCCCTTTCTCCTTTCCCTCCTTCTCTTCCTCCATCACCACCCCTTCTCCTGTCTCCATCTTCCTTCTCCTGTCTCCATCTTCCTTCTCCTTCTCCTTCTTCTCCTTCTCCTTCTCCTTCTCCTTCTCCTTCTCCTTCTCCTCCTCCTCCTCCTCCTTCTCTTTCCCCTTCTCCTCCTCCTCCTCCTGTCTCCATTTCCTTCCTTCTCCTTTCCCTCCTCCTCCTCCGCCACCAACGCTGTTCTCCTTCTCCTCCTCCTCCTACATAACTCTTCTTCTCCTCCTTTTCCT
The DNA here is from genome assembly GCA_030761175.1 of Masticophis lateralis. Classification (NCBI taxonomy): domain Eukaryota; kingdom Metazoa; phylum Chordata; class Lepidosauria; order Squamata; family Colubridae; genus Masticophis; species Masticophis lateralis. The sequence goes on along the minus strand of JAUDYJ010000003.1, from coordinate 213,686,712 downwards.
CCCCCTCCTTCTCCTTCTCCTCTTTTCCCTTCCCCCACTCTTCCCCTTTTCCCCCAAAGCGAAGACCTTCAACCACCCTTTCTCGCACTGCAGGCTTCTTGTAAATGCCAGTCTGGCCCCAGCCTCCCTGGTTGCTCCTCAGCGAGAGTCTTCCTGTCCAAACAGGCTCTGATTAGAGAATTTGGTCAAAGGGCTCCAAAGAGGGGAGCTGGTTGGTCAGCCATTTCCTGTAGAGCCTCTGAGCAATGAAGACCTGTCCAGCAGAGCTCCCCCAGCAATCTCTCTTGGGTTGTCATTTTTCCTGGATGCCCCTCCTGTTAATCCTACATTTAATCAATGAAAAAAATGAAGTATGTCAAGTCTAGTGAAGAGAAGGACTAGGGATGGCATGATAGTATCTTCTAATATTTGCGGGGCTGCCATAGAGAGGAGGGGGGTCCAGCTATTCTCCAAAGCCCCTGAGGGCAGGACAAGAAGCAACGGGTGGAAACTCATCAAGGAGAGAAGCCACCTGGAACTAAGGAGAAACTCCCTGGCAGAACAATTAACCAGTGGAACAGGAGTTGCCTTCAGAAGTTGCAGATGCTCTATCAGCGGAGGTTTTTAAGAAGAAACTGGACAGCCATTTCTCTGAAATGGTTTCCTGTCTGAGCAGACCCTCAATGTCCCTTCCTACCCAGTTGTTGAGTTCTGTCCAATTTGTTAGCACCTAATTGGACACTTCTTGGTAAGGGTGAGGGTGGGCAGGGAAGATGGGGACGTGGAAAAATTAATCATCTACTTTGGGTGGGAAAACCTCAGGTCCAGCTTCACTTCTTCTGTAACTGTTTGGCTTTAGGAAAGTCTACCTTTGGCTGACCATAGACTTCACAGCCTTCCTTTTCTAACTGACCAAGCAGGGGCGGCTGTCACAGGATGAAGAAAGGGGGACAATTCCTTTAACGGTTTAAATCTATATTGGCAAGAGGATGGAATGGAGCTCCAGAGCATCGTTTTCTTCATTTCAACCCATCGCTTGGTCTGTGGACCTACAGGATGTGAATAGGGGCCATGGTCATAATGATGTTCTCCATTCAGTTGGGTCTGACTCTTGGTGCTTCTCTGAGCCAGGTGGTCTGGTCTGGGCATGGCTAGTCTAGTGAAGCAAAGGACTGAGGGAGACATGAGAACATCTTCCAATATTTGAGGGGCTGCCAAAGAGAGGAGGAAGGGGGTCAAGCTATTTTCCAAAGCACCCGAAGGCCAGAGAAGAAACAAGGAATGGAAACTGATCAAGGAGAGATTCAACCTGGAAATAAGGAGGAATTTCCCGACAGTGAGAACCATCAACCAATGGAACAGAAGTTGCCGTCGGATGTTGTGGGAGCTTCATTCCTGGAGGCTTTCAAGAAGAGATTGGACTGCCATTTGTCAGAAATGGTGTAGGGTCTCCTGTTTGAGCAAGGGGTTGGATTAAATGACCTATAAGGTCCTTTCCAACTCTGTTAATCTGTATCTATAAATCTCTCCACACCTTCCAATCTTGAACAATTTCTTTGAGTTGTTCTCTGCACTGGCCGGTCAGCTTTGATGGTGTCCAGCCACTGTGTTCTTTGGTGGCCTGGTTTCCTTTGACCGCAAACTCTTCCCAGCATAAATGCTTCGTCCAGTGAATTTTCCCTGCACAACACAACCCAAATAAGTGAGACGCAGTTTGGCGATTTTGCCTTCCAGGGAGAGGTCCGGTGTTATGCGCTGCAGGACTTGGTGTTTTTCCAAACGGTGCATGCATCCAAGGAAGTTCTCCATCCCACATTCCACCCCCACCCCTGCCAAAAAAGACAGTTGGATGTATTTCCTCCCGCAATCTGCTTTGTGCTACAACCTCAAGGCCTCTGTGCGAGTGTGTGTGCACGCGTTGTATTTTGTGTGTGTGTGTGTGTGGGGACGCTTCTCCATCTGAAGAGCTGCTACAGTTTCCGCAACATCTCAGCATTTGTGCGCACAGGAGGATGCAGAGAGTGTCTCTCTCTCTCTCTATCTGCGTGTTGCAAGACAAGACCAGGAGAATTTGGGGAGGGGGATTTCCCCCCCCCCCTTCCTCTCCATATTCCTGCTTTTGCTAGGAACAGCTTGTCTTCGTCTTCCAGAGCAGCGAGTAATTATGGTTTTCCTCGGTGGAGCTCTATTCTTAGCCTTCCAAAGGAACATCAGAGCTGCCAACTTCTCCCCTTCTCAGGGATGCCTCTGCTTTCTTCCAACAGCCAGAGAGGGAGGCCTCGTTCAAACCAAGCACCTTTGCCCAGAAAAGGAGCCCCTTTTACAAAACTGCCTGTTTTACACACACACACACACACACACACACACACAGAGTTTTTAATGTACCAGCACAGCGTTGCCGGGGGAGAGTTGGGGGAGCAGAATAACAGTGTTATTCTTGGAGGCTGCAACCCCCTTAGTGGCAGCCTCTATCACATAGTTTGCTGTGTTTTTAAACAGACTAACGTATTACTATTTTTAAGAGAAGCCCTGCAAAGACTACAGCAGTTTAGATTTATAAATCCAGGTGATCATGATGGTTCATGATGGTTCTGAAGCTGGGCCATCTTGCTCTCTCTTTCTCTCTCTTTCTCTCTCCCCCCCCCCTCTTCCTCCTTCTCTTTCTCTTTCTCTCTCTCTCTCTTTCTCTCTCTCCCTCCCTCTTTTCCTCCTTCTTTCTCTTTCTCTGCCCCCCCTTTCTTTCTCTATCTTTTATCTTTTCTCTGCCTCTCTTTGTCTCTTTCTCTCTCTCTCTCTTTCTTCTACGTGTGTGTGCATGCTATTATTTATTTATCATGTGGCAAAAACATGACAAAGAGAACTAAGCGTATATACACCCTTCACATTATTGCATACAAAGCACTTCAGGGGGTTGGAGAGGGGCCTCCTAACTGGATGTCCAATTCAGCTCTCCAGGCGATGCCCCCCCCCCCCCAAGTGTTGCTTTGTGCACATCTTCTAGGGAACCAGCGAAGGCACCTCGTGGGGCAATCTTGCACAATGTGTTTGATAGTTTTCATATCGGCACCACAATAGCAGCAAGGGGGCTCTTTCCATCCCCACCGATACAGGGCAGAGGCCTGGCCTCCTTCCAGGGCCCACCTAATTCTGTTCAGTTTTGGCCAGACAGAGCCAGGCAGGTCACAGCCAGGTGGCTTGGCAGAGGGATCCCTAAGGGCCAGGCCACAAGGTGGTGCCTCGGAGGACCCTCCCCCACTCCAGGCCTTCTCGGGGTTAAACTGGGAAGGTGTTGAAGGAACGGCTGCTTTCCATGCTGGCTTATGGGACTTCAGTCTTGTGACGGGCTGGACACTGTCCTGGTGAAGAGGGGGGAGCTTGTAGTTCAGCATCCTTGACCATAGCTGGCGTAGCTGCCTTCTAATGTGGGGCAGTGTGGGCATTGCTAAGTATGGGTAACCAGGGCACAGGGGTGGGGTGCAATGGGCCAGAGATGATACCCATTGTGATGCTAGATAGATAGATAGATAGATAGAGAGAGAGAGAGAGAGAGAGAGAGAGAGAGAGAGAGAGAGAGAGAGAGAGAGAGAGAGAGAGAGGGTGAATGTATGGATGTATGGATGTAGATAGATAGATGGATGATAGATTTATGGTCCACTCCTCCAGAACAGGGGGATAAATCCAGCCCCTTCTCAGTGGATGTTTAGAGAGTCAGGGAGATCTGGCTTTTGGGGGGCAAGGGGTGGGCACTAGAGGAGGAGGGGAAGATGACCAAAGTGCCCTAAAACATGGGGGAGTAGCGGAGTTTACTGGCCTTTCATTGTTTTGCTGCATCCTCTGCTTTCACCTTCATTCCTGCCCTGAGATTTTGTCGGCTGCTCAGAACTGACAGATCGGAATGGCATAAAAACCCTGTAATACTTCTATGCGTATGTCAGGGTTGAGTCCTGGCAACGGCCTGGACAAGTCCCTGCGGTTTTCTGGGCCGTCTTTTTCCTCGGGCTGAGAGAGAATGACAGCCCCGAGACACCCGGCTGGCTTGGTGACTAAGACGGGACTAACCCCCATCGTTTCTCGGTCGCCCAACTGCCCCTCCTGCAACCTCTAATTCTGAAGTCACTTTGGAGGGAAGCTGAAGAGAGAATGACGAATGAATGAATGAATGATGGAGAGTCTGCACAGCGAATCAGTGGAATGACTGGCCTCCAGATGTTGTGGGTGGTCCGTCACTGGCGGTTATTAAGAAGAGGTTGGACAGCCATTTATACAGGATGGTATAGGGCTTCCTATCTTGGGCAAGGGGTTGGACTAGAAGACCTCCAAGGTCCCTTCCCTTCCCTTCCCTTCCCTTCCCTTCCCGTCCCGCCTCTCCTCTCCATTGCATTGCATTCCATTCCATTCCATATTTTCTATTCTATTCTATTCTATTCTATTCTATTCTATTCTATTCTATTCTATTCTATTCTATTCTATTCTATTCTATTCTATTCTATTCTTCATTCCAATATTCTATTCTATTCTATTCTATTCTATTCTATTCTATTCTATTCTATTCTATTCTATTCTATTCTATATTTTATTCTATTCTATTCTATTCCATTCCATTCCATTCCATTCTCTATTCTATTCTATTAATTCCATTCCATTCCATTCCATTCCATTCCATTCCATTCCATTCCATTCCATTCCATATTTTCTATTCTATTCTATTCTATTCTATTCTATTCTATTCTATTCTATTCTATTCTATTCTATATTTTATTCTATTCTATTCTATTCCATCCCATTCCATTCCATTCCATTCCATTCCATTCCATTCCATTCTCTATTCTATTCTATTAATTCCATTCCATTCCATTCCATTTCATTTCATTCCATATTTTCTATTCTGTTCTGTTCTGTTCTGTTCTGTTCTGTTCTGTTCTGTTCTATTCTATTCTTTGTTCTAACTCTAATTCTAATTCTATTCTGTTCTGTTCTGTTCTGTTCTATTCTATTCTATTCTATTCTATCCCATCCCATCCCATCCCATCCCATCCCATCCCATCCCATCCCATCCCATCCCATCCCATCCCCATATTTTCTATTCTATTCTATTCTATTCTATTCTGTTCTGTTCTGTTCTGTTCTGTTCTGTTCTGTTCTATTCTTCTCCTTTCTTTCTTTATTCTGTTCTTCTCCTTTCTCTATTCTATTCTATTCTATTCTATTCTATTCTATTCTATTCTATTCTATTCTATTCTATCCTATCCTATCCTCTCCCATCCCATCCCATCCCATCCCATCCCATCCCATCCCATCCCATCCCATCCCATATTTTCTATTCTATTCTATTCTATTCTATTCTATTCTATTCTATTCTATTCTATTCTATTCTATTCTATTCTATTCTATTCTTCTCCTTTCTTTCTTTATTCTGTTCTTCTCCTTTATCTATTCTATTCTATTCTATTCTATTCTATTCTATTCTATTCTATTCTATTCTATTCTATTCTATTCTATTCTATTCTATTCTATTCCATCCCATCCCATCCCATCCCATCCCATCCCATCCCATCCCATATTTTCTATTCTATTCTATTCTATTCTATTCTATTCTATTCTATTCTATTCTATTCTATTCTATTCTATTCTATTCTATTCTATTCCTGTTCTGTTCTGTTCTGTTCTGTTCTATTCTATTCTCAATTCTATGCTGTTCTGTTCTGTTTTATTCTATTCTGTTCCTGTTCTGTTCTGTTCTATGCTATTCTATATTCTGTTAAATTATACTATTATATTCTATCTTCTATTATTCTATCGTCTGTATTTTATATCCTCTCCTCTCCTCTCCATGCTTCCCTCTTTCCCTTTTCCAGATGTTAATTCACATTCTTCATGGCCATTTCCTTCTCTCTTCCCTCCCACAACCTCTCCTACCGCTGCTGTTTTGGCTCTGGGTTTTTGCAAACTTTGGGGCGGGGGCTCTGTTGTTGATCTCAGCTGATCTGTGATCCTGGATGAGGCCGGGACTGCCTAGAGCCCACCCCCCTCTGGCCGGTGGTGATATCAGCATCCCTTGGAGTTCCTGGAGGATCCTCTTTGTCCTTCAAACTGCCCTGTGTCCTGGGGCTGAGCCAGGACTGGCCGGGATCCAGCTCTCCCACACGGGTCCCACTCCCACAAGGGCATCCATGCATGGTTCGGGCTAATCTACTCAGCACCACAATGCCAGCTTGGTTGCCTTGGCAATAGGGATACTTCCCCATTTTTCCTTGAAGGGGTTTTAGGCTTCGGAAGGAAGGTGTGAACCGTTGCTGGGAGGCTCTGGGCGTTTGCTGCAAAGATGGGGATGTTTTTGCAAGCTCCCAATTTTGGGTCAGGTCTAATCTCTTCATTTGGCAGCTTCTCAAGGAATTTTAAGTTGGAAATGCAGATACAGACACGAAATGTTGGAATGGATCAATGAGCAAAGTGGCACAGGCTGATGGAAGGCCAAGAAATTTGGGGTACAAGAGAACCCGGACTGTAAATGTCCTGGGGTGGGGAGGGGGCAGTGTCAATCAGGGCAGGAGGGTGGCTACAAGCATACAATCAAAGCAGCTGCAAAGGGGTGGGGCTTGAGGCAGAATAGAGCTGGAAGGGACCTCGGAGGTCTTCTAGTCCAACCCCCTGCGCAAGCAGGAGACTCTATACCTTTTCAGACAAATGGGTGTCCAATCTCTTCTTAACAACCTCCAGTGATGGAGCACCCATAAATTCTGGTGGCAAGCAGTTCCACTGGTTAATTATTCTAACTGTCAGGAAATTGCTGCTTAATTCCAGGTTGCTTCTCTGCTTGATGAGTTTCTATCCATTGTTTCTTGTTCTGGTGCTTTGGAGAATAGCTTGACCCACTCTTCTTTGGGGCAGCCCCTCAAATATTGAAATTTTGGAACTTCAGGGGGGCTTCAGGGAGGACAGAGGGGTTTCCACCCCCTCAACTGTTTCTTGGGAAATTGTCCCAACTTCTATCCCCATTCCGTCATGCCAAGACACAAATCTACAGAGCAGAGATCTCCAAATGTGGCAACTTTGTGGACCACAACTCCCAGAATTCCTCAGGCAGGTTTGCTCTGGGAGTTGTAGTTCTAGAATGTAAGCCTTGTGGACTACAACTCCCAGCCAGCTTTGCTCTGGGAGTTGTAGTGCCCAAATGTTCAATTCTGGGAGTTGCAGTCCACAACAGGGGTGAAATGCTACCAATTTGGACCAGTTTGCAGAACCGGTAGCGATGGTAGCATGAGGCTCCGCCCACCCACCCGGTCATCGTTACTGCCTGGTTTTAACCAGGAAGTAACCTGTTTTTTACTCTCTGCACATGCGCAGAAGAGTTTGTGGATACGCAGAGGATCTGTGGCATGTGCACTTCCGAACTGGTAGGGAAGGGAAGCAGATTTCACCCCTAGTCCACAAGGCTTACATTCCAGGAATTATAGTCCATGTCTTCAATTCTGGGAGTTGTAGTCCATAAATCTTCAATTCTGGAAGTTGTAGTCCACGAGCCTTCAATTCTGGGAGTTGTAGTCCATAAATCTTCAATTCTGGGAGTTGTAGCCCATAAATCTTCAATTCTGGGAGTTGTAGTCCACAGGCCTTCAATTCTGGGAGTTGTAGTCCATCAATATTCAATTCTGGGAGTTGTAGTCCATACAAGTAGTCCGCTTGGACTACTGTAATGCTCTCTACATGGGGCTCCCCTTGGGGTGCACCCGGAGGCTCCAACTGGTGCAGAATGCGGCCACGCGGGGGATTATGGGAGCGACGGGGCGCTCCCACGTGACACCTCTCCTGTGTGAGCTGCATTGGTTGCCGGTGGACTTCCGGGTGCGTTTCAAGGTGTTGGTGACCACCTTTAAAGCGCTCCATGGCTTAGGACCAGGGTACTTACGGGACCGCCTTCTGCCACCAATTGCCTCCCACCGGCCTGTTCGCTCCCACAGAGAGGGCCTCCTCAGGGTGCCGTCAGCCAGACAATGCCGGCTGGCGACCCCCAGGGGGAGAGCCTTCTCTGTGGTAGCCCCTACCCTCTGGAACGATCTCCCTCCAGAACTGAGAACGATCGCCGACCTCCGGACTTTTCGTCGGGCTTTGAAAACTCATCTTTTCCAACTTGCCGGTCTAGCCTGATCCCTTCAAATTTTAAAATTTTTAGAGTTTTTAGATTTGTTCTATTTTAATACCGATTGTTTTAAATTTCTCAGCCAAATTTATACTTGTTTTTAGAATCTTTTTAACTTTTGTATATTGGTTTTTATTCGGCTGTTCACCGCCCTGAGTCCGTAAGGAGAAGGGCGGTATATAAGTCTAATTAATAAATAATAAATAAATAAATAAATAAATAAATAAATAAATAAATAAATAAATAAATAAATAAATCTTCAATTCTGGGAGTTGTAGTCCACGAGCCTTCAATTCTGGGAGTTGTAGTCCATCAATATTCAATTCTGGGAGTTGTAGCCCACAAATTTTCAATTCTGGGAGTTGTAGTCCACAGGCCTTCAATTCTGGGAGTTGTAGTCCATCAATATTCAATTCTGGGAGTTGTAGTCCATCAATCTTCAATTCTGGGAGTTGTAGTCCACGAGCCTTCAATTCTGGGAGTTGTAGTCCATCAATCTTCAATTCTGGGAGTTGTAGTCCACAGGCCTTCAATTCTGGGAGTTGTAGTCCATCAATATTCAATTCTGGGAGTTGTAGTCCATAAATCTTCAATTCTGGGAGTTGTAGCCCACAGGCCTTCAATTCTGGGAGTTGTAGTCCACAAGTTGTAAAGTTACCAAGGTTAGAGATTCCTGCTATATTATATATATATAAAAAAGAGTGAAGTGGCGCCTTGGGGCTTGCGTGTTCAGTCTCACCTCCTTTTTAAATGTCTCCTCTCCTCTACAGAGCGTTTCATAAAAGCATCCATTTCGCAACCCTGAGCAACAATTGTGAGAACCCGGCCAGTGGGGGCCACTCTGGAGCTACCAAGTGTTCAAATGGACCCATTGCTCCAAGTTCAGCACAGAAACCACAGTTTGAGATTTGAACATCTTGCAAACCAGGTTTATGTCATCCCGGGGAGGGGGAGGGGCATTTCGCTCCACCAGATCTAGGACAAGAGCTCACCCCTCTCCCCTTGTTCTAGGGATCATTAGCCCCATGTTGTCACTGTGTGAATTGTAGGGCTGCAATTTTGGTGCCACTTTCCCCCAGCCTGGTCTGCTGGACTCTTAACCTCTGACCGTGGATGATGGGAGTTGAGTCCTTGACTTATATCTGTTCACTTAGTGACTGTTCAAAGTTACAAAGGCACTGGAAAAAAGTGACCCGTGACCATTTTTCACACTTACGACCATGCCTGTAGCCAAAAATCCAGACCCTTGGCAACTGACTCGTACTTATGACGGTTGCAGAGTCCCGGGATCACATGATCTCCTTTTGAGACCTTCTGACAAGCAAAGTCAGTGGGGAAGCTGGATTCACTTAACAACCGTTTTACCGTCTGCAGTGATTCACTTAACAACTGTGCAAGAGAGCTTGTAAAACGGGAAAAAATTCACTGAACAAATGTCCTGCATAGCAATTGGAAATGGGGGCTCAATTGCGATCAATTGCCTTGGAAATAGATGGGCGCCCCCTGGTGGCTCCTTGTGCATTTACAACCTCATTAAAAATTACAGTACTTGTTTGTTTGATTGATTGATTGATTTCGCTGCCCATCAGTGCATCTTCGGCAGGGACATAAATGACCTACTGCCTTGCATGCCCGTGCCCCCAGATGGGCACTGCAGGTTGCAGGAAACAGTGGGCAGGATTCAAGGTGATCTCTAGACTCTGGAAAGAGTGCAGAGAAGATCAGCCAGGATGAGGAGGGGACTGGAGGCTGAAACATACAATGAACGGTTGCAAAAACTGGGCCTGGCTAGTCTAGAGAAGAGAAGGACCAGGGGAGACAGGAGAGCATCTCCCAATATTTGAGGGGCTGCCCCAGAGAGGAGGAAGGGGGTCAAGCTATTCTCCAAAGCACCTTTGAAGGCCAGACAAGGAATAAGGGATGGGAACTAATCAAGGAGAGAAGCAACCTGGAATTAAGGAGAAACTTCCTAACGGTGAAAACCATTAACCAGTGGAACAGCTTGCTACCAGAAGTTGTGGGTGCTCCATCATTGGAGGTTTTCAAGAAGAGACCAGACAGCCATTTGTCTGAAATGGTACAAGTTGGACTAGAAGACCTCCAAGGTCCCTTCCAGCCCTGGTATCCTGTTCTTATTTAGTTCTTGTGGATGGTTAGTCACTGAGCTGAACTTTTCCTGGTTTTGCACACAAATTGGCAGGGCAAATGGGGAATATGAAGACAGCAAGAAGGTCAGGAGCAACTCCCACCCACCCACCCGCCCGCCCACCACTCTTGGCATTCAGCATGTTCACCGTGGCTGCCAAGGCTGCTCCTTTCATTGAAAAGGGCACCTGCAGAATGGCCGGAAGCTGCTTCTTGAAAGGCAGAACAAGGGTGGCCAGATGGTGGGTGAGGAGAGCTGCAGTCCTGCTTGCTGCTGGCCAGAAGGGCTGCGGAGGGTGTGGGGAGGCCAGGCAGCCAGTAGAAAAACAATGTAGACCCTCTTCTAACACTGATGATGTTCCCTAGTTGGGCCATGAAACTTCTGCAAGAAAATCACCAAGTTCAGAGAGCGCCAAGGACCCCACAGTTCCCCATCTCCTTCTCCTTCTCCTTCTCCTTCGCTTCCTCCTCCTCTTCCTCCTCCTCCTCCACCCCTTCTCTTTCTCCTCCTTCTCCTTCTCCTGTCTCCATCTTCCTTCTCCTTCTCCTTCTCCTTCTCCTTCTCCTTCTCTTCCTCCTCCTCCACCACCCCTTCTCTTTCTCCTCCTTCTCCTTCTCCTGTCTCCATCTTCCTTCTCCTTCTCCTTCTCCTTCTCCTTTTCCTTCTCCTTCGCTTCCTCCTCCTCTTCCTCCTCCTCCTCCACCCCTTCTCTTTCTCCTCCTTCTCCTTCTCCTGTCTCCATCTTCCTTCTCCTTCTCCTTCTCCTTCTCCTTCTCCTTCTCCTTTTCCTTCTCCTTCTCCTTCTCCTTCTCCTTCTCTTCCTCCTCTTCCTCCTCCTCCACCACCCCTTCTCTTTCTCCTCCTTCTCCTTCTCCTTCTCCTTCTCCTTCTCCTTCTCCTTCTCCTTTTCCTTCTCCTTCTCCTTCTCCTTCTCCTTCTCTTCCTCCTCTTCCTCCTCCTCCACCACCCCTTCTCTTTCTCCTCCTTCTCCTTCTCCTGTCTCCTTCCTTCCTTCTCCTTCTCCTTCTCTTCCTCCTCCTCTTCCTCCTTCTCCACCACCACCCCTTCTCTTTCTCCTCCTTCTCCTTCTCCTGTCTCCATCTTCCTTCTCCTTCTCCTTCTCCTTCTCCTTCTCCTTCTCTTCCTCCTCTTCCTCCTCCTCCACCACCCCTTCTCTTTCTCCTCCTTCTCCTTCTCCTGTCTCCTTCCTTCCTTCTCCTTCTCCTTCTCTTCCTCCTCCTCTTCCTCCTTCTCCACCACCACCCCTTCTCTTTCTCCTCCTTCTCCTTCTCCTCTCTCCATCTTCCTTCTCCTTCTCCTTCTCCTTCTCCTTCTCCTCCTTCTCCTCCTCCATCTCCTCCTCCTTCTCTTCCTTCTTCTCCACCACCACCCCTTCTCTTTCTCCTCCTTCTCCTTCTCCTTCTCCTCCTCCTCCTTTTCCTTCTCCTTCTCCTCCTCCTTCTCCTCCTCCTGCTTCTCCATCTTCTTTCCTTCTCCTTCTCCTTCTCCTTCTCCTTCTCCTCCGCCTCCTCCTCCTCGTCCTTCTCCTTCTCCTCCTCGTCCTTCTCCTTCTCCTCCTCCTCCTCCTTCTCCTTCTTCTCCTTCTCCTCCTTTTCCTTCTCCTTCTGCTTCTCCTTCTTCTCCTTCTCCTTCTTCTCCTTCTCCTCCTTCTCCTCCTCCTTCTCCTTCTCCTCTTTCTCCTTTTCCTTCTCCTCCTTCTCCTCCTCCTCCTTCTCCTCCTCCTCCTCTCCACAAACCCCCTCCCTTCTAGCTCTGATGAAACATCTGCAAGAAAACAACAAACTCACTGAGCACCAAGGACCCCACCCTCCTCCTCCTCCTCTCCTCCTCCGTTTATCTGGGCCCTCAGGGTCACCTGAAATAGTGAAAATGGGTGTGGGACCTTCTGGCACCTCCTGAAAAGACCCTGTTGCAAACAGGAGACAGGTGTTGCCAACTCCAAGTGGCCTCAAGGACTCTCAGAGAGAGCGCTAATGACCAGATGACCGCAAGGAATATAAATCCTTCCATCCGCCACCATTCAGTCAGAACCAAAGAAGCTTCTTGGATGAGAAGCGAAATGTCTTCAAGGCAAAACAAAGATAGCCCAGCTGCCTTTTGGAAAAGCACCATTGGGGATGTTGCGACGGTCACAAGTGCGAGGTCTGGTCATAAGTCACTGTTTTCAGGGCCAGGATAACTTCAAACGTCCTTAAAAACCCAGCTTCCATCATCCCCGCTTCTTTTCGAAGAACACAACTATTAGGCCACAAGGTCCTCCGTGATGCAACCGGTTTTGTGAAGCAGCCCCTTCCGTGTCTGTGAGAGATTCCAAAATGTTGTCTCAAATCCTCTTTTGTCCCCTGGGCTTAGTGGGCAGGAGAAACCCACGGGAGCAGCAGGAAAGGGCTTTACCATGTCAGGCATTTTCCGAGGGCAGATGGGGAAGCTGTGCAGCCACCAGCCCTGCAGAGACAGGGATCTTGTCCTCGCACATCCCCGCTCGCCTCTCAATCCCGGTTTGGGGCAGAGTTCCATCAAAGGGCCAGGCAAGCACAATCGGTGGAGGTGCCACTGAGCTGCAAAACAACACATCACGCCTGCTCCAGTTTGTGAGGCTAATTTTAGAAATGTTCCGCTAAAGGCAGGCGGTGCAGCCCCGGAGGGCGGGAGCTCCTTTGCAGAGGGTGGGTTTTTCATGCGGGAGGACTCGGGTTCAATGGTGGTGCAAAGCAGCTGAGTTAGTGAGCAGAACAGAACAGGATATAAAACAGAACAGAACAGAACAGAACAAAATAGAAAAAATGGAGTGGAGTGGAGTGGAGTGGAGTGGAGTGGAGTGGAGTGGATAGGATAGGATAGGATAGGATAGGATAGGATAGGATAGGATAGGATAGGATAGGATAGGATAGGACAGGACAGGACAGGACAGGACAGGACAGGACCGGACCTTAGGGTTGGAAGGGACCTTGGAGGTCTTCTCGTCCAACTTTCTTCTCAAGCAGGAAACCTGATGCCATTTCAGAAAAATGGTTATCCAATCTCTTCTTGAAGACCTCCAGTGATGGGCACCCACAAGTTCTGGTGGCAAGCAGTTCCGCTGGCTTATTGTTCTCACAGTCAGGAAATTTCTCCTTAATTCCAGGTTGCTTCTCTTCTTGATTAGTTCCCCCCTATTGTTTCTTATCCTGACCTCTGTTGCTTTGGAGAATACATGGATCCCCTCTTCGCTTTGATAGCCCCTCAGATATTGGAAGACTGCTATCATGTCTTTCCTAGTTCTTCTCTACATTAGAACATAGAATGACAGAGTTGGAAGGGACCTTGGAGGTTTTCTAGTCCAACCCCCTGCCCAGGTAGGAAATCCTACACACTTCAGACAAATGGTTATCCAACATCTTCCTAAAAACATCCAGTGTTGGAGCATTCACAACTTCTGGAGGCCAGTTCTTCCACTGATTAATTGTTCTCACTGTCAGGAAATTTCTCCTTAGTTCCAGGTTGCTTCTCTCCTTGATTATTTTCCACCCGTTGCTTCTTGTCCTACCTTGAGGAGCTTTGGAGAACCTCTTCTTTTGGGGCAGACTCTGAGATATTAGACCAGGGGATAGGGTCAGTTAGAGAAGGACGCCGCTGAATATCACACCTCCCTCTGGCCTGTGACAAGGGAGGGGTCTTCATCCTTGGGGAGAGGGCTATCCATGAGACTCTTGGACCAGAGGGGAGGGAGATGCCTTCTGCTCCTTGGTCTTCCTGCTCCAACCTGTGGGATTCCCCATCATTTGCAGGGGTTGCAGACGCCTGCTTAGTCACTCCTCCAAAAGACAGACTTGAATTTCTCCAGGTAGCGAAAGAGGAAGCATTTCCTGATCGTGTTCCTCTATCATCTCTTTATCTTGCCGTTCACAATTCCCCCGAGGGGACAGCAAGACTTTCGTTGGAGAAAATGGAACTAAAATAGAAGCTGCGTAGCTCAGGCCTTTTCCTGGTTACCTTTGAATATTCTGCTGCCTTTGTTTTGAACAGCTGGTCCTTTTCTTCTGAACATGTGTGAAACACCCTTCTTGCCAGGGGTCCCCAACCTTCTTGTGGTTCATTGGTCAATCTCAGTTGATCTCTCTTGTAGTTCTGCACTGCTGTCGCTCGACCTTCCTCCCGTCAACCAGCTCTTCTCCATTGGTGGCCTTCTGGGTCTTCATGAAGCTTTGGGTATATCTCCATCGGTTTTTTCTGATGTCTCCAAGCTTCCTTCTATCTCAGAATTGGTTGCCATTGGACTTCCAAGACTTCCCTTTTGTAACAGAACCCAATAACATAGTTGGAAGGGGTCTCCAATCTTAGGAACTTGAAGACTCGTGGACTTCAACTCCCAGAATTCTTAATGTTGAAGTCCACAAGTCTTCAAGTTGCCAAGGTTGGAGATCCCTGTTCTAGACCAAACCAGTGCCCATGCAGGAGACTCTGTATAATTCCAGACAAATGGTTGTCCAATCTCTTCTTAAAAGCCTCCAGTGATGAAGCACCCACAACTTCCAGAGGCAAGTTGTTCCACAGATTAATTGTTCTAATTGTCAGGGAGTTTCTCCTTAGTTCTAAGTTGCTTCTCTCCTTGATTAGTTTCCACCCGTTGCTTCTTGTCCTGCCCTCGGGTGTTTTGGAGAATAGCTTAACCCTTTCTTCTTTGTGGAACCCCTAATATTGGAAGACTGCTATCCTGTCTCCCCTAGTTCTCCTTTTCATTAAATCCACCTCCCCCCCACTTCTCCTCCTCTTCCTCCTCCTCCTCCTCCTCCTCCTCCTCCTCCTCCTCCTCCTCCTCCTCCTCCTCCTGGGAAGCAGGACTGCAGCAGTGCCAGGAGTCTTTGTTAAATTAGACAGACCCAATTCCTGCAACTTTTCCTCATATGTTTTAGCCTCCAGCCCCCTGATCATCTTTGTGGCTCTTCTCTTGAGTTTCTTTCCTCATTACAGATACTTCTCAATATACAACCATTCATTTAGTGGCCATTTGAAGTTACGATGACATTGAAAACAGGGACTTACGACCAGTCCTCATGCTTATGACCTTTGCTGCATCCACACATTCAGGTGGTTGGCATAAATACATTCAGCATGTATTTATGGGAGTTGCAGCATCTGAGGTTTATGTGATGTCCATTTGTAGACTTCCCAGCCGGCTTCCAAGAAGCAAAGTCAATGAGAGAATTTGCTTAATGACCATTGTGATTCATTGAATGGCTGCAGAAATTCGCTTTAACAACCAGGGCAAAGAACGTTGCAAAATGTGTGTGTGGGAGGGGAAGGGGGGCACTCACTTAAGAACCGTTTTGCTTAGCCATGGTAATTCTGCTCCCAGTTGCAGTCATAACTTGAGGACTGCCTGTAGCATCACCCACTGTTGAGCCTTGCTTATGCCTGCTCTGAGCTGATTAAAATCGGCTTTCTTGAAGTCAGACATTGGACTCGCCTCGTCTTTCATTTCCCTTAACAGCCAGCATCTCTTTATCTCCCTCGCGCTACCCAAAAGACTTGCAAAATTTTTGTTCATTCATTTGATAGAAGAGGAAAACTTTTCAGTCTAGAATCCTGCATCCAGTTTTTGTGACTGCACTCTGAAAAAGACGTTGAGACTCTGGAAAGAGTGCAGGGAAGAGCAACCAGGATGATGAGGGGACTGGAGGCTGAAACATACGATGAACGGTTGCAGGAACTGGGCATGGCTAAGTCTAGTGAAGAGAAGGACTAGGGGAGACAGGATAGCAGTCTTCCAATATTTGTGGGGCTGTCACAGAGAGGAGGAAGGGGGTCAAGCTATTCTCCAAAGCACTCAAAGGCCAGTTAAGGAATAATGGATGAAAACTGAACAAGGAGAAATTCAACCTGGAAATGAGGAGGAATTTTCTGACAGGGAGAACAATCAATCCATGGGACAGAAGTTGCCTTCAGAAGTTGTGGGAGCTTCATCCCTGGAGGCTTTCAAGAAGAGACTGGACTGCCATCTGTCAGAAATGGTGTGGGGTCTCCTGTTTGGGCCGGGGGTTGGACTAGATGACCTACAGGGTCCCTTCCAACTCTGTCATTCTGTATCTTCTGTATAATGGCTGATGGAAACAGGAAATCCTTTCCGAAAATGCCGTGGTAGAATTGGATGAACTTGAGTGCCGTGGCTGACATGAAGCACGTCGGATGCTTCTCCTGGAGACAGGAGCATCTTTTCCAGTTTGGCATCTCCCCAAAGGATGCATTTTCCCTGTTATTACAAGCTTTTGTTATAACAAAAATAAACACCAGAAGCCCTGAGTGGCTCAAACTAAGGAAACTGCAGTGTTTCACTACGTTCAGGGAGTTTTGTAGTTGTAGACTGTTTAAACTGAGAAATGAAAAAGGTTTTCCCCCTTAAACTACTTCTTGCCTAAATCAGAATAACGGAGTTGGAAGGGACCTTGGAGGTCCTCTAGTCCAGCCCCCAGCTCAAGCAGGAGAACCTAGACCATTTCAGACAAGGGGCTGTCCAGTCTCTTCTTGAAAGCCTCAAGGGATGGAGCCCCCACTCTGGAGGGAGGTTGTCCCACCAGTCAATTTTGTTGTTGCTGTGTTTTCTAATGGTTTGTGGTGGAATCTGCCACTACACTTGGAGGAGAGGGAGGGGAGTGAAGAGGCAGGCATGCTTAGAGGGTAGCAAGGCAGACCTGACCACCCACCACCCAAAGAAACCCAAACCCAAACCCTGAAGGTCTGATCTGGGCTCTTCCCAAGAGAAGGCAGCCAGTCTGGTGAGATTCTTGTAAACAGGCCAGCAACAATAAAGAAGGAATTCTCATCAGCCTGTGGTGCCTTCTGGCTCCTTGCACCTGACTTATAGCAAATGGAATTAAAATCCATGGCAAAAAACTGTTTCTGTACTCAGACTTCATGGTGCTTCTTTTGGGAAGAGGAGGCGAGGGGGAGGAGGGAGGGGGCGAGGGGGAGCCACGGGTTCCATGGCAGCCAAATTTGGCTGCAGGCGCAGGGACAGGATCCGCTAATGCAGGGCCCGGGGCAGGAGGGGGGCTTTGGGGAGAAATAGGTTGCCCAGCTGGGGGGCCTGGTGGCTGCATTTCCAGGGAGTGGGGAAGGGAGGGGATCTGAAGGGTCATGGATGGAAATGGCCTTCGGTCCTTGGCTGGTGGCACCACAGGTTGTCTTTGCCGAAGACAGAAGCCCCCCCCCCACCCCACCCCAGGCGCCTGAGGGGGAGACGCCATCAGAGGCTAAACAGGTCAGCTGCCTCTCTCTCCTCTTGCCCTTTGGGTCTTTCTCTCTCTCTTTATATGTCTCTGTCTCTTTCTCTCTCTCCCTTTCTCTCTCTCTTTTCTTCTCTCTGTCTTTCTTTCTCTCTCTTTCTCTTTCCGTTTTTCTTTCTCTCTCTTTCTCTTTCTGTCTTTCTGTCTTTCTTTCTGTCGCTCTCTTTCTCTCTCTTTCTCTCTCCCCCTTTCTTTCTCTCTCTGTCTCCCTTTTTCTTTTTCTGTCTCTTTCTCTTTCTTTTTCTGTCTCCTTATCTCTCTTTCTTTTGCTCTCTTTCTCTCTCTTTCTGTCTCCCTTTTTCTTTCTGTCTTTCTCTCACTCTCTGTCTTTCTCTATGTTTCCCCCTTCTCTCTCCCCCCCCCTCTCTTCCCTTCTCTTTATATCTCTCGCTCTCTTTTTCTCTCTCCCTTTTCTCTCTGGCTTCTTGGCCCATAGCTGCAGTTGGCTGAGCTGCCCCGAATCTGCAGCTCTTTTGCAGAGCCTCAGCTGGCCCAGCAGGCGGTTTCTGTGCTCTCTACCTACATTCATTTCTTCGCTTTTTGTTCCAGAAAGGTTTTTTCCCCATCCTGGTTCTCTCGGGGTGTGACAGAGGGGCGAGGGCTTCAAAGCAGGACCCCTCCCCAGAAGGCCATGAAGATGCTGTGAGAGAGAACCCTGGGGGCTGGCAGAGGGAGGTCCGGGTGGGAAGGCTGATCCTCTTTCACCACGGCTTTCTAGGGTCCTCTGGAAGCTTGGGCAAGTGGTGCTAGTCCTCATTATTCCACCAAATTAGGATCACTGATGCAGGCAAGAGGGAAAGAAGGGAGGGAGGGAACAGATGGACAGAAGGCAAGAAGACATGATGGGTGGATGGATGGAAGAAAGGAAGGAAGGAAAGAAGGCAGGAAGGGAGGGAGAGAGGATCCTGCATTCACCTGCAAGGCTGCTCCATGGAAACCACTTAAATTGCCCTGCTTTGGGGGGGAGGGGTGTTGCCTAAAGACCCACAAATGGCCAAAAGCCGGTTCGGGAGGAGGGGTGATGGGAAGCCATCCCTGCCCACAAGACAGAGTTGAGCTCCCCACCCTGCAGGCTGCAAGTCTGCAAAAGAAGGCAGCCACCTCTCTCCCCATGGCGGATGAGAGAAGCTGCTTCTGAAAGGAGACATTTCGGGGTTTGGTGGTGGTGATAATTTTATGTGGGCCTTTATTTGTTTGGTGCTACAAAGCCCCCCCCCCCTCCTCCTCTTGGGTTGCTCCAGCACCTCCTCTGTCCCTTGCAATCCACCGTCTTCTTCTCAAGAGCCTCCCTTCTGGCAACAGAAGGCTAGCAGGACAAGTCATTTTGCAAAATGACTTCGTAAAACATCTTTCTCTCCTCCTCCTCCCCTTCCATCCATCCATCTTCCTTCCGCCTCCTCCTCCTCCTCCTGCCTGGAGGACTTTTGGGAGATTCGCAGGGCCCAGCTGTGAGGAAGAAAGTCAGAAGCGCCCACCTTCCTCTGAGGAGGGGCAGGAGGGGAGACTGGGAGAGTGGCCCAGGGTTGTCCCAGCTTTGGGGTACTGATCCCCTCTGCTTGGGGCTGCCCTGGACCCTCCCCTGGACCCTCTTCTCTGCTGGGAAACAGCAGCTGCCTCACTGTGGCTGTTGAGGCCACAATCCTGCCCATCAAGTAGCCTAAGAAAGAGAAGGCTCAGGAGGGACAGGAGAGCTTCTTCCAATATCTCAGGGGTTGCCACAGAGAAGAGGGGGTCAAGCTACTTTCCAAGGCACCTGAAGGCAGGACAAGGAGCAACGGATGGAAATAACCAAGGAGAGGAGCAACCTGGAACAAAGGAGAAATTTCCTGTTAATGAGAACAGTTCATCAGTGGAAAAGCTTTTGCATTCAGAAGTAGTGAGAGCCCGGAGGTTTCTAAGAAGCAACTGGGCAGCCATTTGTCTGAAGTGGTACGGGGTCTCCTGCTTGGGCAGGGGGTTGGGCTAAAGACTTGAACAAGAGGTTGGACTAGAAGACCTCTGAGGGCCCTTCCAACTTAGTTACTCTGTTATTCTGGAACGGTCTCCTCCCCAGCCTGCAGACCCAGAGGAGCCAGAGGAGGAGGAGGAGGAGAGAGCCAAGCTGTGGAGGGCAGCTTCCCGTTTGCAGAGCCAGCTCTGCTGGTTCCTTCACTCCTTGCCAGCAATCAATTCTCTGCAAGCCCAGACTGGGTCCTGCATCGCCAGGGCTGCCTCCGTGATTGAATGATCTACACAGCTTTTGCAAATATTGAATAAAGGTTAAGCGGCGAATTAATATTTAAAGAGGCTGCAGCTTGATTTTTTTCTCTGGGAAATGCAACATTTTCCAGGCAGAGGCCGGAGCTGAGTGGAAGGAAGGAAGGGATGCGGAGGAGAAACGGGTGGGCTCCATGCTTTCTTGGGGGGGGGGAGGTTTGGAGGGTTTCGGCATAGCGGAGAAGCCCTTCCTGCAAGGGAAAAACCCATCTTGGGAGTTATATTGCTGGTTTACATGCTTACAGCACTGGCCTGCCTGTCTGCCTTTCTTCCTGGGCCTTCTGAACGATCCCCCTGGATGGTCGATCACAGGCCTCTCATAAAGAGGGGGAGGGGGCTGCATTTTGTCTTTGATGGGGGTCACAAAGAGAAAGAGAAAAGGTGAGCCCAGAGGCTGTGAGGTCCTTGGTGCTCTCTGAATCTGGATGCGTTTTCTTGCAGACATTTCATTGCCCAAGTAGGGAACATCATCAGGGCTAGAAGGGAGCGGGGTGAGGAGGAGGAGGAAGAATAGGAAGGGGACCAGGAGGAGGAACAGGCAGGAGGAAGAGGAGGAAGAGCAGAAGGGGGAAGAGACGGAGAAGGAGAGGAGGAGGAGCAGGAGGAAGAGGAAGAAGAGGAAAAGGAGAAGGAGATCTGTGGGGTCCTTGGTGCTCTCTTACTTTGGTGGTTTTCTTGCAGATTTTTCCTGGCCTATCTAGGTTACACCATCAATACTAGAAGGGAGGGGCTTTGGTGGGAGGAGGAGGAGGACTGTGGGGTACCTGGTGCTCTCTGGGAGGGAGGTTAAGGCAGGTGGTGTTTTGGGAGGCCAGAATGCAGATTGTGCGTCCTGCGGGGAGGATCTCAGCAGCAAACAACCATATGCAGAGTTCAAGCTAACTACTTTATTGTGTTCTGCCTGTAATACAGGAATCTCCCCTTTCTGGCCACTTATTTTTGCAACAATCAGATAAAATTCCAAGAAACGTGGAGGCGGGAGGTCAGCCTGAACCCTTTTGTGATCCTGCAGTGACCTCAGGCTAGCTTATCCCAGGATCTGGGGGGCTGTGAGGGGCAATGGGCAACCACAGGCTCCTCTCTGACCTTCAGGACAGAGATGCCACTCAATTTGAGGGTCTTCCTGTTCCAGTAGCACGGTGCCAGGGGTGCCAGGGGGGTCTTCAGGTGGGATAATTTTGTCTGCCAATTTCCTGGGGCAGAACAACAAAGAATAGGCAAGCTGCCATTCTCCAGCCCAGCCTTTTGCGTTGAACGAAGACAAAAATCTAGCTAGATTTGCCTGGATTTCTACCGATGTAATTTTATTCTATTTTCACTCTGGGCTCTTCACGGCCCGAAGCTTCTCCGTTGGCAGAAAGGCAGGAGGGTTGAACGAATAATAACCATGCAGGGACAGTAATAACAGATGATGGTGAAGAAGATAAATGCTCGGGAAGTTAAAATATATCTTTCACACGGGGGCAGGAAAATCCAAATGACCAGGGTTTTTTTTAGAATGGTTTTAGCTTCATTAAAAGGCTGGCGAGGGAGGCTGGAAAGTGGCTTCCTTTCTGAGCCCGTGAAATCTGCCCATTTCGTGCTGTTTCAGAAATGGGTTTCTGTTCGTTTGTTGACTGAGCCGGAGATAAACGTACCATTCTCATATGCAGAGTGGGACACACACACACACACACACACACACACACACACACACACACAGAAACACAGAGTCGGTGCTTGCTTTACTCCAGAATAAGGCGGGGGTCTTGGGAGGCCTACAACAACGATGGCATTTGCACAGGCTTAACACGGATCAGCGCAGCCCGCCCACCCCCTCCTGTAAACATATGGAATTTTAAAAAGGGACATTACTTTTAAGCTTTCCCTGTGGAGGTGAACAACCAAATCCAACCTTACTCGGGTGCAGGAGGGCTAACCTCTCTTCCAAATGAGCCAATTTGTAACCTTCCAAACTGGAGTGACTCTATTGAAGGAGGAAAACGAGAAAAGGCAATCGAGACAGTAGAGTGGTAAGACCACACCTGGAATCCTGCATGCACTTTTGGTCACCACAATGTAAAAAAGATATTGAGACTCTGGAAAGAGTGCAGAGAAGAGCAACCAGGATGATGAGGGGACTGGAGCAGGGGTGAAATTCACTTACCTTCCCTACTAGTTTGCAAATGTGCTCACTCCACATGCGCCCTGTCGTCCGACCATGCACAAAGCCTTCTGCGCATGCTCAGAGGCTGAAAATTGTCACAAAAAATGGAGGCGGAGCCTCCCACAGCTGCCACTATCAGTTAGTCCAAGCTGGATAGAACCGGCTGAATTTCACCCCTGACTGGAGGCTAAAACACACAATGAACGGTTGCAGGAACTGGGCCTGGCTGGTCTAGTGAAGAGAAGGACCAGGGGAGACAGGAGAGCATCTTCCAATATTTGAGAGGCTGCCCCAGAGAGGAGGAGGAGGGTCAAGCTATTCTCCAAAGCACCCGAAGACCAGACAATGATAGAAACTGAGCAAGGAGAGATTCAACCTGGAAATAAGGAGGAATTTTCTGACAGTGGGAACAATTAATCAGTGGAACAGAAGTTGCCTTCAGAAGTTGTGGATGCTCCAACACTGGAAGTTTTGAAGAAGAGATTGGACAGCCAGCCCCATAGGGTCTTCTGCTTGACTAGAAGACCTCCAAGGTCCCTTCCAACTCTGTTATTCTGACATCTGCTTTTTCAAGTGGCCCTCAGCTGTTCTTCTCTCCATGGATGGTGATGGGTTGTCTCTTGACTCCTGCTGGTCTTCTCTGGGCTGTATTCATCTTGCCTTAAGCTGGAGAGATGACCTCGAGGAAACTATGCAGCGATGGTTTTGAGTCCCACGAGAACGCCAACGTGCTTGAAGACCAAGAAGCAAAGAAAACCTGTGGGAGAAACCCAGATTGGCCCCATCCTAAGACACAAGAGGAAGGGAAGGAGAACAGGCTTCCAAGAACTCAATAACATCTATTAGATGCATCAGTAGAGTTCTGGTCATCCTTTGTTTCCTGATCTGGCTGACCATCAGTGTTGAGGCTCATATTGTTGATACCACCTCAGTAGAGTTTCTACAAGGTCCTCTCTAGGTGGTGAGATGACCTTGTAGCCAGGTCACATCTATGATGACCTGTCTGGAGAAAAGACAATCTGGAAGGTTTCACTGTCTCAACAGATCTGACAGTCATCACATTTGATGACACCATGGGATGACATCATCCACACCACCTCAGCCAAGATAGACTATGGCCTTGGTGACCAGGCACTCTGGGAAAGGCAGATGCTGGAGGACAGCAGATTGGCGAAGTCTAGGCAAGGGAGATGCCTCTTTGCTTGACTCTGAGGGATCAAAAATTGGAAGGAGATGGAAGCTACATTCTCTGAAGTGGAAACTTGGGTGAACATTAATCAAAAGCATTTCTGGACTTTCTGAAGTCATTTGTAGAATGATGATACGGTTTATTTTTTCTTTGCATCAAAACTACTAATTTTTTTAAAAAATCATTGATAGCTTTGGTTGATGAGAATTTTCTATTATTGCTATTTTACTGGCTAGCTTTGCTGGCTGGGGAATTCTGGGAGTTGAAGTCCACCCGTCTTCAAGTGGCCCAGGTTGAGGAAGTTCTTTGTAGAACATCTGATAATTTCTCCATTCAGTAATGTTGGTTTCCCCTAAGACTGGGGTCATGTTAAGAGCTTCTCTTTGTTCTTCCTTTTTTCCCCCAAAAACCAAGCAAATAAAACAAAATTAAAATACTGTATTTCCCAAGGTTACTTTAAAAAATAAAATAGAAGATACAATAGACTACAGAGGAGCGTGTATGAATTCATATATGACATTCAGTTAATTGGAAAGCTGAGTTTTCTAAAACAAAATTCAATGCTGCCACATTACTTTGACAAACACACACACAGCAAGAAAGAGAAAGAGAGAGAGAAAGAGAGAGAAAAATAGAAGAGAAAGAGAGAGAAACAGAGAAAAAGAGAGTGAGAGAAAGAAAGAAAAAGAGAAAGGGAGGGAGAAAGAGAGAGAGAATAGAATGTGAGAGAAAGAAAGAAAAAGACAAAAAGAGAGGAAGAGAAAGAGAAAGGGAGAGAAAGAGAGAAAGAGAGAGAGAAAAAGAAAGAGAGAGAGAAAGAAAAAGACAGAATGTGTGAGAGAAAGAAAAAAAGACAAAAAGAGAGGGAGAGAAAGAAAGAGAAACAGAAACAGAAAAAAAGAAAGAGAAAGAGAGTGAGTGTGTGAGAAAGAAAAAGATAGAGAAGGAGAGAAAGAGAGCGAGAAAGAGAGGGAGAGGGAGAAAGAGAGAGGGAACAGACAGACAGACTCATCTCTTTGCAGGATTTTTCAAATCTGTTTCCTGTTATGTTAATTTTTTCAGGCAGAGCGATGTTTAAATACCAAAAAAAAAGCTAATAATGAACATGGCATTTTATTATTTCAGTGTTTCCTAATCACGAATCTAATCTATTTCTTGTGGAACATCGTTTTATAAGCTGTAGAAAATACGGACAATAAACCAATTGGAGGATTCATTATGAAGGATTGTTGACTCTCTTTAGCAAACGGAATGATTAATTGGGAGGAAGGTAATGTGTATCAATTTGCTTATAATGCCGACAAAACCCGGCTAGCGAAGGGGGTGATTTATACTGTGTAATTTTAGCATGTTAATGCCAGAAATAGAACATTTTTGTGGTCAGTTCACAAAGACTGGCTGAAATGGATTTTTAAAAAAATATGTGCCGAAAGGAACCAGCGTGATATACAGGTAGACCGTATAATTTTGAGCCCAACATTTCCCTTGTTAAGTGTGATGTTTGTTAAGTGAGTTTTGCCCCCATTTTAATGCCTTTTCTCACCACAGTTGTTCACTGCAGTTGTTTGGTTATTAAGTGAATCCAGCTTCCCACATTGACTTTGCTTGTCAGATCGCAAAAGGGGATTGATGACCCCGGGACACTGCGACCGTCATAAATATGAGTCAGTAGCCAAGGGTCTGAATTTTGATCACGTAACCATGGGGAGGCTGCAACCGTCATAAATGTGAAAAACAGTCATATGTCGCTTTTCTTGGTGTTGTAGCTTTGAATGATCACTGAATGAATGGTTGTAAAGCTCTTGAATCATTTCCCCATTTTTAAATATATATATATATATATATATATGTTTTCTGAGGTTTTTGCGGGTGTTTGTATGTAGGTCTTTGGTTATTCGGGTCTTCTCCCGCGTAGAATTGGAAGTATCTTGGCGACGTTTCGACGAAGTCTCATTCGTCATCTTCAGGCTGGTGTTCGAAGCCGAGAACACCAGCCTGAAGATGACGAATGAGACTTCGTCGAAACGTCGCCAAGATACTTCCAATTCTACGCGGGAGAAGACCCGAATAACCAAAGACCTATATATATATATATATATATATATATATATATATAAAGACTCATACCAACATTTTGGACTTAATGTAAATGTTTAATTAAAGATATTTCTTTGATTCTGAATTGTGGGAGTTCCTCCTCATTTAGGGTTTCCTGCCTAGGCAGGGGGTCGGACTAGAAGACCTCCAAGGCCCCTTCCAACTCTTGTTATTCTGAGATAATCAGATGTTCCTAATGGTTTGAACTGATGAGCCCTAATCAACGTATGAGAATTTTTTTAAAAAATGACTGAATCTATTAGAAGCCGAGCTGAATCCTTTTTGCAAAATGCATTAAGCGGGAACAGATTTCCATTCAGGATTACACCTCTGATTCAGTGGTGGGATTCAAATAATTTAACAACCGGTTCTCTGCCCTGATGATTTCTTCCAACCACCAGTTCACCAAACTGCTCAGAAAGTTAACAACCGGTTCTCCCGAAGTGGTGCGAATCGGCTGAATCCCACCACTGCTCTGGTTCCATAAAATCCTCTTTCTTCCCACATTATTACGTTTGAAAGAAGGAAGGCTGAAGAATGAGGAAAGAGGAGACAGAACAGCAGGCAAAAAATGGTTGCTTGTACTTTCTAAACTTTTCAAGTCCGTTGCAAGTATGGATCGGAGGGAGAGTAGTCGATACGTATTTTTAATGTCAGAGAAAAATGACACCGCATGGGCCAACGGGGAAATCCAGTGTTAAATTGAATTTGTACCTATTGATCAGGAATCAAATTCTAATTGATGGGCAACGGTTCTCCTAGCAGAAAAGAATCAAATTCCTATTTGAAATATGGAACCCTCTAAATTCCCATTTCCTTCGTTTTATGCCGTGCATTTTTTTTTCTTAATCCAAGTTGGGGAGGGGGTTTCTTGATTTTGCAATGATGTATATTCCGATAGGGAGGGAAAGGGGTTAAAAATGATGGTGGCCACAGGCAGCAAATGAATCTCTAACCCAGGGGTCCCCAAACTTGGCAGCTTTAAGACTTGTGGACTTCAACTCCCAGAATTCTCCAGGCAGCTCTAACCTTTTATCTGTTGCAAAGCATATAAACAAAAGCTGAGCTTCAATCATTTCGTTGCAGCTGCCATTTTGACTTTTTTGACCACCACCCCACCCCCCCCACCCCCACCCCCCGACATTCCTGCAGCTAGAAAATTCATGCCACGTGTAAGATCAAGAAAGAGACGAAGGGCCTGGAGGCAAGGAATTTTTAAAAAACTAGAATTTTAAAAAGCATAATCTGTTGAGGTGCAGATGTTCTAACTACGCCATGAGGATGTAAAAAATGTTGTTTTACTCCAAGGCGGCTGCAATTATGTTCAGCACCAATTTCCTATTGTTTTCACATCCCTGGTTTTTTGGGTTGTTTTTTTTTTTTTTGAAGAAACAGCAAATGCTGCTAATTAATATTGTGTTGTGTTAAGTGTCGAATGGAATGTCCAGGGTAATTCCATTTTTTTGCAGAAAATCCAATGCAGGCAAACAGAAAAGGACTCTAGGTGGGAATATTAGAAGCCGACTATTTAATTAGGCAGTTGGATGAAAGGGGAAAAAGAAGAAATTGTGTAAAAAGGCTGCAAATAGAAAAAGAAGAGGCCATCAGACAGGAGAGAGAGAGGGAGGGAGAGAAAGAGAAAGAGAGACTGAGGTCTCCTCCCCTGCCTGCCTTGGGGCGGCTGTTCTCAGCAGCCTCATAGGATTGCAGAGCTGGGAGGGTCCCCCAAAGATCATCTAGTCCAATCTGGAGACAATGCATTTTGCTTCTCCCCTGTGTTCAAGGCTGGTATCTGCCTGTGTGCTGAGAGCACCCATCATCCCTTTTGAGGGAAAAGGGATTTTGTCGGGGGTGGGGGGGGAGGAGGAGGAAGCTGCTGTTGGGAATCTATGGCAAAGAATCACAAGAATCAATTGTTTTATTTATTTATTTATTTATTTAATCAAATTTATATACCGCCCTACTCCCTGAAGGGACTCAGGGCAGTGAACAGCCAGATAAAATACAGAACATACAAAAGTTAAAAATAGTTAAGATAAATTAAATGATTAGGCTGAAAAATTTAAAATCCGATCATATAAAACCAATCATATAAAACATTTAAAAACCCATTATAAAGGGGAGGTTTAAGCCAGACCAGCCTGATGAAATAGGAATGTTTTTAAAGCGCGGCGGAAGGTACCTAGGTCCTGTATCGTCCTTATCTCAGGGGGGAGCTCATTCCAGATGGCCGGTGCCCCCACAGAGAAGGCTCTCCTCCTGGGGGCCACCAGTCGACACTGTTTGGCTGATGGCACCTTGAGGAGACCCTCTCTGTGGGAACGGACTGGTCAGTGAGAGGCTACTGGTGGCAGAAGACGGTCCCGAAGATACCCTGGTCCTAAGCCATGGAGTGCTTTGAAGATAGTAACCAAAACCTTGAAGCGCACTCGGAAGACCACCGGAAGCCAGTGCAGCTCGCGCAGGAGTGGAGTCACATGGGAGCGCCACGTCACTCCCATCACCACCCGCGCGGCCGCACTCTGTGCCAGTTGGAGCCTCCGGGTGCTCCTCAAGGGGAGCCCCATGTAGAGAGCATTACAGTAGTCCAGGCATGAGGTGATGAGGGTGTGAGTGACCGTGCGTAATGAATCCCGATCCAGAAAGGGATGCAACTGGCAAATCAGGCGAACCTGATAAAAACTCCTCCCGGCCACGGCCGTCATATGCCCTTCTAAAGACAGCCGTGAGTCCAGGAGGATGCCCAAGTTGCGAGCCCCATCCGTGGGGGACAATGACTCACCCCCAATAGTCAGAGATGGTGTCAACTGACTATATCGGGATGTCGGAAACCACAGCCACTCGGTCTTGGAAGGGTTGAGCCTGAGTCTGTTCCTCCCCATCCAGATCCGTACGGCCTCCAGGCACCGGGACATCACTTCGAGGGCACCATTGGGGTGGTCTGGGGTGGAGATGTACAGCTGAGTGTCATCAGTGTACTGGTGGTACTTCACCCCAAAACCACGGATGATCTCACCCAGCGGCTTCACATAAATGTTGAACAGAAGGGATGAGAGGACAGACTCCTGTGGTACCCCACATACAAGGGGCCTTGGGGTCGACCTCTGCCCCCCTGTCAACACAGACTGCAACCAGTTGGAGAGAAAGGATTAGAACCACCGTAACACGGTGCCCCCCATTCCCAGCCCCTCCAACCGGCGCAGCATGATACCATGGTCGATAGTATCAAAAGCCGCTGAGAGGTCTAATAGAACCAGGACAGAGGAGCAACCTCTGTCCCGAGCCCTCCAGAGATCATCGACCAACGCGACCAATGCTGTTTCCGTGCTGTACCCGGACCTGAAGCCCGACTGGAACGGATCTAGATAGGCATCTTTGCAAGAAATAGTAGTTTGGCACTCCTTTATAATATTAATATATATATTGAGAAAGATTGAGAAACACCACTCTCTCTATATATAGAGAGCGGTGTTTCTCAATCTTGGGCAGCTTGAAGAGGGGTGGACTTCCACCCCTCTTCCCTGGCACTAATGTATTCCTTTTCACTAATGTATCCCTTTTCATGCACATCCCCAGTGTGGCCTGCTTACTCTCTTGTAATCCCTTCCTCTGCAATCTCTCCCCTCTATTTATTATTTATTGGTTCAATTTATATGCCGCCCTTCTCCGGAGACTTAGGGCGGCTTACAATGTGTTAAGCAATAGTCTTCATACTTTTGTATATACCTGCTTAGTAGGGCTTTTGCCCCCCCCCCAAACGGTGTTCTTTTTTTATACAAAGTCAGCTTATTGCCCCCACAATCCGGGTCCTCATTTTACCTACCTCAGAAGGATGGAAGGCTGAGTCAACCTTGAGCCTGGGGAGATTTGAACTGGCAGTAATTGCAGGCAGCTGGCAGCTAAGTGCTACTTAACAGCACTTTAGTCAGCTGCGCCACCAAGGTTCCCTCAAGGGAGTAAGAGGGGGGAAAAACCCAGGCATGATTGACTGGAGAATTCTGGGAGTAGAAGTCTACCCCTCTTCAAGCGACCAAAGCTGAGAAACACCTGTGCTAGAGAAATGTTGTTTCCAGAAAGGGGGGGGGGGACGGACACAATGGACACAAAGCACACACACTTAGTACACATACACACACCTTTCAAACAGGCAGGGTTGAAACCCAACCCCCATCTTCTGCAGGGGAGAGGTACCCCAACCCTTTGGCCCGATTTCCTGCCATCTACAGGCTTTAGGGATTTTTTTCCTGTGGGCAGGGAGAAGCCTGCAGGTGTGGGGATGCGAAGGTCTGCTCTCCCCATTTATGGGGGGGTCTTTACTATGCTGAGTTGGCCCTCCTTGCATGCTCAGAACTATTGCAGAAAAATCTGGCATGGCGCTGAATGCATCCTTGTCCAGACCACCCCCACCCTTGCAGCTCTTGCAGGAGAGGGGGCCATTCTTTTCTCCCCCCCCTCCACCTCACATATCTAGGGAAGCATCTGTGTTCCTCAGCGTTGTGGCTTTTTGCAAAGATAAGCTCAGAGGTTAATTAAGATCATGGCTCCCCAATTAAAGTTGGTGGGGAAAAGATGGTGGGGAAAACAGGTTTTCTGGGGTCTTAATTGTCTCCGGAGTCCTTCAGGCCCATGCTGCAGTGGGGGGGGGGGGGGGGAGAGGGCAAGCGGGCTCCTTAAACAGGATAATTAAAACAGCTTCTCCTGAGCAGCTGTGTGTGAGGAAGGGAGGGGTGTGCTGTAGAGAGAACCCTGTGTGTTGGGTGGATGGGTGGGGGGCTTGGAGAAGACCCCTCCCCAAGACAGAGACAGACAGATGGGGCCTTTGTCTCTCTTGAACATATCCATGCCTTTTCATGTCGAGAGCCCCCAGCTGAAGAAATAAAACTTAATGCATTGTACGTAATGCATTGTAAGCCGCCCTGAGTCTCCGGAGAAGGACGGCATATAAATCAAATTTAAAAAAAAAAACAACAAAAAAAACCACACAGCTGTGTTAGAACTACGCTACCCAGAATTCCCTACATTGTCCAGGCTGGGGATTTTGGGGTGCTTGTCCTGCTTTCATCCCTCTTGAGGCCAGGTCTGTAGCCAGGAGGAGGTGAGGAGGGGTCCCCTCCGGTTTAAATTGCCTTTAAAAGACCAGATACAGGTACCCCAATTAATGGGGAAACCTACCTAGCCCAACCCTTTCAGCTGGTTGCAATCTGTTTGGGGTGTCCATAGGGAGGGCAGTTCAAAACAAAGTCACAATGGCAGGCAAAATCCTGTAATCCAAGCCCTGCCCTTGTGTGTCTGTGTGTGTGTGTTCTGTGCAAGACAAACCCACAACACCTGCAAGGCACTTTAAGAGGACCAGACTCAGGGATGAAATCCAGCAGATTCTGACAGGTTCTGGAGAACCAGGAGTGGAAATTTTGAATAGTTCATAGAACCGGCAAATGCCACCTCTGGCTGGCCCCAGGAGTGGGGAGGGAATGGGGATTTTGCAGTATCCTTCCCATGCCACGCCCACCAAGCCATGCCCACAGAACTGGTTGTAAAAAAATTTGGATTTCACCACTGGTCAGACTTCCATTCTGCCCGCCATCTTGCCTCCTTCAACCAGGGGTGAAATGCTCCCAGTTCGGACCAAATCACCTGATCCAGTAGTGATGGCCGCGGGTGGTTCAGAGAACCAGTAGCAAAAATCCCTGCCCCCCTCCCCACCCCCCGCCCATGCCCAGCTGAGCCACATGATCATCAGAGGCTTTTTTTTTTACTTTTAAAAGCATTTTTTCTACAGCCTCTTCCAACAAAAAAATGCTTTTAAAAGTAAAAAAAAAAAGCCTCTGATGATCATGTGGCTCATCTGGGATCGTCAGAGGCTTTTAAAAGCATTTTTTTCTGCAATCTCTTGGCCGAAGAGGTGGTAAAAAAAATGGTTTGAAAAGCCTCTGACGATCCCAGCTGAGTTGCCTGATCAGCAGAGGCTTTTCAAAACATTAGAAAAAATGCTTTGAAAAGTTAAAAAAAAAAAAATTGGCCACGTCCACCCAGTCACATTACCCCACCACCCCACCAAGCCACGCCCACAGAACGGGTAGTAACAAATTTTACATTTCACCCCTGCCTTCAGCTCCTTCTTAGGGGCGCCCCAGAAGCCGTTCAACCTCAGGGTAGAGGGGGAGGTTGGGTGCTTGGCTACACACACACACACACACACACACACTCTGCTGGAAGGAGAAACGCTTCCCCTATAGGAGAAAACCTCCTTCGGGGTTGGGGTCCGGTCTGGGGCAGCCCCCTCACTGGGAAGGAGGTTTGGGGGAGAGAGAAGGAAAAGACACAGACTAGGCAGCTGAGTCCACAGCAGGAATGTGGGCCTGGCAAACATCTCAGGAGAGAGGGACCATGCTGTTGTGGCCCGTATGCAGCCTGGGCAGCTGGTAGCTGATTCCGACAGCGAGGAGGCTGGTGTGGTACTGCGCCAGCAGCCTGTGCAACTGGCACCTGAGTCGGACAATGAGGAGGCTGGAGAAGAGGTGGTGCCAGAGGTGGGGATTCAGCCAGGGCCTTCAGAAGCTCCCTTAAGTGAAGAGGAAGAAGAGGAGGAGCCTCTTCTCGATGCACAGGCACGCAGAGCTGCCAAAAGGCAGGAGTGGCTCCTCAGGAGGAGGTCTCCTCGAGAGTAAGGCTTGGGGCTAATTGGCCACTCCCTTCGCCTATTTAAGGAGGAACACCAACTGAAGCAAGTTGCAGGGAACAACTTTAGTTCATTCTCCTTCGCGTCTGGATTCTCTGCACATTGCTTCTGGGCTTTCTGCCAACTTTAGTAAGATTGTGATTACTTTATCTTTGTTTTCTCGTAGACTGTTAAGAAAGTTTATTCTTAGGGTTAGGGTTAGGGTTAGGGTTAGGGTTAGGGTTAAGAGAGTTTTATAATGTATTTAAGGTTAGATTAGTAAAAGCGAGTTAAAAGTTCAAGAGGGTGATAGGAGAGTATAGATTATTAGCTTCTATTAGTTTACGATTGTTAAATATGATACCCTGTATTTTGCTTTGGGAAGTGGGGGGAGGGTTAGGGAGGGCGAGGGGGGTCTGGGGGGTGGAAGGGGAAACATATGTAAAACTTTTTTAAAATTTTCAATAAAAAAAAAAGAAAGTTTATTAACAGCCTTCGTTGGAAAAGACTGAATTATTTTAGTAAATTGAAGTTTTGTACAGACTTTGTGTGTGCTGTGTTCTTTGGGGTCCGTAGCTGAGGCAGAACGCATCCTTAGGTTCTCGGGCTGCAAAAGTGGAGGGCGGGGGGGGGGGGGAGATCTACTTTTACAGCAGCCAAAAAGGCAAATACAGTCCTCGGTTGTATAATCAGAAGCAGAAAATCAAACCTGTGTGAAGTAGCACCGCTTCATAACACCACACATGGAATCCGGCATCCAGTTTCGGTCACCACATTGCAAAACAGATGTTGAAAAAGTGCAGAGAAGAGCAACTAGGATGATCAAAGACCTGGAAGCTAAAACATACGAAGAAAGGTTGCAGGATTTGGGTTTGGCCCATTTAGAGAAAAGAAGGACTGGGGGTGACATGATATCAGTGCTTCAGTATCTGAGGGGCTGCCCCAAAGAAGAGGGGGTCAATCTATTCTCCAAAGCACCAGAAGGCAGGAGAAAGAAGCAAAGGATGGAAACTCATCAAGGAGAGAAGCAACCTGGAATTTAGGAGAAACTGCCTAACAGTGAGGACAATTAACCAGTGGAACTGCTTGCCACCAGAAAAGTTGTGGGTGCTCCATCCCTGGAGGTTTTGAAGAAGAGATTGGACAGCCACTTGTCTGAAACTTGAACAGGGGGTTGGACTAGAAGACCTCCAAGGGCCCTTCCAACACGGTCCTTCTCTTCTGCTCCTGCAGCTGGAAGAGCTGTGTGTATAAGTGTGTGTGTGCTCCCCATCGGTCACGGACTTGTGTGGATTTCCAGGCAAAAGATTTCTACAGAGAGAGAGAGAGAGAAATTATCTTGTAAACCCAGCCAGGAGACGGGGGCAGCCTCATTAAGCCCCTCGCGCTGTATTTTCCACTGCGCCCTGTTAAGATGGATTAAAGGAAAGCGATAACTGTCTGAGATTTCTCCGGCTCCAGGGGACAAAGACATATTAAGGGTATTAGCTTTTCTGTCAAGCTTGATGCTAATTCGCTACTTGGACTGATCAAGAGACTCAGGGGAGGCTGCAACTCCTGGGTCCAGCCAGCGGGACCCCGGCCTTCCCTCCCTCCTCCCGCCTCCAGGTTGACGGATGTGGGTCACCGGGGAGACGGGATGCTTGGATAAAACTGGTGGCACTTGGCTGGGTTGTGCAAACGATGCCCCTGGCTTTGTCGTGGTTCTTAAGTCTGGGCCAACCGAGAATTAAGAAATAATTTCCTGACAGTGAGAACAATTAGCCAGTCTCGTCTTCAGACGTTGTGGGTGCTCCATCCTTGGGGGCTCTTAAGAAGAGGCTGGACCGCCACTTGTCTGAAATGGTATACAGTAGGGTCTCCTTTTTGAGCAAGGGGTCAAGCTAGAAGTCATCTAAGGTCCCTACCAACTCTGTTTTTCTGTTCTGTTCTATTCTCCAAGGTGCCTCAGAGCAGGACAAGAAGGAACAGATGGAAACTAATCAAGGAGAGAAGCAACCTGAAACTAAGAAGAAATTTCCTGACAGTGAGAACAATTCACCAGTGGAACAGCCTGCCTCCAGAAGTTGTGGCTGCTCCATTACTGGAGGGTTTTAAGAAGAGTTTGGACAGCCATTTGTCTGGAATGGTATAGCACAAGAGTGCCCAGCCTTGGGAACTTTAAGACTCGGGGACTTCAAGTCCCAGAATTCCTCAGCCCAGCAGGGGTTCTACGTTCTGAGGTTGGACACCCCTGGTTTGAGTTCCCCTGCTCAAGCAGAGGGCTGGACTAGAAGACCTCTAGAGTCCCCTCCCACTCTTATTCTCTTGTTCTGGGCATCCAAAAAGTCCTGTGGGAAAATGCCACCCCTCTGCCAGGGCTGAAGATGCCACACACTGTGCGGGCATGGAGATGCTCTTAGGATTTGGAGGGTTGAGTGCAGGGAGGAGGTTTGGGGCTGGAAATTGAATAAAAAGAAAATATGAAAAGAATGTTAACATTGCAAGAACCAAAATTAACTAGTCATAGACTCAGAATCTATCCCTCCTAGAGAATGGAAGGGAAGGGAAGGGAAGGGAAGGGAAGGGAAGGGAAGGGAAGGGAAGAGAAGAGAAGAGAAGAGAAGAGAAGAGAAGAGAAGAGAAGAGAAGAGAAGAGAAGAGAAGAGAAGAGAAGAGAAGAGAAGATAGAAGGGAAGGGAAGGGAAGGGAAGGGAAGGGAAGGGAAGGGAAGGGAAGGGAAGGGAAGGGAAGGGAAGAGAAGAGAAGAGAAGAGAAGAGAAGAGAAGAGAAGAGAAGAGAAGAGAAGAGAAGAGAAGAGAAGATAGAAGGGAAGGGAAGGGAAGGGAAGGGAAGGGAAGAGAAGAGAAGAGAAGAGAAGAGAAGAGAAGGGAAGGGAAGGGAAGGGAAGGGAAGGGAAGGGAAGGGAAGGGAAGGGAAGGGAAGAGGAGAAGAGAAGAGAAGAGAAGAGAAGAGAAGAGAAGAGAAGAGAAGAGAAGAGAAGAGAAGAGAACAGAAGAGAATTAATGGAATGGAATGGAATGGAATGGAATAGAATAGAATGGAATGGAACAGAAGCTGGAAGGGACCTTGGAGGTCTTCTAGTCCAACCCCCTGCTCAAGCAGGAAACCCTACCATTTCAGACAAATGAACAGACAGACAAATACAGGTAGTCCTCGACTTACGACCACAATAGATTTTAGCATTTCTGTTGCTGGGCAAGACAGTTGTGCATTGAATTTTGCTTGCCACCGTTCTTAAGTGAGTCACAAAGTTAAGTGAGTCACGTGGTTGTTAAGTGAATTTGGCACAAGCATCTATCGAGGTGTGTGTGTGTGTGTGAAAAATTGACAAAAGGGCAGAATAGTGAGCACAATTACTGTATATAATCAGTACCCTGCCCTGTTTCTACATGAGTAATTCCTAAATGCCTCCCCCTCCCCCCAATTATGTGGCTGCCTTCAGACAACCTCTTTTAACCCGTGTTCGTTGGGGGCACTACTTCCTGGAGACAAGCCAACATCACCCGCTCTGAAATTAACTAAAGGAGCCGAGTTTGCACCACTCCGGAGTCATGAAAGATGAACATTAACCAGACTGAGTTGGTTGGGCAAGTTTAACTCCGTTAACTCATTGTGAGGCAGAAAAATTGGACTGCGCATTGAGTTCCCAGTTAAGCTGATTTATTGCTCAAGAATCTAGTTCACTAACGGTCAGCAATAATTGGCGCTAAATAAAAGTCAACAAAATTCAAGAGGAATTAGAGTAAGACTGTTTGCGGGAAGGCAAGGACTCCGGGCTAATGACTTGCTTAACTCCACTCGCTGTCTCTGCCTGTTCTTCTCCTAAACTCATTGTGCGAACATTAGTTGTCTTTAGGAGTTGGTGGTGGTAGCAAAGCCATTTTTATTTACTTTCTTCCCAGTCTGTTTTTGAGCCTCTTCAGGACAGAGCTGAGGCTGTTCACTGGCCAGCAGAGCTAGGCACGCCGATGGGATCGCGGGACCAATTTCTGACAATCCCTGCCCGACGAAATGATTTCCCCAACATTGCTGGCTTGTCTGTGTTATTTAGTCAAGAGCAATTGCCGTCTTAATTGTATATTCTCCAGATAACACCTACACCGAACTACTGTAGTATTTATTTTAATTGGCTAATTGATTAATCATTTGAAAGAAGATGGCTAATTAGCTGAAGGGCTGAGAAGTGATTGACAGCTCTGGGGTATTTTTTTTTTTTTATGGTTTGAGCAATGGAAAAAAAGTGGGGGGGAAACACCCCAAAGGAAACCCTCCAGGCCTTACTCCCAGCTTATGATTTCAGGGAGATAAGGATTGGGTTGGGGGTTCCTTGACCCGCCCTTCAGCCCTGGCTGCTGGGGTCTTCTAAAAGTCACACCAGA
Source organism: Masticophis lateralis (assembly GCA_030761175.1). Classification (NCBI taxonomy): domain Eukaryota; kingdom Metazoa; phylum Chordata; class Lepidosauria; order Squamata; family Colubridae; genus Masticophis; species Masticophis lateralis. Next base: position 213,650,439 of record JAUDYJ010000003.1, on the reverse strand, counting down.
TTCTCCTTAGTAAGGCCACACCTGGAATCCTGCATCCAGTTTTGGTCACCACATTACAAAATAGATGTTGAGACTTTGAAAAAGTGCAGAGAAGAGCAGCTAAGAGGATTAAGGGCCTCCAGACTAAAACATATGAAGAACGGCTGCAGGATTTGAGTTTGGCCAGTCTAGAAAAAAGAAGGACTAGGTGGGACATTATAGCAGTCTTCAAGTATTTGAGGGGCTGCCACAAAGAAGAGGGGGAGGGGGTTCAAATTATTCTCCAAAGCACCTGAAAGCAGAACAAGAAAACAACGGGTGGAAACTATTCAAGGAGAGAAGCAACCAGGAATTAAGGAGAAATTTCCCAACAGTGAGGACAATTAACCAATGGAACAGCTGGCCTCCAGAAATCGTGGCTGCTCCATCACTGAAGAAAAAACTAGGCAGCCATTTATCTGAAACGGTAGTGGGCACGAGTGTTGCCTTAGCTCAGCTCCAGAGTGCATGCACGCACCAGCCAGCTGATTTTCGGGCCTTCTGGGCCCACCGGAAGTCAGGAAACAGGCTGTTTCTGGCCTCCGGAGGGCCTCCGGGTGTGGGGGAGGCCGTTTCCCCCCTCAACAGGCTCCTAGAAAGCCTCTGGAGCCTGGGGAGAGCGACAAATGGGCCTAATGGGCCCATTGTGCCATCACATGCCAAAAGTGGGGGTATCGTGGGCGGTCACGTGCACATGTGTGGGGGGCGGGGCACATTGAATTATGGGTGTGGGCACATATGCACGCGACACCCGCCCCCCCTGCGCTACCCACACTTTTGACATGCGACGGCAAAAAGACTTCCAGGGTCCCTTCCAGATCTATTCTGATTGATTGATTGAATTTTCCCATCTCCAATTGCCCCCTAATGAGCATCTTGGTTTCTCTTGGCAGCCTTTTTCACCGAGACCCCCCACGACATGACCGCCCGGGCTGGTGAGGACGTGGAGATGGCCTGTTCCTTCCGCGGCAGCAGCTCCCCTTCCTACTCGCTGGAGATCCAGTGGTGGTACGTGCGCACCCATAAGGACTGGACGGAGAAGGAGAACTGGGACTCCAACCAGGTATTGCTGCCCCCGACTGCCTCTCCCTACGTGTAGCTGGACCCTCAAGATCTGGCTCTGCCAGTTTGGTTGGGACCCTAGTGGGGGAGGGACAGCCCATCGAAGTGGGTTGATCAAGGGACAATGGATCCCACCTATCCCAACTCTGCCCCTGCCCACTCATGTGTCTTTGTGTTTTAATGCTGATTTTAATTGTAATTTTAATTTTAACTGTACATCAGAGGTGGGTTTCAGCAGCTTCTGACCAGTTCTGGAGAACCGGTAGCGGACCTTTTGAGTAGTTCAGAGAACTATTAAGAATTAAGAACTAACTAAGCCTGGTGGCGCAGCAGATTAAAGCCTGTTATTAACATTTATCTGCCTGCAATTAATGTAAGTTCGAATCTCCCCAGGCTCAAGGATGACTCAGCCTTCCATCCTTTCTAAGGTAGGTAAACTGAGGACCCAGTTTGTGGGGGCAACAGGCTGACTTTGTATAAATATACAAAAGTATAAAGGCTGTTGCTTAACGCATTGTAAGCCGCCCTGAGTCTCCGGAGAAATGCGGCATATAAATCTAATTTAAAAAAAGAAAAAAAAAAACCTTCCCCTGGAGTGTGGTGGGGATGGAGATTTTACAGTATCCTTCCCCTGCCACGCCCACCAAGCCATGCCCATAGAACCGGTAGTAAAAATTTTTGAAACCCACCACTGTGCAGAGGGGTTGTTACTACAAGTGCCCGTTCTCCAGTGGTGGCTGAAGAATTCTAGGAGTTGAAGTCCACAAGTCTTAAAGTTGCCAAGTTTGGGGACCGCTGGGTTAGGGGTCCCCAAACTTTCATCCACCTTATGGAGGGCACCCATCACAGCCAGGTGGGCCGGTCCTCCATATTTAAAAGGCAGAGCCCAAGTTGGTCCAGAGTCAACAGGGACACCCCACCTGCAGAGAGGCCACAAAGCCGGAGAAAGACACCAGACACCTGCAAACGGAGATCCAAATTTATTTATTTTTTTAAATTAGATTTATATGCCACCCTTCTCCGGAGATTCAGGGCGGCTTACAATGCATTAAGCAATAACTTTCATACTTTCATACTTATTTCTAGGTTGCTTCTCTCCTTGATAAATATCCATCTGTTGCTTCTTGTTCTGTCTAATCAGGGCCCATCATCCCCTGCCCAGGGAAGAATCTTTCCCAACTGAGCCTCACAAGAGGCCGATTCAGCCAGGCGAGTCCTGAGAAATAAATTTTCAGGTTTTTAGTCCGGCCTGATCATGCCTGGCTAAGCCTGTCTGGCTCCATAAAGATGAAAGATGGAGCATTTCTATGAGTCTCTCATCCGCCAGTTTTTCTTCTTCTTCTCAGAACCAGGAGAAGGTCCTCAAAGTTCATGCCCCCCCCTCAGGAGCACCTGCTTCTTCTGGCCCTGAAGGGAGTCACCCTTCCGTGCATCCAAGGACACGTTTTGGATGGTGCCACCCTGAAGCATAGAAACGGCAGCCAGCATCCTTTCCTGAACCTTTCAGGTGGCTCAAGAGACTCTCTGGGTTTTGCTGCTTCAGATCAGGTTGCTCAGCCCTTGGCCAATTGATGATGGGTGGACTTCAGCTCCCAGAATTCCCCAGCCAGCCAAGCTGGGTGGGTACGGAATTCTGGAAGATGAAGTACACCCATCTTCCGGGGGTCCAAGGAGGACAAACACTGTTTCAACCAAGAGCTGAAAGCAAACTCTACTTTGGAATGAGCCAAAGTTGGTCAGATGCAGAGCATCTGAGAACCCCCAAATCAATGTCAGCCTCTGGGAGAATTGCCTGAGTCATTTTTCTTCCTGCCTCCCCAAGAGCTGCACCCCTCTTTTTGCTGGACTCAGCAGAGGTCCTTCTGCCTTATTTGACGCCTCCCTTCCCTCCTCCGAGGCCTTTTCCTCCTCCTCCTCCTCTCCACAAACCCCCCCTCTTTCTAGCATTGATGTTGTTGCTTAGTTGGGTCAGTAAACATCTCCAAGAAAACCACCAAGCTCAGAGAGCATCAAGCACCCAACAGTCCTCCTCCTCCTCCCCTCCCTTGCTCTGCTCTTCATTCTCCGCAACTCAGTGCTGAGATACCCTCCCCCCACATACTTAGCTAATCACGAATGATATAATTGAGTTTTCTTCAGCTCCTCCCAGCCCTTCAGTCTTTTTTCCCTGCTGTCCCATCATCGGAGGTCAGGAATAATCCCATTGAGATTGGAAAGTGGGACGTGGCAAATTACAAAAATCTCTTGGAGAAGCTGAGGTTGTTTTGCTCCGTTCATTTGGCCGTCATGCAGCTGCACCCCCAAGTGGGTGAGGGCCAGGAGAAGGGCTGGCTCCACGAACCAGGAGCCCCTTTGCAGAAACTCCTTGCGAAGGGTGGACTCATGATTTTCGGTCGTACATTGAGGATTGCGAGTCTTGCAAACGACAGATTTAACCCTGCTTAAAATTTAGAAGTAATTTCAGACGATCCCATGTTCATGGCTTATAAAGCCCAATCATTAGACGTGACTCTAGGATTATGGGAAGATTCTTCCTGAAATCCCTGATCTCGGCTCGCATCGACCCCAAACAACCCCCGTTTGACTGGGACCGAAGAAAACTTACTAGTCACGCCACTACACACCACACACGTGAATTCGTCAAAGCCTGGTAGTCAATGAATGGGTCAATCAATAAACATATTGATCTGCAACCAGCCTACAAGTCTATAAGAAGACGGATCAATTGAGCGACCATCCAACGAAGGCGATGACCCCCAGCCGACTCACATGACCTCCAACCAAAGGGACCTCACTACCAGATGACCCTCACATGGTGTGACCACTCGGTCATGTGACCAATTGACCACACCAGACCTATAAAAGCAGAAGAGAACTGAAAACAAGACCCTTCAACTTCAGTTGAAGACCCTAGCCTGGTGACAAAACGTTCAGAAACTAAACAGCAAGCTCGGAGAACAAACGCCAGCGACCAAGTTCTCCCTCTCCATCCTTCACTTTCTTGTCTGATGGAGGGAGAGGAAGAAGGGAGGATGGGAATGACCAGAGTAGCCTGGCATTGCCAGTCTTGGCAAAGAGGAGAGAGAGAGAGAAGTGGGTGCTATTCTTAATGATTATATTTATTACGTTTGTTTGCCCTCCGTCTCACTGTGGGGAGATTCTGGGTGGCTTACAACATTAAGAGCAGTTGAATCTCTGGTCCCCAACCTTTCTGGCTTTGTCACAAGGGGATGGGGGTGGGGGAGCAATCTATTTTTCAAAGCCCCTGAAGGCAGGATAAGAAGCAACGGATGGCAACTAATCAAGGAGAGAAGCAACCTGGAACTGAGGAGAGATTTCCTGATAGAGTAAGTGGAATGACCTGCCTGCCACCAGAAGCTATGGGAGTTCCATCACTGGAGGATTTTAAGAAGAGACTGGACAGCCATCTGTCAGAAATGGTGTAGGGTCTCCTGCTTGGGGGGGGCGTTGGACTAGATGACCTCCAAGGTCCCTTTCAACTTTGTTATTCCAAAATGGTATAGGATTCCCTGCTTGAGCAGGGGGTTGGACTAGAAGACCTCCGAGGTCCCTTCCAAGCCTTTTATTCTATGTTCTACCTGATGGAGTCTACAGCATACCTTTGTTGGCTGACCAGGGGTGGGGGTAGGGGGGCTGATGTAATGGGATAAGGGCAATTGGCAAGTAGCCTGGCCCCCAGGCCAGTGGGGGTTTTATAGGGCACAACCAACACCTTGAATTGGGCCCAGCACCCAATGCGGCTCTTTACTCCCTATGCAGAAAAATTAAGCTGGGCTAAATCAAGATTCCCAAGTCAACTCAGTCAGCTTTCACCCTCCTCCACTTTCCTTCCTGCAGGGTGTTGCATAGATCCTGTGGGTGTTTATTTATTGATTGGTTGGTTTGATTTATATGCCGCCCTTCTCCAGAGACTCAGGGCGGCTTACAATGCATTAAGCAATAGCCTTCATACTTTTGTATATACCTGCTTAGTAGGACTTTTGGCCCCCCCTAAGCGGTGTTCTTTTTTATACAAAGTCAGTTTATTGCCCCCAAAATCCAGGTCCTCATTTTACCTACCTCAGAAGGATGGAAGGCTGAGTCAACCTTGAGTCTGGTGAGATTCGAACTCGCAGTAATTTCAGGCAGCTGGCAGCTAAGTGCTAATTAACAGCACTTTAGTCTGCTGCACCACCATGGCTCATTCTTTGTTGGACTAGAAGCCCCCACAAGGTCCCTTCCCAACTCAGTTATTCTGATATTCATCACTCCGGGGAGGCCACCCTTAGAGTGAGTTGAGCCCTGGAAACATTGCAAAAATGGCTGCGAGATCTGGGCTTCATCCCACCCACTTATCCCCCTCCCAGCCCCACTCAGTTTGCAGGGCTGAGCGGCCCTCTCTCCCCCCTCCCCTTAATCTCTGCTCTCCCTCCCACCCTCCTCCAGCTTTGCCTCTGAAGCGCGCCTTAAAGGCCAAAGTGCCAAGAGGTTTGGTGGGCTCCACTCCCCCCACGCGCCCCCAGGCCGCCTTTCTCCAAGCTGAACTAATGGCTTCTCTCTCCTTCTCTCCCCTCTTCCTCCCTTCCGACAGCTAAAAGCATCTCCGCAGGAAGAAATCGGGAAAGACGCCACGAAAATAAGCGTGAGTTTGTTTGGTTTTTTCCCCCGATAATGAAGACGGCTGCCTGTCGGGCAACGTCGGACGCCGGGCTGCGGCCAGGGGGCGGGGGAGGGGGTGATTTGGAAGGGGAGAACGAGGGAGGGGCCGGGGAACGGGGAAGGAAAGTGGGGGAGTCTGGAGTTTCTGCGCCCCAAATTCTCAGCCGCTTCCAGCCGGCAGGTGGACTCGGCAGGAATAGAGAAAAGGCTGCTTGCGCTTTTCAAGAGAGACCCCACCCCACCGTCCTTCCTAGAAGCGCCCCCCCTGGCCCCCTCCCACCTTTTCTCCCTGGAGGGGGCGCCCCCATTTTCTGTCCCTGCTCGCCCTCCCCCTGGAATCGCCTCCCCACTCTTTGCGCCACCAGGAGGGATTCTTTTCCGGGACCTCTCCCTCCCCCGCACCAAAGCGGGACCCCTCCGGTCGGACGTCCGTGTGTGCCTCGCCCTTGGCCTTCTCCGGCAGGGGAGTGAGCCCCCTCGGCTCCCCCTCTGGGTTGAGCAATGGCTCTTTGAAGCTAAAATGATGGCACCGGCCGTTAATTCCGCTCATTGATTCTGACGGGGGAAGATTTACAGACTCCCGGGCCCTGGGACTGCCGAGCCATCCTTCTCGCGCAGCCTCTCGGGGTGGGTGAGGGAGGGAGGGGTCCTCGAGGGCCTGGACCCCTCCCCCTCCGCCCTATTCAGCGCAGGGATCGGTCCGCGCTGCCTTGACAGATGGCCTCGAGGCCGCCGAGTGATGAAATGCGTGAAAAGGAGGCTCGTTTCTTTGCGTCTCTGGATGCTTAGCAGTAGGATTCGCACCCCACCCGGCAGAATTCACTGAAGAAATAGGGTCTCTAGCCCCCTCTCCTCGGTGGGCCTGCGGGGGTCCCTGTACCGGTCCAGGATCGGGTTTCTTGCACCTAAAGGACGCTGCGCTCCGACGGTCAGGTCGCCCAGAGACCTTGATATCGGAATGCAGATCTTGGTAACATTCATATTTTATTACATTTTTTTAACCCAGGTGAAATGGCAGTGAGCACTGCAGACTTTTCATCACCCAAACTAGATACCATCCTCAAGGCTAGAAGGGAGGAGGGTTTGCAGTGAGGGGAGGAGGAGGTGGAGGCAGAGAAGGACTATGGCAGCTGCTGGCTGGGGGATTCTGGGAGTTGAAGTCCACCCATCTTCAAGCTTCCAAGGTTGAGAAACAGTGGACTATGGGTTCCCTGATGCTCTCTGTGCTTGGCTTTTTTCTTACAGACGTTTCATGACCCAACTAGGGAACATCATCAGTTAGAAGGGAGAGGCGTTTGCTGAGAGGAAGAGGAGGAGGATGACTATGGGTTCCCTGATGCTCTCTGTGTTTGGCTCTTTTCTTGCAAATGTTTCGTGACCTTAATTAACCAGATGTGGATGGAGATTCTCAGTCATCCGGGTCATGATTGACCCAAGGGTGCTTTTCAAAAAGCAACTGGAGTTTTTTGATGTTGTTTCCTTGAAGACGTTCCACTTCTCCTCCAAGAAGCTTCTTCGGTTCTGACTGAACGGTGAGGAACGGAAGGAGTGACAGATGATTCCAACCTAGAACCATGATGGCGAACCTATGGCACAGGTGCCACAGGCGGTACATGGAGCCAAATTGGTGGGCACGTGAGCTCAGCTCCGGCACATATGCGTGCACCGGCCAGTTGATTTTCGGGCCTTCTGGGCCCACCAGAAATCAGGAAACACACTGTTTCCAGCCTCCAGAAGTCCTCTGGGGAGGAGGGGGGGAGGCCAGGTTTGCCCTCCCCAGGCTCCTAGAAAGGCTCTGGAGCCTGGGGAGAGTGAAAAATGGGCCTACCGCACCCACCGTGCCATCACGTGCCACAAGCAGGGGGAGGATTGGGGGGTGGGGTGCATAGAATTATGGATGTGGGTGCACATGCGTGTGACACCCCCCCCCATGCTCCCCATGCTTTTGGCACGTGATGGCAAAAATGTTAGCCATCGCTGACCTAGAACTAAGGAGAAGTTTCCTAACAGAACAATCAATCAGTGGAACTGCTTGCCACCAGAAGTTGTGGGGGCTCCGTCATTGGAGGTTTTCAAGAAGAGGCTGGACAGTCACTTGTCTGAAAAGTTATAGGGTTTCCTGCCTGAGCAGGGGGTTGGACTAGAAGACCTCCGAGGTCCCTTCCAGCCCTGTTATTCTGTCTTCAAATGACTCTCAGAGAGCTAACCACCAACCTTCAGCCGTCTAAGGACCAACGACCAGATGGCTGCAAGGAATATAAATCCTTCCATCCTCCACCATTCAGTCAGAACTGAAGAAGCTTTTTGGATGAGGAGTGAAACGCCTTCAAGGAGAAAACGGAATCCAGTTGCCTTTTGGCAAAAGCAACTTTGGCATTACCCAACTAGATAACATCCTCAATGCTACTCGCCCTTTCTGGTTGCCTCCCCCTCCCCTTCGTCCCAATTTAACTGCTGGCTCCGGAGTGGGAACTTTCTCCAGCAGATTGGGGGCGGGCTGGAGGTGGGAGACATGCTCTCTCCACCACCACCCCCAGACTCCTGCAGGAGGCTTCTGCAATGCTGAATATCCCCGTCCCCCTCAAGGGATCCGGGAAGGGGGGGGGCAGATTTAAGCGGGTGGGGTTGGAAAGAGCTATCCGAGCTTCGACTTCCCACGGCTCCCCGGTCTCTATGAACGGCCGTCCCAGCAGCGTCTAATTTTCTGAAGTTTATTCCACGCGGAGAGACTTCAAGCCTCAGTCAGCGCCCTTCCGCTTCCAGCCTCTCTCTTTTTTCCCCCTCCGTGGGGAGGCCTCTGAAGGGCCTCTTTCAAGCCACGGAGGTGGCTGATTGCAGCCCTTCCTGACTCAAAGACCGCGCGGGATTCGCGGCTCCCGTGGCTCAGATGAAACGTGGTTTAAAGAAGGTTTGTTGAGCTCCCGTGCGACCAGAGGCTCGGCGGGCTCCGAATGGGGCTCGGGAAAGCGGGGCGTGGGCTTCTCTCTCTCTCTCTCTCTCTCTCTCACACACACACACACACACACACACAATCCAAATTATACCGTTAAGAGGTTTTTTTTCCTTCAATTCATTGTGGCCTTCTCGTGCTTTCAATTCAGAGATTTTATTCAATGTATTCAGCGCATGGCATCTCAGACCCGGACTTGCAATATGTATGAACATTTCTACATGCTGTTACTACATACCTGTGCAAAAGAAGCAATCGCCAAGCCCAGCCAGGGAACAGAAAGATCAAAAGACCCCTCTGGCACCAGCAATCGGCACCCGGCTGAGCAGAAATTAAACTCCAAGATTAACATCAGAGCCACCATCCAGACGTAAACGGGATCCCAAATCAAAGAACCGGCAAACAAATGAACAGGAAAGAGCCCAGCCAAAGAACCCCCAAGACCCTCCCCACCCACACGGACAGGGCAAGCCGCCAGAATATAAAACTGAAGGCAAACTGCGTTCCATAGTAGCACTGATGATGTTACTTAGTTGGGTCATTAAAGGTTAGCAAGAAAACCAAGCTCAGAGAGCACTAAAGACACCACATACCTTCTCTTCCTTTTCCTCTTGTTTTTTTTAAAATTTGATTTATATGCCGCCCTTCTCCGGAGACTCAGGGCGGCTTACAATGCGTTAAGCAATAGCCTTCATCCTTTTGTATATATTTATACAAAGTCAGCTTATTGCCCCCACAAACTGGGTCCTCAATTGACCTACCTTAGAAAGGATGGGAGGCTGAGTCAACCTTGAGCCTGGTGAGATTCGAACTTACAGTAATTGCAGACAGCTGAATGTTCTTTCTTTCTTTCTTTCTTTCTTTCTTTCTTTCTTTCTTTCTTTCTTTCTTTCTTTCTTTCTTTCCTTTCTTTCCTTTCTTTCTTTCCTTCTTTCCTTCCTTCCTTCCTTCCTTCCTCTTTCTTTCTTTCTTCTTCTTTTTTTAATTTGATTTATATGCCGCCCTTCTCCGGAGACTCAGGGCGGTTTACAATGCGTTAAGCAATAGCCTTCATACTTTTGTATATTTATACAAAGTCAGCTTATTGCCCCCACAATCCGGGTCCTCAATTTACCTACCTTAGAAAGGATGGGAGGCTGAGTCAACCTTGAGCCTGGTGAGATTCGAACTTACAGTAATTGCAGACAGCTGAATGTTCTTTCTTTCTTTCTTTCTTTCTTTCTTTCTTTCTTTCTTTCTTTCTTTCTTTCTTTCTTTCTTTCTTTCCTTTCTTTCTTTCTTTCTTTCCTTCTTTCCTTCCTTCCTTCCTTCCTCTTTCTTTCTTTCTTCTTCTTTTTTTAATTTGATTTATATGCTGCCCTTCTCCAGAGACTCAGGGCGGCTTACAATGCGTTAAGCAATAGCCTTCATACTTTTGTATATTTATACAAAGTCATCTTATTGCCCCCACAATCCGGGTCCTCAATTGACCTGCCTTAGAAAGGATGGAAGGCTGAGTCAACCTTGAGCCTGGGGAGATTCGAACATGAAGTAATTGCAGACAGCTGGTGTTAATCACAATGCTTTTAGTTTGCTGAGCTATCCAGGCTCTTCTTTTTCTTCCTCCTCTCATCTCCACCCTCCTCCTCTTCCTTGCAAGCCCCACTGGCTTCTAGTACTGATGATGTTTCTTAGTTGGGTCATGAAACATTTGCAAGAAACCCACCAAGCTCAGAGAGGACCCGGGAAGGTCCAACTGGCGCCTTTCCCCTGGCCGAACCTCCATCCTTCGCTCCAAGCAGGGGCTGCGTTTGGGCTCTTTGCCGGGGAATGGGACAACTCCCCGCAGCCACCTTGCCGAAGGACAATTTAACAATTCAATTTAATTATTTAAAATCAGTAAAAAAAAATTATTTACATTTTTGCCTTTCACATTTCATTCTGTCCCTCCTTTTGCATCCCTCCTTTAATTATTCCCTTCTGCCGTTTCTTTGATTTTAGTGTAACTCTTGTCCCGCAATGAGCTGGCCGTGGCGAATTGTCATAGACCCCCTTTGATTCAGGGAGGGGGCCAACCTCTTTTTTCTTCAGCTCAGACAATGTCTGGGTGGTGTCAGTGTCCCCTTGTGCTCCCTTTTGTCACAGCAGGACCACTGCAATCAAATAAACTGGGTTGGGCATGTCACCTTTCCTGGAGAGCTGGCTTCAAGGCCCAGCTGTATCGACAGCTGCCCTGCTGTTGTGCCCACGGATGAATCACTGGCCGAGCGCCGTGCCTTGGCAGACCAAGGGCAGCGCCCGCAATAAATCGCATCTGCCAAGATGTCCTGCTTTGCTTTGTCTTTCCTTTGCTCGAATGGATGGGGCTGGGTGTGCCACGAATGCCATGCAAACTTTCCTCACCTGGGCACAGCATTGTCAGGGCAGGAGCCCTCCCGGTCCTGCCCGGATTTGGCCTCCTGCTTAGAACCCCATTTGTCAAAGCAAACATGATTAATTTACGATGCAAATTATGCCATTTGCATAATGCATGCTCCGAGATTCTTCGTTGCCCCTTGGGAATTCAGGGAGCTGCATCTTGTTTCTTACCAAATGAAGAATTGAAGTCCCGGCTGGTAGGAGCCTTTGCCTAGTTTATTTGGAGTTTATTTATCTGTTTGTTTATTTGTTATCCTGCCTTTATTATTTTTACAAATCAACTCAAGGTGGTGAATGTATCCAGTAGAACTTTTTCTTCCTGTTTTCCCCACAACAACAATCATATGAGGTTGGTTAGGGTGAGAGAGAGGGAGAGGGAGAGGGAGAGGGAGACTGGCCCAAAGTCATGCCTAAAATGGGATTAGAACTCACCATCTGCTGAAGATTGGTCCAAAGTCACCCAACCAGCTTTCATGACTAAGGCAGAACTAGGACTCACCGTCTCCTGGTGATTGGCCCAAAGTCACCAAGCCAGATTTGAACTATTAAGGCAGGATTTGAACTCATGGCCTCTTACTTTCTAGCCTGGTGCCTAAACCATCAGACCAACTGGCTCTAAATATATTGGAATGGCATTTCTCATCTTGTATTTCCTTAGAGAACACAACTGTTGTATAGCATGGAACATTCTAGGGCAGCCTGGTCTTCCAACCCCCCCTTGAATTGCCTGCCAGCCCAGTCCTTGGCCCCACAGGGAACTTCTACTGGGATACAGAGCCTTAGCAGACTCAGGGAATACAGAATAATAGAGTTGGAAGGGACCCCGGAGGTCTTCTAGTCCAACTCCGCTGCTCAACCAGGAAACTCTGTAACATTTTGCTTGAAGTTCAGCCTGCTTATTCTCTAAAGCATTGCCTAAATGTCACATTAGCTCTCCCTGTTAGGTAAGGCAGCCTCAGAACTCAACGCAGTGCCTCCTCACCTTGGCAACCTGAAGCTGGATGGACTTCAGCTCCCAGAAGTCCCCAGCCAAGTGTCAGAAAATGCCAAGGCCTCGGAGAAGGGAAGGGAAGGGAGCCACCAGTCAAGGCAGGAGGACCATTGCTGAGTCCAGCAAAAAGAGGGGTGGAGGAGCTCTTGCAGAGCAAGGAAGAAAAATGAGACCCCGGCAACAACACTTGCAAAGACCGGCAAAAATCTGGAGGTTCTCGGTTGCTCTGGGACCAGCATCTGACCAACTTTGGTTCTTTCCAAACTAGTTCTCAGTTAAAGCAATGTTTCTTATCCATGGCCACTTAAAGATGGGTGGACTTCAATTCTCAGAATTCCCCAGCCAGCTTGGACCGGCTTCTCCTCCTCTAGTTTGACTGGCTGAGGAATTCTGGGAGTCAAAGTCCACCCATCTTTAAGTGGCCAAGGATGAGAATCGTTGCTGTAACTTTGGTTTATTCCAAAGTAGAGTTTGCTTTCAGCTCTTGGTTGAAACAGTGTTTGTCCTCTTTGGACCCCTGGAAGATGGGTGGAGTTCATCTTCCAGAATTCCGTACCTACCCAGCTTGGCTGGCTGGGGAATTCTGGGAGCTGAAGTCCACCCATCATCAATTGGCCAAGGGCTGAGCAACCTGATCTGAAGCAGCAAAACCCAGAGAGTCTCTTGAGCCACCTGAAAGGTTCAGGAAAGGATGCTGGCTGCCCTTTCTATGCTTCAGGGTGGCACCATCCAAAACGTGTCCTTGGATGCACGGAAGGGTGACCACCTTCAGGGCCAGAAGAAGCAGGTGCTCCTGAGGGGGGGGGCATGAACTTTGAGGACCTTCTCCTGGTTCTGAGAAGAAGAAGAAAAACTGGCGGATGAGAGACTCATAGAAACGATCCATCTTTCATCTTTATGGAGCCAGACAGGCTTAGCCAGGCATGATCAGGCCGGACTAAAAACCTGAAAATTTATTTCTCAGGACTCGCCTGGCTGAATCGGCCTCTTGTGAGGCTCAGTTGGGAAAGATTCTTCCCTGGGAAGGGGATGATGGGCCCTGATTAGACAGAACAAGAAGCAACAGATGGATATTTATCAAGGAGAGAAGCAACCTAGAAATAAGGTCCCAGTCAACTATGTCCATTTTTTCCCCTCCTATCCTCTACAGGGGAGAGATTGTAGAGAAAAGGATTGCAAGAGAGCAAGTAGGCCACAATGGGGATCCACATCAAAAGAATCGCATTAGTTCCAGGGAATTCTGGGGGTTGAAGTCCATGCATGATGTCTAGGGCTTTCTGGGCATTGGAAGTCCATCCATCTTCAAGTAAGGTCTGAGACTGGCTTGTCTCATAAGGACAACTAATGCAACATCTGCAGCCGAATCCTAGCTCTTTTGCAAACCCAACTGTTTGCACCCTAGTTACCTTCTTCTCTTCCCCTTTGCAAATTTTGAGCCAGAGAAACTCACGGGAACGGGGGAGTCAGCTAATTAGTTAAGAAAATATACGTTTTTCACCTGCCCTCTTAAGGCTCCCTCTGTGCTCTATTCCAACAAGGAGGGGCCCTGAAAGCTTTTGCAATTATTTCCCCGCTCATTTCAGCAGCTGTTTTTTTGCCCAAGATAAATATAGAATATTTTAAAAGAGCTTTGCTTCTGACGTGATGTTATTTTAATACCAGCAAATCAGGCCCAGATTCTTGTAAATTGCAACGAGGCTTAAGAAGTATGGACTTCGACTCCCAGAATTCCCTAGTTAGGGCCCTTTAGACCAGGGGTCTCCAACCTTGGCCACTTTAAGACTTGTGGACTTCAACTCCCAGAGTTCCTGAGGAACTCTGGGAGTTGAAGTCCACAAGTCTTAAAGTGGCCAAGGTTGGAGACCCCCTGCTTCAGACCAATCAATTGTAAAAGTTGTCCCCGTCTCACTACCGTCATGGAGAATGGCATTCCAGTTGCTAAGTGGGTCACTGCAGGACCGTGTCTGGTTTTATGACATTTTGTGTGTGTGCTTGGCCGTCATTAAACAGACGCCACAGGGTTAATGCCAGGTGTGAAGTTGTGAGTGCTGCATCACTGGAGATTTTTTTTTTAAAAAAGAAAAAAGAAAAAAGGATGGGGCAAACGTTTGACGGCGATGGAATGAGCAAGGGGTTGGACTAGATGACCTCCAAGGCTCCTTCCAACTCCTGTTATTCTGCACAGGTGGTCCTCGATTTACGATCACGGCTGAGCTGTGGCTAAGCGAGACCTTCGCTAAAGGAGTTTTGCTCCATTTTGCGACCTCTCTCGCCACCGTTGTTAAATGAAGCACCGCAGTCGTCAAGGTAGTCAGACGGTTGTTAAGTAAATCTGGCTTCCCCATAGACTTTGCTCGTCAGACGGTCGCAAAAGGGGATCGTCTGACACACACCCACCCGGGGACACTGCAACCCTCATAAATATGAACTATACTGCCAAGGATCCGAAGTTTGATCATGGGATCCTGTTGCAATGCAATGGAACGTAAGTGTGGAAAAACAGTCATGAATAACCTTTTTCAGTGCTGTTGTGGCTTGGAAGGGCCACTAATCAAACGGTTGTAAGTCAAGGACTACTTGTATTCTGCGAGAATGGAAGCAAACCAGTAGTGGGATTCAAATAATTTAACAACTGGTTCTCTGTCCTAACAATAGCCTTGGCTGGGTAGGCGTGGCCATGGTGGGCGTGGCCAGGGGGGTGACAGGCAGCATTCATCCTCCTGCACCCCCATGGGAGGAAAAACGGACTGCCGGAGGGGGGGGGTGGCAGCACCCCTCCCATGCCCCGCTTTGGGCCTAGCCTTAGTTGGCCTCCCTGCACTTACCTGGGAGCCAAAATGGGGCGCGTGGAGGCTCCTGGAAGGGGTGGGGAGGGGAGGGGCCAGCCAGGAATTTAACGACCGATTTGCTCAAACCGGCTGAATCCCATCACTGAAGCAAATCCACTTGGGGAGCTTTTGAAGCCTGCATTTCTTGCTTCTGAAGCCAGAACCAGTTTCCAGAAGAGAGAGAGAGAGAGCTGCCTCTTCAGATTGGGGGAAGGACCCCCGTGGGATGAGCGGGGCACATCCATGCGTGGGAAAGCCACCTGCAGCCTCAGCCATTTCTCCCCTCCGAGGGGTTTGTGCGCTGATGATTCAGAATTGGGGCTGCATCTAAGAGAGCCCCCGCCAGGGTGGGTCGTCTTGGGGAGAGGAGCCCATAAATCTTGGCCAAGGCCGAAATTAACTTTTGTGCCAACTTCCTTGGGAAAGACTCAGGGGTCCTGTAAAGAACGTTTTTGAGCCTTCCATGACTGAAATGAAGCTCTGGAGTTCCCAGGATGTAAAAAAAACCAGCGAGCAGATTTGCGGCCGAAGGCCAGCTGGGAACTGATCAGTCCAGCTTCCCAGGATGCCTCTATGTCTGAAAGGACTCCATCCGAGTAATCCAGCTACTCTTGGGGCAAATGGCAGTTTGGGGAAGAGGGAGGGGGCAGCATAGAATATAGAACAATAGGATTGGAGGGGACCCCAGAGGTCTTCTAGTCCAACTCCTTCCCTATGGCAGGAGATCCTATATTCTAGACAAGGGGACTCCAACCAAGGTTGGAGACCCGTGGTCTAGGATCATAGAAGAGTAACAGAATAACAAAACAGAATAATAGAGTCGGAAGGGATCTTGGAGGTCTTCTAGTCCAACCTCTTGCAAGCAGGAGACCCTAGACCATTCCAGACAAGTGACTGTCCAATCTCTTCTTAAGAATCTCCAGTGATGAAGCACCCACCACTTCTGGTGGCCAGCTGTTCCACTGGTTAATTGCTCTCACTGTTGGGAAGTTTCTCCTTAGTTCCAGATTGTTTCTCTCCTTGGTTAATTTCCATCTGTTGCTTCTTGTTCTGCCTTCTGGTGCTTTGGAGAGTAGCTTGACTCCCTCTTCCTTGGGGCAGCCTCTTAAATATTGGAAGACTGCTCTCATGTCACCCCTCGTCCTTCTTTTAGTTTATTAAGTTTAGTTTATTAAATTTATATACCGCCCTTCTCCTAGTGGACTCAGGGCAGTGCACAGCCAAGAATAAAAACAGTTCAATACAAAATTTAAAATTAGTAAAAGAATTAAACAATTTTTGGCCCCCAAAATTTAAAAAACCAATAGGCAATTTAAAATTTAAAACCCATAGACAATTTAAAAACTAAAAAGAGGTGGGGGGGGGGGGTTACGCCAGCCCAGCTTGACAAAATAGAAAAGTTTTTAGGGCATGGCGAAAAGCCCGGAGATCAGGTATCATACGGATGTCAGGGGGCAAATTGTTCCAGAGGGCTGGTGCTGCCACAGAGAAAGCTCTCCCCTTGGGTGTCGCCAGCCAACATTGCCTGGCCGACGGCACCCTGAGGAGTCCCTCTCTGTGAGAGTGTACTGGCTGGTGGGCGGCTATCGGTGGCAGAAGGCGGTCCCGCAAGTACCCAGGCCCTATGCCATGGACGCTTTAAAGGTGGTCACCAACACCTTGAAGCGCACCCGGAAGACCACCGGAAGCCAATGCAGCTCACACAGGAGAGGTGTCACATGGGAGCGCCCCCTTGCTCCCATAATCCCCCAAATGGCCGCATTCTGCACCAGTTGGAGCCTCCGGGTGCTCCTCAAGGGGAGCCCCATGTAGAGAGCATTACAGTAGTCCAGGCGGGACTTTTCATTAATATACTCATTTCTTGCAACCCTTATTCATGTGTTTTAGCCTCCAGCCCTTGAATCCTCTTGGTTGCTCTTCTCTGCACTCTTTCTGGTCTCCACATCTTTTTTACATCGTGGCAACCAAAACTGGATGCAGGATTCCAGGTGTGGTGTTAACCGAGCTTTGTAAAGTGGTATTCACACTTGATTCTATCCCTCTGTTAATGCAGCCTAGAACTGCGTTGGCTTTTTTGGCAGCTGCAGTACACAGCTGGCTCATATTTAAATGATCGTCCACTCAGTTGGATGCCAAGATCAGCGGTGAAATGCTCCCGGTTCTGATCGGATTGCCCGATCTGGTAGCGATGGAGGCAGGTGGTTCGGAGAACCGGTAGCAAAAATCCCTGCCCCTCCCCACCCAGCTGAGCTGCGCAATCATCAGAGGCTTTTTTAAAAAATTTTTAAAAGCATTTTTTCTACAAACTCTTCAGCTGAAAAAATGCTTTTAAAAGTAAAAAGATCTTCAGAGGTTGTAGAAAAAAAATGCTTTTAAAAGCTTCTGACGATCCCAGCTGAGTTGCCTGACAGGCAGAGGCTTTTAAAAGAAAAAAAGTCTCTGCCAATCAGGCAACTCAGCTGGGATCGTCAGAGGCTTTTGAAAGCATTTTTTTACAACCTCTTCGCCAAAGAGGTTGTAGAAAAAATGCTTTTAAAAGGAACCCCCCCCCAAATTGGCCACGCCCACCCAGTTACATTATCCCCCCCAAGCCACGCCCACAGAACCAGTAGTAACAAATTCTAGATTTCACCACTGGCCAAGATCCTTCTCGAAGTTACTACTGTTGAGCCAGGTACCACCTACACCAGTGATGGCAAACTTTTTAGACACAGAGTGCTCAAACTGGAAGGCATGCATATGCCAGAGCACCGGAAACCCACAACCAGCTGGCTGAGCTTGGGCAATGGTACGTGTGCCCACAGAGAGGGCTCTGCGTGCCACCGGTTCACCATCACGGACCTACACTATACCTGTGCATTTGATTTTTTCCTGCCAAAGTGTAACGCCTTCTCACCATTGAATTTCATTTTGTTAGATAGGGTCCAGTATTTGTCAAAGTCCTTCTGGATCTTGAGCCATTCTTCTTAACTTAGTGTCGCAACCTAGGCCACCTTAAGATGTAAGGACTTGCAAGAGCACAAAACAAGAGGTGGCTTGGGGCTCCCAATGTGGGAGCTTTATTACCTAGCCTCATCCCTGGTTTGGATAAAAGATTGGGTGATTCTCTCAAGAAAGCGCATTCTAACAATTGAAGGATACGATTTGCAGCAGGGATGGCATTCTTTTTTGTGGTCTCAAAAAGACAAAAAATTCAAATACTTTACAAATCATTATATTAGAGGAATTTTAATAAGGGTCTGGGAAATGGTGAAGAAGCAAGTTTACACACAGATTCCTAAATGGGTGTCTCCGTTAGAGGCAGTGACCCTTCCGACTGTGCACAACACAAAGAGGAATTGGGTTTATGGTGACTTGCTGGATGAAATCGGGAGACTTAGACCTAGAGCGGATCTCCAAACTAGAGGATTAGACATAGATTAGTGGTCCTATGCGAAAATTCAAACTAGATTCGCTAGGGATAAACAGGAACCTGGTATTTTCCTTCATTTACAAACTTTTGACAAGCTTCTCCTAGGTGACCAAAGGAAATTTATCTCTAACGTTTACAACTTTCTCTTATCCAATTTTATGGCGGAGGAGATTGTAAAGGACTCGATGATTGCCTGGGGGAGAAATATAGGAACAACAATTCAGCTTGATGCATGGCAAAATGTATGGAACAAAACTATGAAACTGACCCTTTCTTCCCCTTTCAAAGAAAACTTCTATAAAATGATCTACCGTTGGTATCTCCCCCCCACCAGAATTGCTAAGATGTCCCCAGGGTCCTCTGATAGATGTTGGAAATGTGGGTCGGCCAAGGGTACTTTCTTCCACCAGTGGTGGACCTGTCCGTCAACTAGACGCTATTGGAGGAAAATAAAACAGTGGCTGTTTGAAATAACAGGTGTGAGCTTTCCCCTTTATCCAGACCTCTACTTGCTTGGAATAAGACCAGACTATATTGATAACAAAGATTGGTATATATTTGTCCATGTCTCAACAGCGGCGAGAATGGCATTTGCCCAACTGTGGAAAGATGTAGATACGCCTCCTGATCATCTGATAATAAACAAGATTCTCCGATGTGCTGAGATGGATAGATTAACGTATATTTTAAAAGACAAGAAAGATTCAATATATAATAGAAGTTGGGACAAATGCTTTGTCTGGCTCAAAAGAAGGTTAAACCTAGGAATGGGGTGATAAGATCGTCTAGTTAGATTAATTAGATATTTATTAGGCTATATGATTTCTTAAAATTTCGACAAAAACAGGCTAATTCTTTCGTAGATAGTTAGTAGAAATTGACTCTATTGAAATGTTTGGTTTGGATGATACTAGTTATTATTAATTGGAGAGTGAGCTTAACTCTCGGTTAGTCATGTTTG
This sequence comes from Masticophis lateralis, assembly GCA_030761175.1. NCBI lineage: Eukaryota > Metazoa > Chordata > Lepidosauria > Squamata > Colubridae > Masticophis > Masticophis lateralis. Next base: position 213,631,161 of record JAUDYJ010000003.1, on the reverse strand, counting down.
TCGTTTCGTTTTAGTCTTGTGTTTATGTGTTTCTACATTTCACCATTTATATTGTTTTTCAATGTTTACTTTGTGTTAATTTTAATGTAAATATTTAATAAAGATTTATTTAAAAAAAAAAAAAGATGTAAGGACTTCAGCTCCCAGAATTTCCCAGCCAGCCACAATCTGCCGCAGCTTGGGGAAGTCTTAAGACATCAACAGAGCCAGGGATGAAATGCTGCTGGTTCAGACTGGATCACCTGATCCAGTAATGATGGCAGCAGGTGGTTCGGAGAACCAGTAGCAAAAATCCCTGCACCGCCCCCCCCCCCCATGCCCAGCTGAGCCACACAATCATCAGAGGCTTTTTTTTTTACTTTTCAAAGCATTTTTTCTACAACTTCTTCCGCCGAAAAAATGCTTTTAAAAGTTAAAAAAAAAAAGGCTGTGATGATCGCGCAGCTCAGCTGGGATCATCAGAGGCTTTTCAAAGCATTTTTTTCTGCAACCTCTTCCGGGGAAGAGGTGGTTAAAAAAATGCTTTAAAAGTCTCTCTGACGATCCCAGCTCAGTTGACTGATCGGCAAAGGCTTTTCAAAACATTTTTTTTGTTGCATTTGCAGAAAAAAATGCTTTGAAAAGTTAAAATAAAATTTTAAAAAAGTTGCCCACCCCAAGCCACGCCCACAGAACCGGTGGTAACAAATTTTACATTTCACCCCTGAACGGAGCTATTGGTTTTAGAGAACAGATTGGGGGTGGGTGGGAACAGAGCCCTCAAGGGAGGCTCAGCTACTCCCAAAGCCTTCGGGCTCCCCAGAAATTCTCCAGTGCCTCTTTCCTGAGCCTCTTCCATCCAGCCTTCCTCTTCCTCCCTCGTCCTTTGTAGGAAGGGGCGCTTTTGCCTGTGACCTTGGCCCACTCTTCAAACAAGGGAAGATGTCAGCCTACAGAAAGGCGGTGGGGACCCTTCCCACACGCTGCGATTATGGGGAAGAGAGGCAGTGGCTTCAGGGCGGGTAATAAACCTGATTTATGGACCTGGCCCCAGAACAGCATCTGCAGCGAGTGAGCAAGTCTTAAATTTCATTAGGTGATAAATTCCAAGAGCAAAACCATTTGCTAGGAAAGCTAATTAGCTCGCGTGAGCCGCAGACATGGACTCCAGTGCCCTGCCTGGTGGAGACCCCCTCCCAGAACTCCTTGATGGATAGGAATGGGGGGGGGGTGGCAAGTGGGCCAAAGGGGGGGGGGCGGGGGAGGGGGCAAAGGGTGGTTGCAGGGAGGGTCTGTCTCTGGCTTTCTCTGTCCTTTTTTCCAGTTTGGTGAGGTTTGTTCTCCGGAAGCTGTGTGCGCTCCATCCCTGGAGGTTTTTAAGAAGAGACCCATTTGTCCAAAGTGGTATAGGTTGCCCTCTTTGGGTTGGACTAGAAGACCTCTAAGGCCCCTTCCAACTCTGTTATGCTGTGATTCTGAGTAAGGAGGAATTTCCTTCCAGGGAGAGCAACCAGCCAATGGAAGAAGCCTTCAGAAGTTGTGGCTGCTCCATCCCTGGAGGCTTTCAGAAGAGGCTGGACAACCATTTGTCTGAAATGGTATACAGCAGTGATGCCTAAACTTTTTGCCATCGCGTGCCAAAAGTGGGGGAAGCACGTGGCTCTCATGCGTGCACGTGCCCATATCCATAATTCTATGCACCCTGCTCTCCCCATGCATGTGTGTACGACCCCCCCTGCACTCCCCTCACTGTTGGCCCGTGATGGCACGATGGGCCTGGAAGGCCCGTTTTTCACTCTCTCTGGGCTCCAAAGCCTTTCTAGGAGCCTGGGGAGGGCAAAAACGGCCTTCGCCCACCCTCTAGAGCTGTGATGGCAAACCTATGGCACGGGTGCCACATGGAGCCATATCTGTGGGCACGCGAGCATTGCCCTACCTCAGTCCAGCACATGTGCGCACTGGCCAGCTGATTCAGGCCCACTGGAAGTTGGGAAACGGGCTGTTTCCGGGCCTTCGAAGGGCCTCCAGGGGGGTGGGGAAGGCCATTTTCGCCTTCCCCAGGCTCCTAGAAAGGTTCTGGAGCCTGGGGAGGGCAAAAAAATAGGCCTACCAGACCCACTGTGTCATCGCATGCCAAAAGTGGGGCGAGAGGGGGGGTCACACGTGCATGTGTGTGTGGGGGGGTCGGGGCGCATTGAATTATGGGTGTGGGCACGTGCGCACCCAATCCCCCCTCACTACCTCCACTTTTGGCACACAATGGCAAAAAGGTTAGCCATCACTGCTCTAGAGGCTGGAAACAGCCTGTTTCCCGACTTCTGGTGATCCCAGAAGGCCCAAAAATCAGCTGGCTGGTGCGTGCATGCAGACCAGAGCTGAGCTCATGTGCCCACCGATATGGCTCCGCGTGCCACCTGTGGTATGCACGCCATAGGTTCGCCATCACGGGTATAGAGACTCCAGCCTGAGCAGGAGGCTGGACTAGAAGACCTCTAAGGTCCCTTCCTACTCTATTACTCTATGTTCTCTGTGGGGTCCTTGGTGCCCTCTGAACTTCCTTGTTTTCCTGCAGATGTCTCATTATCCTAAGTAGGTAGCACTCTCGATGTTACCCTAGTTTTAGAAATGGAACACCTGCAAGAAAACAACCAAGTTCAGAGGGCACCAAATGAGGGCACTCATTTCAGCCCCAAGCTACAAATATTCTCCTTTATCGCTATGTTCTATGTTTTTTGTTTTTGTTTTTTTTTTAATTTGATTTATATGCCGCCCTTCTCCGGAGACTCAGGGCGGCTTACAATGCGTTAAGCAACAGCCTTCATACTTTTGTATATTTTTACAAAGTCAGCTTATTGCCCCCACAAACTGGGTCCTCAGTTGACCTACCTTAGAAAGGATGGAAGGCTGAGTCAACCTTGAGCCTGGGGAGATTCGAACTTACAGTAATTGCAGGCAGCTGAATGTTCTTTCTTTCCTTCCTTCCTTCCTTCCTTCCTTCCTTCCTTCCTTCCTTCCTATGCCACCCTTCTCCGACGACTCAGGGAGGCTTACAATGCATTAAGCAATAGCCTGGATACTTTTGTATATTTTATACAAAGTCAGCTTATTGCCTTCACAAACTGGGTCCTCAATTGAGCTCCCTTAGAAAGGATGGAAGGCTTAGTCAACCTGAAGCCTCGAACTCGCATAATTGCAGACAGCTGGGTATTAATAACGGGCTATCTAGCCCATCAAGCTATCTGAACAGCTATCTATTCCAGAAGTTGTGGGTACTCCTGTTGGAAGAAACATCCTTCTAGGTTCTGCTCCAAGTGGAGAAAAAGACACTGGAGACATGGAGACTGCTTGGAAAGATGGTTTAATGGTGGACAGGATCATGTGGCTTGAGTTCCTGAACAGAAAAAGGAAGGGGAGATACAGGGAGTTTTTGGGGTTTTATGCTCTCTCTGGCTTTCAACTTCCTGGGGCCCAAAAAGAGTATCCTGATTGGTTGTCAGACTCCCAGGGGGTGGGGGTCTTAGCTAGCCTTGCTGGCTGATGTAATCTTCCCAGGTCGCATGTGGTGAGTTTCTGTTGCTATTGTGTAGAGGGCTAATCCTATCTTTGTTGGATCTTTGGCAATTCCTACTATGGCTCTGCCTGAAGGAGGTAGACCTTTGTTATGTAGAATGGACTGGCCCAGGCCCCAATGGCCCATTGACAAAAGGTGGGGGCAGGAAGATGGGAGCTGCTTCAAAACATGCTTATCCATTTCTCATCCAGGGAAATAGAATATTCTGCCTCTTTTTAATCTTTCCTAAAATATTCCATTCTTCTAGGACAGGGGTGGGTGCTAACCTCCTACACTCCAGCATGGGAGGTTTTAAAGAGAGACTGGACAGCCACTTGCCCACATTGGTATCAGGCCTCCTGCTGGACCAGGGGTTGGACTAGAAGACCTCTGAGGTCCCTTCCAACTCTGTTATTCTATTATTGCCTCCGGAACTTGTCGGTGCTCCGACACTGGAGGTTTTTGATTTTTTTTTTTTGAGGTGTTTGTGTCTCTTGCAAATGTCCTTGATTTGGAAGCTTAAAGAGATAAACATCACTCCCCACCCCCAGCATCTCTGCCAGGAAGCTGTCAACTATACACCGAAAGTGGACATCTGTGCCTCTTTCCTCTGCTCTGACCCCCACCCCCCCATCCACCCCCAAATGTTCCTGGAATATACAGAGCTGGTGGGACTGTCGTTTTGTGCAATGATGCCAGTTCTGTGCATATTGGCAGGAATTTTGTGCGTGACGGTACATTGCAAGCAAGCCTGGATGGAGTAAGAAATGTGCACATGATATGGGCATTTCCCTGCCTAAGGAAGGCTGAAGGGGCTTAAAACAGTAAATTCTTCCCCCCCACACTCCCCCCCCATGTGTTTGCCAAGCTTCCTTCTGAGGTGTGTGTGTGTGTGTGTTGTGTAGGGGCCGCCCGCCTCAATCACGGGGATCCATAAATATCATTTTGCAAAAGACAAAAAAAGGTGACACAATTCTCGGCAAAGTCACAAACGCGTCAAGTGAGACGTGGGGTTCCCTTCCTTCGGATTGCCTTCCGAAGCAAAAAGCATGGAATTTTCCTTCGCCCCCCCCCCTTTTTTTTTTCTCTTTGCTTGGCAGCTGCCAAGTGACTTTGCAAACAGCCAACAACTCAGGGTGCCTGTGACAAGCTGGATTGCTGTGTCTTAACTCTTCCCCTAGTACAACAACGACCCTGTAGGGTGGGCTGGGCTGGGAGAGAGGGGCTGGCCCAAAGTCACCCAATGGTTTTCTATGGCTAAGGCAGAACTTGAACTCACCAACTCCTGGGGGTTGGCCCAAAGTCACCCAGCTGGCTTTCGTGCCTAGGGAGGAACTAGAACTCACCGTCATCTGGTTTCTAGCCTGGCATCTTAACCACTGGATCAAACAGGCTTTTCTTGGGATCACAGAATAGGGATGGAACTAGGGACCTTGGAGGTCATCTATCCCAGCCTGCCCAGGGAGGCCTCCCCCCCACTCTCTCTCTCACACACAGAACCCGCCTCCTCTTCTGCTCTGCTTTCTCTGCCCATAGGTGGGCAGATTCATCTCCCAAATTCCTGCCTAAGCTAGGGCTCTGGGCACCCAAGTGATCATCCAAACGGCATTGTTGTTGTTGTCGTTGTTATTTTCTATTTCTTTGCCGCATATCTCCCTGCGAGGCGGCATCCAAGCGCAGCAAGCCCGAGGGAGGGCTGGGAGGGGGGGGGGGAACCACGCGACGGAGGGGACCTGGGAGGTCATCTATCCCAACCCCCGTCCCTGGCACCCACCCTCGACCTTTCTGCTCTGCTCTCTGTGCCCGCAGGTGGTGAAGGTAGCTGGCAGCAACATCTCGCACAAGCTGCGCCTCTCGCGGGTCAAGCCGGCCGACGAAGGGACCTACGAGTGCCGCGTGATCGACTTCAGCGACCGGCAGGCGCGGCACCACAAAGCCAAGGCGTACCTGCGGGTGGAAGCCGAGGACAGCGGCCCCCCGGCCGGCGGCCGCCCCCTGCAAGACACGCAGCTGCTGCTCCTGGCCGCCGGGCAGACCCCCGAGCGCGGCAGGCCGGCCGCCCCCCGCCCGCCCCACCCGCCCCGCCTGGCCAAGGAGCTGAAGAAGCGCTCGCTGGACGAAGAAGCCCCCGCCTGCGCCCGCTAGAGACCCCCGCCCACCCCCGGAGCCCGGACCCACCGCCTGAGCCGCGCCCCCTTCCCCGCCCGGCTCTCCTGGACCGAGGGAGGGGTCCCCTCCTAGACCCCGCTCACCCGGAGCGGCAACCACGAACTGGCTGCGGAGGATCGCTCGCAACTGAACTGGCGCAACGGCGCGCCCCTCGCCTGTAAATAAGCCCCGAGGCTCCCCGCCTGCATCCCCGAGCTCGGTGGGCGCGGGTTGCGGGCGTCCCGCCGGAGCCAAGCAGGAGGCCAAGAGACGGCGGGGGATGGAGGGTGGAGGGGTGGAGGGGGTGGGAAAAAATTGGGGAGATCTGTGGACTGGGAAGGCGCCCCCCCCCCCTCCGCCCCAGTTCCTCTTCTGCGGGACGGGGGCTTCATCCCGGCTGCATTCACACAACATGCTGGTTATTGTTCGGCTTCCTTAGAATTTCCGTCGCTCTGTGTCTTGTGCGCACCTGCCCCGTGGGTGGTCCGGTATATTTCTCGTCCCACCGCGGGGAGGGTTAGCATGTTGTGTGAGCTCAGCCCTATAGCCTTGGAGTTTCATAATTGCTTGTGCTTTTTTTTTTATTTTTAAAAAAGGAATATTTATGCTTCCTCCCATCTTATTATTATGATTATTATTAATATTCCTGTGACGTGTTTCTATTCCAAAAGAGGGACGGAGAGAGAGAAATAATTAAATAAATCTAGGCGGCACCCGGTCCCTGGAGAAGGGATGTTTCAAACCGGGAGGGGGGGGGCGGGGGGAGACACATACAAAAAAAGGGAGGGGCGGGGGCCGTTTTTTCTTTCGGGAGTGGGGCCAAATTTTCAGGACTGCTTTGTATTCCGAGGGTTTATTTTACTCGTTTTTACAAAAAACCACCGGGAGATGCCGTTTCAAAAGCTCAGATTTGGGGTTCGCTTATATTTGGGGGTGGGGTCCCCGGCATGGCTGCAAAGGGCAAAGCCTTGGGAGTGCCCCCCCCACCTCTTAGAAAGGATGCGATTTGAGGACCTCTGCCCTTCTCCCACGTATTTCTTTGGGTGGGAAAGACGATTGAGGGATGCAGTGGGTTCCCTCCCCACTCCCCACTTTAAGGAAGTCCTTGTTTTGCTTGGGGTCCTTTTGCCTGGCTCTTTCTCGCAACTGGGGGGGGGGGGCGCCCTGACCCCTGAACAGACAATCATGGTTGGTTTGATTCTATCAGCCAAGATTGGGAAACTCTGATTTAATGGTGGTTGTTTCCTGAAGCAAGTACACTTGGATCCAACATTTTATGACGCAGATAGGCGAGCACCCCACAGGCCAGGAGTTCCACCCAAGTGACCGCCCCAAGGGAGCCCCCCAAAATGCTGCACTGGCTGTTAAGCATGGAAGCTGGCAGGGGTGGGGTGGGGTGGGGGAGAAGGGGGCGTCGGGCAGGCTACGAAGCACCCTGGCACTGTGTGAAGTAGTTTGTGACCAGCTGAAATGAATAAAAGATATTTTAAGCGGAGATTGCTTTGTGGTCACCTTTTCTCCTGAAACCTCCAAACCGCCGCCACTGTCCCTTCGGGAGCTCTGCAAAATCAAAACGTCAGAGGCAGGGCAGTGAATGGGTGTCTGGAAGCACTCTCGACATGGCCAGGGACCATTGTTTCTTTGGGAATCAAGGGGTACTAATATCACTGTAGTAAGGCCACACCTAGAGTACTGCATTCAGTTTTGGTCACCACACTATAAAAAAACTCTAGAAAAATGCAGAGAAGAGCAACCAAGATGATGAGGGGACTGGAAGCTAAAACATACGATGAACGGTTGCAGGAACTGGGCCTGGCTAGTCTAGGGAAGAGAAGGACCAGGGGAGACAGGAGAGCATCTTCCAATACTTGAGGGGCTGCCACAGAGAGAAGGAAGAGGGTCAAGCTATTCTCCAAGGCACCTGAAGGCCAGACAAGAAACGATGGAAACTGATCAAGGAGAGATTCAACCTGGAAATAAGGAGGAATTTTCTGACAGGGAGAACAATCAACAGATGGAGCAGAAGTTGCCTTCAGAAGTTGTGGGAGCTTTATCACTGGAAGCTTTCAAGAAAAGATTGGACTGTCATTTGTCAGAAATGGTGTAAGGTCTCCTGCTTGGGTGGGGGGTTGGACTAGATGACCTACAAGATCCCTTCCAACTCTGTTCATCTAATCTGAACTCACACATCAATCGGGAAAGCACGAGACTGCATCAAGTTTCCAGCCTTCTCAGTCAATGTTTTTCAAACTTGGCGGACTTGAAGAGTGGCGGACTTCAACTCCCAGAATTCCTATGCCGGCTGGGGAATTCTGGGAGTTGAAGTCCACCCATCTTCAAGTGGCCAAGACTGAGAAAATTTCATTCTCTAATGTCCTAACAGGAGGTAAAACAGAGATGCATAGCCAAAGTAGAACCTTTTCAGTAAATTCTTCACCTGTGGCTCCCATCATCCCCAGCCAGACCTGGTGGGACTGGTAGAGCATTAAAAAAAAAAAGGGGGGGGTATATTCTTATTTAAACCAATAGATCTTCAATTGAATACACAGAATTCAAGGATAATAGGGGAAAGGCTAATTCAGGATAGGCAAGAATTTTCTGCACTCAACCATCACAAGTGAAACATTGGTTAAAACCAAGAATATGTTCGCGTATAGTGGAAGAAACCACTGAGAGAATGTAAAAAGAAGATGACTGATCTTTATTTATTTATTTATATTTATATTTATATACCGCCCTTCTCCCTGGGGACTCAGGACGGTGTACAACCAAGTAAAAACATAGAGTATAAACATTATAATACGATTAAAAAGATATAGGTAAATTTGGCCCCGTAATTAAAAAACAATAATAAACCAATGAAAACATTTCAAAGTGTTAAGCCAGCCTGGCTTGCTGAAAAAAGAGAGTTTTAAGGGCACAGCGGAAGGTAATCTTGCTTACAGTTTGTTCTCTGGTCATCCATTTTGTACTTTTTTCCCCCCTAAAGGTAGCCATGCTATCTATATCTTTGCAATGCCCGATGGAAGCAAAACTCCCATTTCCATTCTGAAAAAAATGTTTAAAGTTTGAAGTATTTGCAGAATGTGAAGAAAATTCAGATTCTCCTCTGAATGTTAGTCCATTTCGCTGGATCTTTGGGCATCATGAGCTATCTTAGCTTTTACTCTGTTTTGCCAAAGGAGTGGGGCTTAAGACCCTTCGCCCCCACCCCAGTGGTGGGATTCAAATAATTTAACAACCAGTTCTCTGCCCTGATGATTTCTTCCAACAACCAGTTCACCAAACTGCTCAGAAAGTTAACAACCGGTTCTCCCGAAGTGGTGTGAATTGGCTGAACCCCACCACTGCTTCCCCCCCTTCCACATTGGAGAGGGTCCTTCAGTCCCCCAAAACAGCACCTAACTTTAAAGGCCAGAGTAGCACAACGTGTGTGGTGACACCGCATATACAACACACCTTGGGTGTTCCTGCACTTCAAATGATGTAGTTCCATCCCAAAGGAGAAGATAGCAGAGGGGTCCACCAGGAAGGGGGAGGGGGCACTGTGAGGGTCCTAATGGAATCCTGTGAAAATAACAATGCAAAACAATGTCTATGTCACACACACACACACACACACACACACACACGTGCTCCTTTGGGTGCAGATCTGATGTTTTGGCCCCTGAAGGCTGAGATCCCTTTACGTCCAGCTCCTGCTCTCCAAGGGCATCTTTTATTAATTAATAAACATCCCCCTTTGTTTCCCATCATCCCCCTCCCCAACTTCCAGGCGGTGGACAGAGATAAGCACTGTAAAACAAAAATCAATAGGCCAGCCAAACTAATAAAAATGGGAAAGAGAGGAACCAAACGCCCAACCTCCTGGATTAAACAAAACAGAACAAAACAAAATCCATCGATATCCCTAAGCAAACATTAATTAAAAGCCTGTCTGGACACAAAATGGGATTTTTTGGGGTGTGTGTGTGGGCTTTCTGGAAGATGGAGAAGGAGGGGTGAGAGCTAGAAAAATGTTGGGAATCTAGAATGGAATGGAATGGAATGGAATGGAATGGAATAGAATAGAATAGAATAGAATAGAATAGAATAGAATAGAATAGAATAGAATAGAATAGAAGGGACCTTGGAGGTCTTCTAGTCTATCTCAGTGCATTTGGGTTAATTACGTCCCTTCCCCAGGCCAGGCACAGTTAGCTTGGATAAGATCCTAGAGCAGTGATGGCTAACCTTTTTGCCATCGCGTGCCAAAAGCGAGGGGAGCGTGGTGAGGTCCACATGTGTGCCCACACCCATCATTTAATGTGTTCCACCCCTGTGCATGAACCCCCCCCCATTTTTACCACATGATGGCACAGTGGGCCCGGTAGGCCCGTTTTTTCACCCTCCCCAGGTTCCAGAGGCTTTCTAGGAGCCTGGTGAGGGCGAAAATCCCCCAGAGGCCAGAAACAGCCCATTTCCCAACTTCTGGTAGGACCGAAAGGCCCATAAATCAGGTGGCCAGTGGACACATGCACCTGGAGCAGAGCTACAGCAACGCTCGCATGCCCACTGATACGGCTCTGTGTGCCACCTGTGGTACCCGTGCCACAGGTTCGCCATCACAGTCCTAGAGACTCATGAAGAGAAGGACTAAGGGGGACACGATAGTACCTTCCAATATTTGAGGGGCTGCCACAGAGAAGGCAGGACAAAAATCAACGGGTGGAAGCTAATGAAGGAGAGAAGCCACCTGGAATTAAGGAGAAACTTCCTAATGGTGAGAACAATGAATCAGTGGAACTGCTTGCCACCAGAGGCTGTGGGTGCTCCATCACTGGAGGTTAGACAGCCATTTTGCCAGAATGACATAGGGTCTCCTGCCTGGGCAGAGGGCTAGACTAGATGACCTCCATGGTCCCTTCCAACTCTAGTATTCTGCTACAGCTCGCTTTGTGTCGAAGAAATTATTTCAAATTACCCGCCCATCCACACCCAGGGCAACAGAGTAGGGTGGATAGTGTAATGGCCTCCGGGAAAGAGATGCCAAGGATACGAGAAGAGAGGATGCAGAGAGCGGCTGTGTAACGGGAGGAGAGAACGACCCTCAGAAAGGACCCCCTCCCTCATTTCTCAGACTGTAGATGGGAGAATGGGAGATTCGTACTTTCCGAATGGCAAGGTTCTGTCAATGCAGCCTTACATAAAAGTGGAATTTGCTTCATGTTTCCTGCCTGGTTTACCTGGGAGGTTTGGCATCAATCTTGTGAGTCTAAAAATACATGCTGTCACTTGTAACTGCTTGATCCATTAGGGTGGATCCCAGTCAGGTGCAAAAGACCAGAACCACCGCTGAAGTTCCAATTAAACTGATTTATTCCTTCTGCGTGCCTATGCACAAGAATCTAGGCTTAAGCTTAGCACTGCTTTGGTGTTAGAGAGGGGTCAATGGAATTCAGAAGGGATTTAGAATAGAAGCAAATGAAGGAGCTGGAAGGGACCTCGGAGGCCCCCTGCTCAAGCAGGAGAGCCTATACTAGTTCAGACAAGTGAGTGTCCAGTCTCTTCTTAAAAACCTCCAGTGATGGAGCTCCCACAACTTCTGAAGGCAACTTCTGTTCCGCTGGCTAATCGTCCTCACCGTTAGGGAGTTCTTCCAAAATTCCAGCTTGCTTCTTTCTTTGATTAGTTTTCCAACCAGTTTGCAGCTACGTATTGATTCTAGGCTGATTCCGCTCTTGACTCTGACTCCAAGTTCGCCACTCCTTCTAAATTTTATCCTCCGGTTATTAAGCGACTGAGGGCTCTTCCTTCTCTTCTCTGGTTCTTTCCTAAACAGCATCTCCTCCTCTTCCCCCAAGGTCATCCACACAGTCCTTTACACAGAGGTGGTCCAGGGCAGGCCAGGCCAGGCCGGGCAGAGGTCCAAATCACCAGTGGCAGAGCTCACACTACACACTCTTAAACCGCTCTGTAAACCGCTCAGAGAGGGCTGGAAAGGACTGGGAAGGGGTATCTAAGTCTGAGCGCTTTTGCTATTTTCTCAACTCCGCGGTTTAGCCCAGCCATTGGGAACTTCTCCCGGTCTCTCCCAGGCATCAATCCATTCTGTGTCCGTTTCGCTGTCTGAAACCAGCCAGGCCAGACAGAATAATCAGAAGCCGGCAGATGCCCTGAAGCTGGGTATCTACATTCCTGCCCAACGTCACAGCAGGGAGAGAATCCATTTCCACAGCAGCTAATCGCTCCAGGGGGAAAAAAGCTGCTTTTCTTGGCTAATGAGAACACAATTCACAGCTCACCTACTAAGCTACAATGGAATCTGGCTTAGCGGGTTCAGTGCCCGTCGTTACAGCCCTCAAATCACCAGCAGGTAATAAGAAGAACCGATACAGAAAAATCTGCTTTACTAAATCCACTCAATGACTGGAGCTCGGATGAGCAGCTGAACAGCCCTGGGAAAGGATCAGCTGGTGCCAAGAGCAGTATAGCCTCCCCCCCCCCCTCACCTCTGGATTCTCTATGCCCTGCAGAGACTCTGCCACCCGGCCATTGAGCACGTTGGCATATTGCAGGAGGTGGTGAGAGGCGGGGGGGGGGCGGGGGACCGTGCCAGCCAGTCCTGGCAGAGCAAATTCAGATGACTTGCTGGCCACCAGCATGGGACTCTGCCAGAGAGGCTGAAAGACAGAACCACTTGGGGAAGGGAGGGGGCCAGATGGGAATAGATGGGGAAGGGAAGGGAGGTGAGGGGAAGAAAAGGGAAAAAGGAGGGATGGGGAGGGAAAGGAGGGGATGAGAAGGGAATAGAAGAGGGGAGGGAGGGGAATAGATGAAGAGGGGAAGAGAGTGGGAGGGAAGGGATGGGATGAGATAGAAATAGATAAAGGGAAGGGAATAGATGAAGGAGGAAGGGGATGAGAAGAGAATAGATGAAGAATGGAAGGGAGGGGATGGGAACCGAGGGGAGAAAAGAAAGAATGAAAGGAGGGAGGGAGGAGCTAACAAGGTGATCTCATCCACCCTAGGTCAAGGTTCTCCAGTGAAACCGATTTGGGGGAAGGGAAAGGAAGGGTCGGTTGACCCATGGAGCTCAGGCCCACCTGGGTTCTGGCTCCCCACGTGATGGGCCCTCCCCCCTCTCACCCGGAGAACGGGGCCGATGGAGCAGGAAGGCTGGCAGGCTGTGTAGGAGAGGAGGGGGCGTCTCGCCAGGCGCCGCATCTCCATTGTGCTCCAAAGAGGCGCAGACAAGTGCACAGGGCATCACGTCTCTCCCCGCCCCCCCCGCCCCCACCAGCGTACAACGGGATACAAGGTTAAATGGTGCAGAACCCTGTAAGTGGCCTGATTGTCTTGTCACAAATGAAATACGCACCACGGCAGCCACTCCAGGTTGGGGAGGGGAGAAGAGAGGACGGGGTGTTTGTGTGTGTGGGGGGAGGGTCTGCTCAGCCACAATCCGAGCCCTGGTCATCCTTTTCCCATGTATTTCCACCGACAGACCCAAGGGGGGGGTGCAATTCCTCCCTGCTCCTGAGGAGGGGAGGGGGCCGGCCAGGCCAGTCCTGTCCAAGGGTCAGGAGGGAGGAGAGGGGGGGGTCCCCCCACCCCCATTCTATCCCCTCCCTTCCTTCATGGATGAGCCAGAGAGGAAAGGCAAGCGAATTGGGTTTTGCTGCCCCCCCCCCAGCTCTGCCTTTCCAGAGAGCCAAAGGCAGTTGGAGCCCTTGACTTACGACAGTTCATTTAGTGACCGTCCAACATGACACCAGCACTGGGAAAAAAAAGGGACTTATGGCCATTTTTCACACTTACAGCCATTGCAGTATCCTCACACGATCAGAATTCAGAATGCTTGGCAAACGGGTTCGCCTTTATGACGGTCGCAGCGTCCCATGAGGTTCACGTGAGATTCCCCCTTTTGCGACCTTCTGATCAGCGAAGTCCATGGGGAAGCCGGATTCACTTAACAACCGTGTGGCCAGCTTAATGGATGCAGTGATTCGCTTAACAACGGTGGCAAGAAAAGACGTAAAAACGGGGCAAAACTCACTTAACAAATGTCTCGCATAGCAACAAATTTCGGGCTCAATTGTTGCCGTAAGTCAAGGACTACCTGCATTTTGTGTGTCACTCTGGTGTATTAAGAGAGGAGCCATTCATTCCAATGGACAGTAACCCTCAACACTGACCCAGGGGGCAGCTATGGGTGTGTGTCCCACCCCCCCAAAACTCGGGGAGGTCTTCTTATTGATAAAGCCTTGCTGTTTTTCTTTCAGAGACCCCAGACCCCTGCAGCAAAGGGGTGGCCTCCGGAAACCCACTGGCTGGCAGAGGGGCTACGGAGGGGGCTTCAGCAGCCCCCCAGGACTGCTCCCCATACTGAAGGCCGATTGGCTGAAATGAAGTAACCCTTCTGCTCCCCCCCCTACCGCCACCACAAAACACCCCACATTAAACGTGGCTTCGCCAGCGGAGACCCCAGAGTGGGTTGGGGCCTGTTCAATGGCTGATTTTGAGTGTGCGCGCTGAGTGGGTGGGTGGTGGGGTTATTTTATTTTCGTTTTACGATTTTTAAAAGTTATTTTTATTTTTTCTACACAGTTTTTTTTTAACTGTCCAGAGTTGCTGTGAGCGAGCAGGGGACTACATAAATTTTCTGAAATTAACAAAAGAGGCACCTGAATAAGGGAACTGATTCCAACCCCCCCTCCCCAAACACACACACATACCCCATGCAGGCAGGGCTTACGTGGTGTCTGGTGGAGACCAGAGGGGAGGAGGATGTGTGTGTGTGTGTGTGTGTGTGCACACGTGTGCTGGGCAGACACAAGGCTCAAGAGCTTCGTTATCACCTCGGCTTTATTACAGGCAGAGTAAATTGCTTTTGTCTGAAGCTACATAATGGTCAGAAGAGGCAAATGGCATTTCCACGCTGCCTGCTTAATTCCTGGGTGGTGCTCTGCATATTAAGTTCGCTCTTTCTCTGCAAAGCGGAAGCCGAATGCTGCAAACTTTCAGGGCGTCCCTGGGGGAGGCTGAGCTTCTGAGCTCCCCCCTTCCCTCTTGCTCAAATTGTGGCACTGGGGCGAAAGCCGGGCAGGAGGTTTGGGCTCTTCTGTTCCTCCACCTGCATCTTAATCCACGCGGCCAACCAGGATCATGTGGTAAACCAGGATACGGAGCTGCTTGCGATTCCGGTCTCCATCCTGGGCCCAGCCAGGATTAGCACCAGCTATGTTTTGTGGCTTGTTGTGACAGCAGAGAATCATGCAGCCCCAAAGGGCAAAATGCAGCCTCCTGACAACTTATGGACAAATCAGGTTCCAGGTATCGTCTGCCAGCATCCCTCACGATTCGGGTTCTAGGTTCTAGTCCCAAAATTGCTTTGCTCCAGGTAGATTTGGCTGCATCCGTGGACGTTCAGAAGTCTGGAAACTGCCCTTCTCTGTGGTGGCCTCCGTCCCATGAAACAATCGCTCGCTGAAGACAGGAGGATTAAGAGTTAAAAAGTTTAAGTTTAAGTTTAAGTTTATTCAGATTTATATACCGCCCTACTCCCCGAAGAGACTCAGGGCGGTGAACAGCCAATTAAAATACAATATAATGCAAAAGTTAAAAATTTAAAATAAATTATACAATTAGGCTGAAATAATTAAAATCCAATTTTAAAAACATGTAAAACCTGAAAAAAAATTATTTTTCAAAGAGCGTTTGGAAAAGAGAGGAGGGGGCCAGCTGAAGGCAGTGGCTTCTCGCTTGGTGTTGGAAAGGATTGCTGAGGGAACCCCTGGGGTCTTTGACCTAGACGGCAAATGAAGGATAGATATGGACAGAAAGGAAGAGTGGGACAGAAAGACGGATGAATGGACAGACGGACTTGGGTTAGGGACATAAACTTATTTCTTAACATAGTTCAGAACCAATTGTCATTCCTCCAATCAGTGAGAAGCAATCTTCTCATGATCTAAATCAGGGGTCTTTCAAACTTGGCAACTTTATTTGTACCCTATAATTATCATTAAGTGTTGCATCTTATGATTCTTGATGAACGTATGGTTTCTTTTATGTACATGAGAGCGTATGCACCAAGACCAATTCCTTGTGTGTCCAATTACACTTGGCCAATACAAAATTCTATTCTATTTTATTCTATTAAGACTTGTGGACTTCAACTCCCAGGATTCCCTGACACTAGCGCATTCCTTTTCATGTGTAACCTCATTGTGGCTTGCTTACTCTCTTGTAATCCCTTCCTCTGCAACCACTCCACTCTAGGGAGTGAGTGAGAGAAAAAAAAAACACCAGGCTTGGCTGCCTGAGGAATTCTGGGAGTTGAAGTCCACAAGTCTTAAAGCTGCCAACTTTGGGGACCCCTGATCTAGATGTTACATTTCTGTTCGTAGCTTAAGGCTAGGTTGTTTACCAAAGGTAGCCTGCTACTGACTCATTTTCTGCTTTAGATAATTTAGAACAGTGTTTTCTCAACTTTGGGCACTTGAAGATGGGTGGACTTTAACTCACAGAATTCCCCAGATAGCCGTGCCTGTTTTTTTTTCTCAGAGCCCCTAAACTGGAGAGATTGCAGAGGAAGGGATTACAAGAGAGTAAGCAGGCCACAATGAGGCTACATATGAAAATGGGGCTACACATTAGAGCCAGAGAATTCTGGGAGTTGAAGTCCACACGTCTTCAAGCAGCCAAGGTTGAGAAGCATTAATCAAGACCCCTGGAGCTAAATCAAGTCCTCTGCTCCCGACTTTTGTCAACCCACAAATGTGTTTGCATGTTCTGCAGCTGTAGCCCAAAAGATGTCAACACCCTCACCTGCCAGGTGCAGAAATGTGAGAAACTCTCATCTTAAAATTGACATCTGGCTGGCCACCAGGCACCTTTTCCAACATGGGCTAAAGAGGGATGGAGTGCAAGAAGGGGATGGAGGAACTGATGATGCTCCCTAGTTGGGTGATGAAACAAGAAAGAAAAACCAACAAGCTCAGGGAACCCCAAGGACCCCCCTCTCTCCCCTCTTTCTCTTTCTCCTCCTTTTCTTCGTCCTCCTCTCTGTAAAGCCCCCTCTGTTCTAGCACTGAAGATGTTCCTTAGTTGGGTGATGAAACATCTTCAAGAAAGTCACCAAGCTCAGAGAGCACCGAGGACCTACAAATATTCCCCTAAACTGCTGAAAGTTGCACAGCAAGAAATCCCAACGTCCTTTAGGCATGACTGCTTCAGGATTATGATGTGGGGAGGAGAGGGGATTTTCTCCAGCTCTACTCTGTCAGTTGAACTGGCAGCCCACCTTCCCTTCCCCTTCTACCCAGGGGGGCCCTTGCCAAGCCTCCTACCTCCACAGCGCAAGTGTGCCCAGGTGCTCCTCCCTCGCCCTCAACCGCCCAGCTGGTCCAAGAGGCTCTGCACGTTGTCCGTGAACTCATTCCGTGTCTTCTCGCTCCCCGCTAGTTTCACAGGGTGCAGGCAGGGGTGGGGGGCCTCCAGGTTTCTGGGGCACCAGACGTTGCAGAGGAAGAACCAGATGGCATCCGGATCGACCTCCATCAGGCGAAGGAAAACACTGCAAAAGCAGGAGGAGAGAAAAGATGCAGGCCAAAGGCTGGGGATGGCAAGCAAGGCTGGGGCCCAGCTCTAACATGTGGGTAACCCCCTGCCCCCTTTTCTGGTTTCTGGGCCTTGCCCCCTCCCACATGTTGGGGTAGACCAGGTGTCTCGATAGAAAAACACTTTATATATATATATATGTGTGTGTGTGTGTGTTTTCTGAGGTTTTTGCGGGTGTTTATGTGCAGGTCTTTGGTTATTCGGGTGTTCTCCCGCGTAGAATTGGATGTGTCTTGGCGACGTTTCGACGAAGTCTCATTCAAGTCTCGTTGAATGAGACTTCGTCGAAACGTCGCCAAGACACATCCAATTCTACGCGGGAGAACACCCGAATAACCAAAGACCTACACACACACACACACACACACACACACACACAAAGTTAAAATCTCGGGTGTTTTCCCGCGTCATTTAAAAGTTTGTTAGTTAAAATGTTTAAAATCTTGGCTAAGATTTCAGCTCAAATTCTCCAAAATCCCAACAAAACACTTTGAAAGGTCTTTTAAAACTCTGGCTAAAATCCTAACCAACACTCTAAAGGTTTGGCAACGTTTTGACAAGCTCTCTACTTTGTCATCTTCTGGCCTTTACTATCAGTTCAGAAGTTGTGGGTCCTGCTTCATTATCCTAGCTGCAGCCTGACTGCGTGTTAATGGCCCAGCTTTCTCTGGATCCCTATTACATATATATATATACATATACATACATACACACACACACACACACACACACACACACACACACAGAGCATATATATTTGCTGATGCTTTATTTAAACTTATATTTATATTATCAGTAATGGCATGACCTCAGTAAATGCCATATGCTGCTAAATAGATAAATATTTATTCTCGAAACAGGCTAAGCTTGATTGTGTGGCTCCGTTATCTTGTGCAAACCCAGGGCGCGTCATTAAGTTTATGAGTCCATGTCCCAGGGGAACCTCCAAAAGGGTTTATCCATTCACCCAAACAAGGTCTGGTGGCTTAAGGAACTTTTGATTTTCAGCTTCAGTTCTTCATCTCTGACTTTTCTCCCTGAGCTGCAAGATTATGTTTTGGTAGCCATGGAAGAGAGCAGCCAAACCTACAAAACTAGCATTTCCGTCAGAACTGCCACCTTATGCCTACCCTGTGCCATTGTTCAGTCCCAGTCTGCCACGGACCTTAGGGGAAGGGGGCAAGGGAGGGTGAATGCTTGGGGGGGGGGTGTAAAGTGAAACTAATGGAAAGAAGCATGCCTCTCAGGGAGAAAGAGTGACTGTTTTCAAAAACATCTTCTTTGAAACTGATTGGATGATTGGGGAGGGAGGGGAGGGAACAAGCAATGGGAAGAGCCTGGGAGGGGAAAAGTTACACTTAGGGATTTGGTGCGTGAACTTCAGTTCTGGCTTTGCTTTACTGTAGTTCACTTGGCCTTTAGTAAACTATACCTTTCTCAACAAACGGGGAGTCAAGGATCGTCCTTGCTTAAAGGGCCAAGTTGAGACAGGACCCACCAGGGCCAGGTGGGTTTCAGCATCCTTTCCCAAACAGTCCTCCAGCCTCCGTTCGACACCTCCTGTGCACCCCATCTCTGGCCCAACTTCACCTACCCCCCCCCCCCCCCAAATCTGTTTTCCTGCGAACTCGCTGGCTCCACTCTGGAGCCAGAGAAGTGCTCTTGCTCCACTGCTCCATAATTTAAAGACTGAAGGCAAGATGTTCAGCGGTGGGATTCAAAACATTTTACTACCGGTTCTGTGGGCACGGCAGGGGAAGGATGCTGTAAAATCTCCATTCCCACCCCATTCCAGCGGCTGTCCAGGGTAAGGTTACTGCAAAATCTCCAATTCCTCCCAATCAGCTGGGACTTGGGAGGTGGACTTGGGAGGCAGAGAATAGATTGGGGCGGGGCCAGTCAGAATTTTGGATTCTCCAAACTACTCAAAATTTCCGCTACAGTTCTCTAGAACTGGTCAGAACCTGCTGAAACCACCTCTGAAGCTGTTTCATTTGTTAATTGTCCTAACAGTGAGGACAATTAACCAGTGGAACTGCTTGCCACCAGACACTGCGGGTGCCCCATCACTGGAAGCTTTTAAGAAGAGACTGGACACTCACTTGTCTGAAATGTTATAGGATCCCCTGTTTGAGCAGGGGGCTGGACTAGAAGACCTCCAAGGTCCCTTCCAGCTCTATACTGATTTTGACTGCTATCGCCTTCCCCTGAATCGTCTCTCCTCTGGGTTTCAAACCCCACCTGTCTCAACGCTGTCCCCAGGATCTGGTTTTTAGGGCACTTTCTGCTTCTTCAAGACTGACTACAGTTGGACGACACCCATTAAAAGCAGAGACAAGATTCCCAAAACTGGACTTCCCGGAGGCTCCGGCAAGACTCATTCATCCCTCTTCCCCTTCTCTTTTCTAAGTGAAAAGAAGCTTGAAGGATTTTTAAGCTGCCACGAATGAGAGAGCATGTAGAGAAAAGTAACATCTGTGTAAATTAAGGAAGGACAAAGGGAGACAGTTAAAGCCCTCTAAGGTCTATAAATCTAACCGTTGGCTAAGGCCACGGGGGAAGAGAAACAAGCACAATTCACTAAAAAGCACTGTAAGAATGCACAGCACTAAGATGTAGAAAACTTCCCCCTCTTCCTTCCTGTCACTTTGCTCCTTCTTTCTTCCTTCCCTCCCTCCTTCCCTTTTGATTCCCATCTTCCTTCCTTCCTCTCTCCCATTTCTCAGATCTCTTCATCCTTCCCTCCCTCCCTCCCTCTTCTTTCTTTCCTTCCTCCCTTTTTCTTTCTTCTTCCCTCCTCAGATCTCTCCTTCCTTCCTTCCTCCATCCATCCCTCCCTCATTTTTCCCATTCTCTCCCAGCTGCCCTGGCAGGGAAGCATTTTCAAACCATGAAAATTGCCGTATGGATTTCTTGCTTCAGAGGAAGCCCGATTTGCAAAAATGGACACTGCCTCAGGTCCCCGTGGCAAAAAAAGCCGAGCTCCCCATCTCTAACTTTTCTCTTACGCAGGCTGCTCCCAGCCCCCAACAGAGTTATAAGATCTATAAAAAAAACACCAACAACAATGGGTAAAGGACAGATGGCGGTGGAGAAAATTCACTTATGTGGTCACCGGGCGTCAAAAACAACTCGATGGCGCCTCATCAATCCATCAACCCCCCCACCCCCAACCTCTCTATCCTAGGATGCCTGTTTTCAATCGGGCTGCTTCTGGTGATTCCTGCCAGATAGATTTCTTTCTGTTAAATTGATTGGACAACCGGAGAGCAGGAAAGATGTTTCCCTGTCAGGCTGCTACAGCCCGATCGATGCGGCTGTCGGATGGAAATTCGGACGGGCTGCTTTGCAATCTAGACACACGAAGCTGGCTGATCCCATCTGCTCTCCTCTGGGCCCAATTTTACCTCGACTCTTCTGCATACAGGTAGTCCTCGACTTACAACCACAACCGGGGTCAACATTTCTGCTGCTAAGCGAGTTGTTCAGTGAGTTTTGCCAGGGCTGTGAAGTGAATCACTGCAGTTCTTAAATCACTGGCTTCCCCCACTGACTTGGCTTGTCAGAAGGTGGCAAAAGAGGGGATGTTGCGACTGTCATAAATATGAGCCAGTTGCCAAGGGTCCGAATTTTGATCATGTGACCGTGGGGATGCTACAACAGTCATTAAGTGTGAAAAATGATCATAAGCCACTTTTTTCCAGTGCCGTTGTAACTCCGAACCGTCACTCAATGAACTGTTGTAAGTGGAGAACTACCCGTACTGGGTGGCTCCTCTCAGCCCACCCTTGGTAGAAAGCCCACCCTCGAAACATGCCCAGTTATTGTTCTACTTAACATCAGCTGACACGTCCACAAAAATTGAAGTGACATGAAATTGGCTGGGCTGCATTATCATGAGGTCACCTGGGAAATGCCAGCAAGAAGCTCAAGAAAGTTATTAGCTGCGATTTGGCTCCTGCATTTGAGTCTCTTCCCCTTGCAGCCCACCTCCTCCTTTGTTTTTGGGGCTTATTTCTGCAAGGTAAGGATCTTGTACAGGTGACACAGCCAGCCTGCCTGGTTCTGCAAGGCTGACATGGCTGCCTCTCTCCAGAAACTCCGGTTAAGATAATGTCTCTGCCGTCTTGGCTGTCTACAACCCCTAGAGTGGTAAGGCCCCATTTCAGACACGTACTGATGCCTGGCCAATTGGAAGGGGCCCAGGTGGTTAGAGAAACAACGGTCTGCAGAGCAGAGGTCTTCCAACTTGGCAGCTTTAAGACTTGTGGACTTCAACTCCCAGAATTCTCGCTAGAGAATTCTGGGAGTTGAAGTCCACAAGTCTTAAAGCTGCCAAGTTGGAAGACCTCTGCTGCTTTTGCAAGAAAGCCCAGTTGCCTCCAGAGAAAGCACTTTTGGGACAACCATGACCTGGATGACTGAGGAACTCTGCAGATGTTTAGCTCTACAATTTGGGATGAACACCCTTTGAATGGTGTGGAGGTAGGAATGGATTTCCGGAGGGAAAAAACTGCAGACTACAAAAACCATTTGCACCACTCAGGTGACCCTGAGGACACAGGTAAACCTTCAAGTGGCCTCAACAGCTCTCTAAAAGGATGCAAACGACCAGCTGTCTGCAAGGGGTATAAATCCTTCCATTCCCCAACCATTCAGTCAGAGCTGAGGAAGCTTCTTGGATGAGAAGCAAAACGTCTTCAAAAGATAGTCCAATCGCCTCCTGAAAAAGCATCTTTGGAAGAGCTTAACTGAGCCATGGTGGTGCAGTGATTAGAAGGCAATATTGCAGGCAAACTCTGCTTGCTGCCAGCAGTTTGATCCTGACTGGCTGAAGGTCGACTCAGCCTTCCGAGGTTGGTAAAAACGAGGACCCAGATTGTTGGAAGTAAGATGCTGACTTTGTATCTTGGAGGGTGGTGTAAATCACTATGGAGTAACATATAACTGCTATTTCTATTGCAATGTCTTCCTTCTTTCCTTTCCTTTCCTTTCCTTTCCTTTCCTTTCCTTTCCTTTCCTTTCCTTTCCTTTCCTTTCCTTTCCTTTCCTTTCCTTTCCTTCCCTTCCCTTTCTCCTTTCCCTTCCTTCTGTCCTTTTCTGAGCCCTGGTGGCGCAGTGGTTAGAATGACGTATGGCAGGCTAATTCTGCTGACTGCCCAGTGTTCAATCCTGACAATTTCAAGGTTGACTCAACTTCCTTCCGAGGTCAGTAAAAATGAGGAGCTGGTTTGTTGGAAGTAAGATGCTGACTCTGTAAACCGCTCAGAGAGGGCTTTAAAGCACTAGGAAGTGGCATATAAGTGATATTGTTATTGCTCTTAGAGCCTCTGTAATAACATTGATGGGATATAACAATAAGCTTCAGTGTTGGGCAATCAAATTAATGAAGAGAGAACTAAGAGGTGGATATGGGCAGAAGAGGCAAAACAATGTGTACACTGACAGATTTTACTGCGAAAAATGTGATCTTCGGGGCAAATACTGTAGTAAGGATTTATTCACGGACAATTATGTGTCAACTTGGAAATAAATAGTTATTCATCTTTTTTTTTTAAATTGCAAGGCTAGCTGGGGAATTCTGGAAGTTGAATTACATCTCTCCTGAAGCTCCCAATGTTGAAAAATGCTGCTCTAGCGTATATGAAGGGGTGCCAAACTTACTCCTTGCAAAGATATCCAAGAGGGATATCTCATTATTGTGAGCCCCTTCACTGTAGACTCCCAACCGTAGCTGCCTCCTCCTCCTCCTCCTGCTCCCCCTGATAAAAATCCCTTCCCTGGAGAGGGACACTGGGTGCTTCCAGCAAGCAGGCAGTACCATCCTTGAACCCAGGAAAGGAGAGAAGCAAAATGCATTTCCCCCAAGTCTTCAAGTTGCCATGGCTGAGAAACACTGCCCTAGACTAGCTGGGGAATTCTGGGAGTTGAAGTCTACAGGTCTTTAAGTTGCTTAATAGAATAACAGAGTTGGGAGGAATCTTGGAGGTCTTCTAGTCCAACCCCCTGCTCAAGACCCTATGCCATTCCAGGCAAATGCTGTCCAATCTCTTCTTCAAAGCCTCCATTGTTGGAGCACTCACAACTTCTGGAGGTGAGCCGTTCCACTGACAAATAATCAGGAAATTCCTCATTTTCAGATTGGCTCTAACAAGTTTCCGCCCATTGCTTCTTGTCCCGCTGAACAGGACAGAATAGTAGAGTTGGAATGGACCTTGGAGTTGTTTTAGTCCAACCCACTGCTCAAGCAGGAGACCCTTCCCCATTGCAGAAAATGGATGGCTGTCCAACCTCTTTTTAAAATCATCTAGAACTTCTGGAGGCAAGCTGGTTTCACTGGTTAACAATCAGCAAATTCCTCCTTATTTCCAGATTAACCAACTTCCGCCCATTGCTTCTTGCCCTGCCCTCAGGGGCTTTGGACAACAGGACAGAACCAAATAACAGGGTTGGAAAAGACTCTGGGGGTCTTCTAATCCAATCCTCTGCTCAAGAAGAGCCTGGATAGCTCAGCAGACTAATGCATTGTAATTAAACACCAGCTGTCTGCAATTACTGTACATTCGAATCTCACCAGGCCCAAGGTTGACTCAGCCTTCCATCCTTTCTAAGGTAGGTCAATTGAGGACCCAGTTTGTGGGGGCAATAAGCTGACTTTGTATAAATATATACAAAAGTATGAAGCTATTGCTTAACGCATTGTAAGCCGCCCTGAGTCTCCAGAGAAGGGCGGCATCTAAATCAAATTAAAAAAAAAAAAAAAGCAGGAGACCCTCTACCATTTCAGACAAGTGGCTATCCAATCTTCTTAAAAACCTCCAGGGACGGAGCACCCACAACCTCTGAAGGCGAGACGTTCCATCTGCGCAGCTGTTGAGGTTCAAATCCTACCTCCCACCCACCCGGCTGGTGGTCCAGAGGAGTGAAACGCAGCTGATGAGATCAAGGAGGGGCTGATGGCTTGCTGGGGTCAGAGACCAATCTCTCTTTCAATTGGCTTGGAGGCCTCTGAAGCTTCGAAAGAGAACCTTGACTTGGCCACTTTCTGTATTCTTTTAAAATAATGACTCTGGCAGTTTCCAGGCAACCTGTGTTTCCATGGCGAAAGATTCCGGGGTGTGTGTGTGAACCCAGCATGCGCTTCTGATTGGGTTCGCTTTGTTTGGTTAGGTGTGATCGATTCCAGGTTGCCTTCGCTTAGCTGGGTGCTGTGGCTCCCTCATGCCTGCCAAGGCTGGAAGAGACCCACGGTAAACAGGGGGGCAGCTGGGGACAGGCAAGGGGCTTCCACTGGCTCAGTCAGCTGCTGCTCCCCGATGTGGCCGAGGGGATCAAGCAGGGCGGCAGGGCGATTGACACCTGCACAGCTGTCTCCACCAGAAGGATATGGGAGCACATGGGGAGTTACGATCATTCGTTTACTGACCACTCAAAATTACAACGGCGCTGACAAGAGTAATGACCGATTTTCACATTTAATGACTGTCACGGCATCCCCATGGTTGTTTCATCAAAATTTGGATGCTTGGATCTTCAGCATAAATTCTTTATGTTTTAGGATTGATCGTTTAAGTGTCCATCTTGTTATTTTTTTTTTGTCCCTTGATTTAGGACCAGAATCATCATCTTCATTTAACGGCCACAAAATGCCTTGCAGGAGGGAGTCTGGGCAACTGAATGGAGCTTGCAGAATGTTTTAATGGCCGGATGCTCTTCCTGTCACCAATGCGGAGTTTTGTTCAGCAGATATATTCCCATCGTGCCCAGAGAGAGAAATATCTGCCTCTACCTAGGATTGAACTCACAGTCTCCTGATTGTGAGGCGAGTGCTCCACCTCTAGCCCACCGGAGGATGGAATTATGGAGAATTCTGTGAGCTGAAGTCCACAAGCCTTAAAGTGGCCAAGTTTGGAGTCCCTTGATTTAGATCTGTGGACTTGGTTTTTTAAATTATTTCTACCCTGCACCTTGGATCACTTGCCTGAGCGCTCTACATTTCTCAGCCTTGGCAACTTTTGGATTTGTGAAGTTCCATTTCCCTGAATTTCCCATGGCTGGCTGGAGTAACAGTGCCACATAATGCTTTTTCTTTTTTTGATCTCGAAAAAGGTCTAGAAAGAGATCAGTGAGGGCCTCCAGGGAATGGACACCCCTGCACAAGACAGGAGTTCCAGAGGCTGGAGAACGGACCGCAAGCCAGGAAAGCTGTTCCTATGGTAACCTTGAGGCTCTTGCAGCCTGCGGGCACACCTGTCTTACCTGCTAGCAGCTTCTTGCAGCCTCACAGGCTGCCTGGCACTGAGGTAGGGCAGGCAGGCATCCACCACCGTACTCAGGTCGTTCTCCCCTGCAGAAACAGTTAAGGTGGGTGGCTCAGAGGAGGGGGGCACAAAGCCACGGGCCCCTTGCACCTGCCCTCACACCCTCCATATCTCCCTTGAGTGGGGCAGGCCAGGCCAGCAACAGAAATGCGGGGATGGCCATATGCCAGGCCCTCCGCAGAGTCAACTGCAGGTAGTCCTCGACTTACGATCACAATTGAGCCCAAAATTTATTCTGTTAAGCCAGACAAGCATTTTGGCTCCATTTTACGACCTTTGTTGCCAGTGAGTAACTACAGTTGTTAAGTCAGTCATGCGGCTGTTAAGTGAATCTGACCCCACCCGTTGACTCTGCTTGTCAAAAGCCCACAAAAGGGGATCCCCTGATCCCGGGACGCTGCGACCGTCGTAATATATGAGTCAATTGCCGAGCAGCCGAATTTTGATGAAGTGACTGTGGGGATGCTGCAACGGTTGTTAAGTGTGAAAAATGGCCATAAGTCACTTTTTTCAGGGCCATCTCGTAACTTTGGTCACTAAACAAACTGTTGTAAGCCGAGGACTACCCGTGGTGGCTTTGCCAGCAAGAGCTGAATTCCCCAGGATGTGGCACTACGGACACATGATAAAGGAAGGGAGAGAGAGAGCTGGATCAACATTACTCCTCTACTTCAGGGGTCTCCAACCTTGGGAACTTTCAGACTTGTGGACTTCAACTCCCAGAATTCCTCAGCCAGGCTGAGGAATTCTGGGAGTTGAAGTCCACAAGTCTGAAAGTTCCCAAGGTTGGAGACCCCTGCTGTACATCATGTATTTATTCTTCATCCCACCCATCCTGCCTCTAACTGCCTTCTCTGGCAGGGAGACAGCAGCAGAAGAGGAGTGCTGCCAGGAAAGCGGAGGGAGGAGGAATCGGGAAAAGGAACAGTATGACCTGCCTAGGCCAGAAACCCCAGCATGGAACAATACCAGGAGCGTTGCGTGGCGCTCCTGCTACTCACCCAGATCCAGAGCCTGGCAGAGGGACCCGAGGCCCTGGAGCACAGCCAGCTGCAGTTTGAAGGCCAGGGTGTGGCTGTAGATGGGCCCGGCGTGGGCGCTGGTGGGGGCCTGGGCGACAAGGGAGGCCGCCAGCTTTGGCAAGACGTCTTTGGAGAAGCGGCTCCTTAGGAAATCCCCACTGTGGGCTCCGAGAGTGCACAGCACCTGCCAAGAAGCCCACCCGCTGGTCACTCATCCCCAGAGACAGGGCCCTGACTGAACTGAACTGAACTGAAGGAGGGAGCCTTTTTCTGGGGCTCTTTTATTGATTTATTGATACATTTTCCTTTAACATATATAAGTGCTTAATAAGCGGTGTATTTTCCGAGTCAATTTGCAAATATATAATAATAGTAATAATAACATTTTTTACTTGTCTATAATGGCATTCTTCCAATTTCTAATTTCTACCTGTATTATTTAACCGTAGCTAAAAACCTTACAGATAAACAGAAAAATGAACTGACATAGACCTTCAGGTAGTTAAGAACGTAAAATATTTTGGCAATTTACCTAACAGCCAGATGTGCAACAATTAAAAGAAGATAACTATACAAGGTTAATGCAACAAATTAAAACTTGATTTGGAGAACTGGAAAACCTTTTCTGGGGTACTGTGATTCACTTCCCTGTTCTTAGGGCTTGTTTCCTCTTTTCTCCTTCCTCCCAGAGAGAAGGAAGAGAGAAAGCAGCAAGGTGAGAGAGAGAGGGAGAGAGGGAGAGAGGGAGAGAGGGAGAGAGAGAGAGAGAGAGAGAGAGAGAGAGAGAGAGAGAGAGAGAGAGAGAGAGAGAGAGAGAGAGAGAGAAGCTCCCTGAGGATGGGCTCCATCACGAGCCCGAAAGCTCGGAAGACTAAACCTCTGGTCCTGGTGACCGACCCAGATTGGATCCTTCAAGGTGATAATGGGACACGTAGATTCTGCTTACCTTGAAGGCCCTGAGAACAGCCAAGGGGTCGTCGTTAATCAAGCGGCAAACGAGAGCAGGCCACGCCCGATGTGCCAGTGGGAGGAGCACATTTTCATGTGGACCAAGGACTATCACCCCGAGTTCGAGGACTTCGAGGGCCTGTCAGGAGATGCCTCAGAGTCAGAAGATGAAGATGCCAGGATTAAGGGAGACTGGTGGTGATGTTGGGGAAACGGAGGCCTGGGTCTTTAATTCATAATGCACAAACAGAATATTTGTGGTTCAGAGTTGAAATGTGGGCTCCTTAGTGGTCTCCGAGCTTAGTTTGCTTGCAGATGTTTCATGACCCAACTACGGTAGGCCGCATCATCAATGCTAGAAAGGAATGGGGTTTCCTCTCTGTTTATTATCCCTTCTGCACAGATAATGTTCCCTAGTTGGGTCATGAGACATCTGCAAGAAAACAAGTCCAGAGAGCACCAAGGACCCCACAATCTATCATGCACTTGGTACTTTGAGTCAGTAACAGATTTAAGCAAAGACCAAGCAAGAAGGAAGATGGAGAGTCCTATTATGCCTTAGTTGGAGGCCATGGAGCAGCCCACCGCCCTCCTCCTCCAGCTCCAATTCAAGGAGAGCCTTTTGCAGCAGGAAAAGGTGAAGACGGCTCTATGAGGGGCTTCGATGCCAAGGACAGCTGGGACTAGGCTTGGGGCAAGGGTAGCTTCGGTGTTCTGCCTGCCTTCTCCTTCCCAAGGTCAGGTTCTCCTGAGCCCGACAAGCACCTGCCTGCCACTCTTGTTGACCAGGTTCTGGTAACTCTGATGACCAGTTAGAAGGTCCATGTGATGAGATGAAAGAATGAACGTTCAGCCTTTGGAGTTGTGGAAAGTTTCACAGGAAACCACAAGCCTGTGGGTTGAATATGTCTTCAAAACCACAGAAGGCAAACATGAGTATTTTTATAACTTCTACTCCTTATCGTAACTAAAACAAGAAATCTATACATGCTTCACACTGCATTCGGGGTCCTTCCAGCCACCCACCTTTGTTCAGGTCAATAAACAGGTTTATCATGAGAGATCTGGACTCCGTCTCCTCATTCGCACTGAGCTACACCTGGTTCTCTGGTTAACAACTTGGGTTGGGCTTTGGAGGAGATCTTAACACACCTGAGCAGGTGGAGGAAGAGGTCACTCTGCACTAGCCAAAGCCAAGGGCAGGCTGCCCCCTGTGGGGGGACGGGGCCCTTGAGGGCTTGGCAGCATCAGAGGCTGGCTGGCTGTGTCCATGGCATGGCCACTCTTACCTTCAGTCGCACTGTGAGGCTCTTGCTGGGGAGCAAGTGGACGGCTCTCTCCAGGACATCTTTCGCCATCTTGGCCTGCAAAGGCAACGGCCTGTCTGCCCCAGGAGACTCTTCCGGCACTTCGGGCTGCACTGCAGGATCCTCTGGAGAGGGAAGAGGCCACAGCTGTGGGCACAGCCAGAGGGGCGAAGGGAAACTTGCTTTGCCAGCCTTGTACAGTCAGCCCAACAGCTGTGGGTGCTGAGGCCAGGCACTAATTCAGTCACTCTATGAGCAGGCATTGCCCATCCTCCTGTCCAAACACAGGCCAAGATGTTTACGGCTCTACCAACCTTCCTCCTCCTCTTCAACATCCCCCTCTGCAGTCTGCTTCTGCTTCACGTATGCCAAGAAGAACTCTTCCATTTCGGCTGCAGTGGGCAGGTTGGCTGGCCTTGGTGCCCCTGGGCAGGAGGAACCACTTTCCAGCTTGTGGTGGGTTTGCTGCTCCGGCTCAAACCAGGAAGCTGCCAAGAGGAGGAAAAAGCAGTTCGGCCTCTTGGATTCAAGACGGGATGGGCAATGGTGAGAATTTCAGACCAACCTCTGGGGAAAACCTCTGGATGAATACAATCTAGTCCTTGTCCTCTGTCTCAGAATAAAAGTTGGGAGGGACATTAGAGGTCTTCTAGTCCAACCCCCTGCTCTCAGGCAGAAAACTCTATACCATTTCAGACAAATGGTCGTCCAATCTCCTCTTAAAAACTCCCAGTGTTGGAGCATTCACAACCCTTCAGGAGAGCCGTTCCACTGATTAACTGTTCTCACTTTCAGGAAATTTCTTAGTTCTAGGTTGCTTCTCTCCTTGATTAGTTTCCATCCACCAAAACTTAAACTCCCTTTGCTGGCCTCCGTAGTGATCCTGACAGCCAATTATGCCAGCAGGACTTGGAAAGTGCCAGCAAGAATTAGCAAGAGACTCAATGTCTTCCAAGAGAGAGGCCTTTGCCGAATCCTAAAGATTTGCTATTTTGACCCTATTACTACCAAAAAGGTGCTTCAGAAGAATTTCTCCTGCAAACTAGGTTTTATTATTATTATTATTATTATGGGTTTTATTATTTATCATTAATTAGTTATTTGACTTAAAGTGCGATTTTATTGTACATGTTTCTTAACTTGTGTTCGCCACCCTGAGTCCTTCGGGAGAAGGGCAGCATATAAATACATGTAATAAATAAATAAATAAATAATAAACTACATTAACACTGTTGCATGCAAAAGATTCCAATTTACAGGTCATATTCTCTGCATGGAACACAACTGAATACCCAAGGTGGCAATGAGATGGAGACATACACAAACACCCACACCCACACCCACACAACGTTCCAGAAAGTCCCCAACTCCAATTCAAACTCCGAGACAAGCATTTCTCAAAGTCCGATTTATTAGAGTAGATATACTGGCACATCTGGGAAAACCCGAATCTGAGAGCAAATCAAAACCCCAAATCCAGCCCTGCACCCATCAGTCTGTCACAAGGCGCAATCATCATCCGTCCCAACCTGAGCCATCCCTGCAACCACTCCTCCGCCAGATGCAGGAACACCTGACCTTGACCGAAGGGAAGAATGCTATTTTATCTAACAACAATCACTCTACTAAATCCCCCTACTTTCCCAAGCACAAGAAGTTGGCAGCAGGGAAGCATCTGGTGCTAATATGGCTTCCAAAGCTCTCTCTCTCTCAAACACACACACACACACACACACACACACACACACACACACACACACACAAGATGCCAAACAACCAAGGGGAAGTTCTTGAAATACATGGCAAAGAACGTTCAGGGAAGACTTAAAGACTCTAAACATCACCTGGGAAAACGCTGAAGTACTTGCCCAAGGCCAAAAATGCCGAAGACCGCTTGCTGCCCGATTTGCCACATAACACGGGAGGATCTAACCCTAAGTAAGTCTGGTGAAGAGAGCTTCGGGGAAGGCAGGCCAAGGCTTTTCTCCCACAATGAAGACCTGCAGTTATGTGCGTAAGGCCGCCAACTGAACGAAGTTCTCTCCATTCAATTAGCTCCCTGTTTCAAAAGCTCAAACCTGGCTCAGAGATGAACTGGTGATGAAAAGCACTCTGAACAATATCCTTGGGTGAGGGCTGCAAGCACCGAGGATAGATAAACAGGAGGAACAGAGGCAGCTCCATTAGAAGAACAAACACTGCCTCTGCCCTATGGAACCTCTTGCTCCAGGGGGAGGCAGGCCCCACTCTACTGGCATGGGGACCAAGAATGGCAGGCAGCCTTGGGGAGGTTGGTGGCTTGAGGATGCCCCTTCTGCCCTTTTAAACTGTGTCTCTCTTTATATAACTTATCCAATATCTAAGGTCCAATATCTAAGGATCTGCCTCAAAGTAGAAGGGTCTGCCTATTTTCCAAAGACCCTAAAAGGCCGGACAAGAAGCAGCGGATGGAAACCAATCAAAGAGAGAACAAACCTAGAAATAAGGAGAAATTTCCTGATCGTGAGAACAATTAAGCAGTGGAATGACTTGACTCCAGAAGTTGTGGGGACTCCATCACTGGAGGTTTTTAAGAAGAGGCTGGACAGCCACTTGTCTGAAATGGTATAAGGTCTCCTGCTTGAACAGGGGGTTGGACTAGAAGACCTCCAAGGTCCCTTCCAACTCTGTTATTGTTTTTATCTGTAAAACCGCCCAGCCATGTACGTGAGGTGGGTGGTGTAGAAATGTGATCATTAGAATAAATAAAAATGCACGGATGTCAAGCTTATTTCTGCTAAGGAACAACCTGCGCTCAGAATATAAAGATTGTCAGGCTGGACAAAAAGGTGCAAGACTGATATACAGCCTCCCCCTCCCCTCCCCCGCACACACACATAGCTTGAAGCTTGTAGTTAGCAGCTGCTCGTTTTCTGGTCTAGTGCAGATGATGATAATAATAATTTTATACGCCATCTGACTCTCAGGGACTCTGGGCAGTTTACAAAATGTGAAAACATTTAAGAAAACGGCACACACAAAAAGAACAACGACAGGAGAGATAACAAATCCAGATGGGAATGAAGAAGCAAAGAAGGCTTCAATCACTCTTGCAAACAGCCAGGGGTTCAGGGCCCTTTGAAACACCAGTAAGGTGGGGGTTGTTTGAATCTGGGGGGAACCTCATTCTGGAGGGCTGGCGGCTGCTACAGAGAAGGGGGATTCTGGGATACGGATAGATGGCTTTGTTTAACAGAAGGAATGAGGAGCCACCAGCCTTGCAAAATTAAATTGACCAGGCAGATGCTATGGGAGGCGGTAAATAGGCCCTGTGTTACGAAGGGCCTTTGAGATAGCAACTGGCATCTTGAAATCTATGGAGATTCTCAATCATCCAGGCCATGGTGGTCCCAAAGGTGGTACACCCCCCCTCCCCCCGTCCCACAAAAGGCAACTGGACTACCTTGGTGTTTTTCTTTGAAAATGTTTCACTTCCGATCCAAGCAGCTTTTAGCCCAGGTTAACAAAACACAATTGCTACATACATTCACATTTTATGCAATCTTCAACCAATAAACCATCCACCCCATGCTGGCTGGGGAACTCTGGCAGTTGAAGTCCACAAGTCTTAAAAGTTGGACAACAACACCCATTCACAACACCAAACCCATCTCTACTGTCTTCTAAACACAGACCTAAAAGCCCACGTCATTGCTCCCTTGGTCTGCTCTTCCCAATAGCTTGGAGGTGGTGGATTCCAGGGCAGCCAAAAAGCATTTTATTTATCTATTTATTGTTTCGAATTATATGCCGCCCTTCTCTGGAGACTCAGGGCAGCTTACAATGCATTAAGCAATAGCCGTCATACTTTTGTATATACTGTCTTAGTAGGGCTTTCAGGCCCCCCTAAGCGCTGTTCTTTTTTATACAAAGTCAGCTTATTGCCCCCACAATCCGGGTCCTCATTTTACCTACCTCAGAAGGACGGAAGGCTGAGTCAACCTTGAGCCTGGTGAGATTCAAACTCGCAGTAATTGCAGGCAGCTGGTGTTACTTAACAGCACTTTAATCTGCTGCGCCACCAAGGCTCAAGCATACAGGGAATCCTCAATTTACGACCCAAAATAGAGCCAGGAATTTTGGCCGTAAGTTGCTGCAGTCCTAAGTCAAACCAGCATGTGATCTGATTTGAATTTATGTCCATTCGTGTGATGGTCAATAACTGAACCACATAGTTGTTAAGCAAATCACATGGCTCTGAATCCATCTTATTCAATGGGCGTTTTTTTGCTGATAAAAGGGGGACTAGTATAGGTCTATTTCAAGCTGTTTAGCTCTCATCAGCTAGCCATACCCTTACTTGGATTTGAATTTGGGCTGCCTGCTGATGAAAGGAGAACTTGTGGCTCAGAGGTTAATACAACTGCCTAACATGCAGGCAGCCCAAGTTCGAATCCAAGTAAGGGTATGGCTAGCTGATGAGAGCTAAACAGCTTGAAATA
The DNA here is from genome assembly GCA_030761175.1 of Masticophis lateralis. NCBI lineage: Eukaryota > Metazoa > Chordata > Lepidosauria > Squamata > Colubridae > Masticophis > Masticophis lateralis. Next base: position 213,597,801 of record JAUDYJ010000003.1, on the reverse strand, counting down.
GATCTATGTTAATCTCCCTTTATTTCTTTATCAGTGAAATATACATTTGGTATAAAATGGTTTGTTGTCAATGCGACTGGGCTCCTGGATTGGAGCTGAAATGCGAAAGGGATGCAGTATGCCCCCTCCCAGCTGTTGGGGTAGACCAGGTGCCTTGATAGAAAAACATTATATAAATAAATCACAAAATGCTATCATGTGGCCAGGGGACACCGCAATCGGTTGCAAATGCCAACTGACAAATGCCCAAAATGCGATCAGGTGACCAATTGGGTAGTATGGCAGTCAAAACTCTCAGGAGAAGTGGCAAGTATATATTTTTTTAAAAATTTGGTCGTAACTTTAAACATTAAGCAACCAATTGAGGAGACCCCCGTTGGCTGGGGAACATAGGAATTGAAGTCCCACTGATCTGGAGGCTACTATTACAGCTGCGGTAATAGTAGCAAAGGCTACTTCTGCTGACTGCAATTTGGCAGATCGAATCTCACCAGGCTCAAGGTTGACTCAGCCTTCTGAGGTGGGTAAAATGAGGCCCCAGATTGTTGGGGGCAAGAGGCTGACTCTGTAAAACCACTTAGAGAGAGCTGTAAAAAGCACTGTGAAGCGGTATATAAATCTAAATGCTCTAAATTCTACTGGGGCTGGAAAGGTAAGTTTATCTAAAGGGCAAAACCAGCACAAGCACAACAGCCAGCAAATTCTGAAGCACAGGCATTCCCAACCTTTCCGTCGTAGTTACCTAGTGAGGCCATCAGGGTCCGTAGAGCCCCCAGGAACGAAGATGCCCGTTCGCTGTGACACTGATCCAGTCTGGCCAAAACATCTTCAACCAGGTCCTCCACCAAGCAGGCCCCCCCGGCATCCGAGTGTCGGAGCATGGCCTCCAGGACCTGCAAGGCGTGGGGCTCATCGGCCGGGTGCCTCAGGTGCAAGGAGACCCCGTTCGCCAGGTAATCGACATTCTGCCTGAGGAGCTCAGGGACGGAGAGGTAGCCACAGGCCTGGCAGATGTCGACCAGGGTCCCCTTTGCAGTCTGGCTGACCAGGAGTGTGCCGTCCCCGGCCTTTTCCAGCACAGGGTACAAAGCGGACATTAAGAGCAAATGGAAGTCCTTCCCCAGGGCAGAGGCAAAGGTGCCGATCCCTTCCAGCTGAATACAGACCTGCCAAATGTTGCTGTTCATACAGCGGATGGTGGGGCTCGAATCTGGGGACACCAGAGGTCCGTGAGCTGCTCCGTATGTAATAGCAAGAGCTCTGGAATCTGTGGCTGCGGATTCAGCCCAGGACTCTTGGACCTCCAACCTGGTGACCAAATGCCAGTTTCCCGAGTCCACATATTCTTCTAGCACGGAAGTTACGATCCCCACCAGATCTTCGGAGCTCAGCAAAGTGTTCTGCGGTTCCTGCCCTGCGGCTCCAGCGATCAGTTCATTGACAACCATGGCGGCTTGCTTCCGGTACATAGTAGATTCCCTGTACAGGTCCATGAAGTGATCCACAAGCAAGTAGAGATTTCCGTAAGTGCCCAGAGCCCGGCAAATCTGCTGCAGGAGGGAAAAAATCCGGTCGTCTGTGAAGAAGCGGAAGTACTTCCTCTGGAGGCTGCCCAGTGAGGACTGAGGAAAAGCTTCTGGGGCCCAGCTCCTCTCCTCCACAACCTTCACGTCCTTCACCTCCAGCTCCAGGACTTGCACCAGGGCCTTGGACAGACGCTGAAGGTGGGAGGCAGAGTGGAGAACCACACTCACCTTTGGGCCCAAGAGCTTCAGGTACCCAAGGACCAGGTTTAAAGTGGCCATCTTGCCTTGGTCGTTCTGGGAGATCATTAAACGGGGCAGAGCAGTGGCCAGAGAGTGAAGATCCTCAGATAGGATGTCGGCCAGGAGCTTGTTCCCGGCCACTCTCTCCTGCGCGCGGATATCCTTCAACGCCCTCTCGCTCGGATGCTGGACTTCGGGGCTCTCATCATTCACAAGGCCAACCAAGGCTTTTAACAAGTGGCCGGCCGAGTCCACCAAAGATCGGCCGCATGTTGTCAGGAGGAGACGGGCCATTTCCACCAGCTCCCGTCGTACCTTCCAGTGCGGATGAAGAGACCCAGATCCAGCTACCTTCTTGATAAGGATGGAGAGTTTGGATGCAGTATTTCTTGTCCAGTCTCCATCTCGGTGGACCACCAGTTCCTGTATTTTATTCTGTTCTGAGGCTGGTTTCTTCCTCTCTGGTGGGATCTGCGCTAGCTGTTCATCGGCCATCACCAGAGCGACGGCCCTAGAGAAGAGTTTGATGGCCGAGACTGTGACGGCATGACTTTGCTTCACGTCTGCTGCAATAATCTTGGACAGAGCAATGGAGATCCCAGGAAGAAAGGAGGCAAAGAGGTCTCCACATTGCCTCAACTCTTCTTTCTCCAGGGACTGGTGATCCTCTGGGCATTCACACTGCAGAAGGAGAGCCTGCAGACACCGCAAGGCCGTGAGCTTAACCTGCCGGGCTTTTTCCTGTTCTGCAAGGGCCAAGAGCAGGGACACGGCAAAGCCCAGCTGGGGAAGGTTGGAGGGCTGGTAGAGAGACAGAAGAACATCTCCGTAAGCGGAGTGGAGCAACGCAAGCAGAGCCTGGCCCACGTCTTGCTTCAGTTCCTCCGACAACGGAGCCAGTTGGGATGGGTTGGAGGGAGATGCCAGACAGACACAGAGCTCGGAGAACAGCTCTAGAAGGAGATCTGACTTCTTCACGCAAGTGGACGAAAGCACGAAGCTGACGCACTGCACCACGCTTCGGACCACACCCTCCCGCTTCGGCTCAGGGGTCTTGAGGGTGAATCTCAAAGGGAAAAGGACATATTCCTGGAGCTCCTGCAGGGCCGAGTCGCTGACCACCCGCAGCTGGGAGTGGAGGCGCTCCACATTCTCCACTGTCTGGGCCTTGGTCAGCTGGACGCAGGCGGGGCGGAGGGCTCCGAAGGCCTCCTGGGGGGTGTCAAAAATGGCCATGGATGCTGCTGCTGCTCCGCTCTCAGGCTCATTTGACCTCCATCTCCCTGCCAGCAAAAGAAAAGGACATTTTTATTGATTTAGTTACCGTATTTTTCGGAGTATAAGACGCACCTACCTTTTTTGGTGAGGAAAACAAGAAAAATAATTTGCCTCTGCCTCCCAGCAATTTTGCCTCCTTACAGCCCTGCTTTATTTTCATTTTCGTTTTCAGGGTAGCTTGATTAGCCCATGAGGAAAAAAAATCTGCTCCAGCAATTTACCTCCTTGCAGCAAGCAGCAGAGGCGTGCGCAAAACAGCTGAGAACTGGGAGGCCGATCCAATCAACTTGTGCTAATTAGGCTGTGCTGAAGCTGAAACCGGCTGTTACTTCCTGCAGCAAGGAGGTAACTACTGGGAGGCAGAGGCCAAAGGGTGGGGGCCAGTGGGTGGATGGGGCAACATTCAGTGTATAAGACGCACCTAAAAATTCACCCCCTTTTGGGGGGGGAGGTGGGTCTTATACTCTGGGAAATACAGTATAGGGTTGTTATGGGATAGGGCTAAGGTAGGATAGGAGAATAGAAAATAGAATGGAATAGGAATAGGAGCTGGAAGGGATCTTGGAGGTCTTCTAGTCCATCCCCTTGCTCAAGCAGGAGAACCTATATAAGATTTCAGACAAGTGACTGTCCAGACTCAGCTGCAGGAGATCCTGCCTATATTATTTTCATAAATCTCATGGCGGTGAACGTAGCTAATTCAGGCAGTCCTCGACTTACAACCATTCGTTTAGTGACCGTTACGATGTCACTGAAGACAAGTGACAGGTTTTTACAGCATCCCCAGGGGTCACAGGATCAAAATTGCAAGAGCTTGGCAACTGGTTCGTATTTATGACAGTCGCATTGTCCCAGGGTTACGGAATCACCCCTCGTAACCTTCCCAGCCGGCTTCCGACAAGTCAAGTCAATGGGAGAAGCCTGGATTCGCTTAACGACCGTGGCCAGAGTGGTCGCAAAATGGGGCAAAGCTCCCAGAACAACTGACTGCTCAGCAAGGGAAAGATTGTTGCCCAAGTGTGGTCGTAAGTCGGGGAGTACCTATACTCTCGTTTTATCCTCAACAACAACCCTGTGAGGTGGGCTGGGCTGCGAAAGAGAGGGGGGAACTTCCGTATCCTGGGGCAGGATTCGAACTCCCGACTTCTAGCCTTAAGGAGCCCGTACTTGGGCGGCTGCCCCCAAAGGCCCCCTCTAGGCCCGGAGCTTTGCCTCAGAGCCGGGGAATCTCCTCAGAAAGGCGCCCTCCAACCCAATAGGGGCTCCCCAGAGCCGGCTAGGCCTTCACCGCCTACCACGGGAGCCCGGGCCAGGCAGGGCTGAGGGACGGAGAACGAAGAGGCCAGCGGCTTCGGCCGGGACCCCTGCCCGACAAGGCCGGACCGCGCTCGGACAGCCTGAGGGGAAAACGCGCCCCCGTACCTTGCCCGACGTTCAAGGCGCCTGCGCGAACGCCCGCCCGCGCATGCCCGGAGCCTTCCGCCCGGCAGCCGGAGCGAGCGCGCGGCGCGGACCACGCAGGCGCGGCGTCCTTTTTTTTTTTTTCCCCGCAGCGGACTGCGCAGGCGTCGCCGTCGGCGCCCACCAGCTCCCCGCGGTCACTTGGCAACTCGCCCCTCCTCCCTCCGCTGACCCTTCCGGCGACCCGTAGTATGCCGCCCTCTGACCTTCGGCGGCGCCGGGGTGAAAGGGCGTGCGGCCATTTTGTGGCGGTTGGTCGCCCCTGAGGCCGGGGGCCCGGTCCAGCCAGGCCAGGCCGGGTCGGGCGAAATCCCGCCATGTCTTCGTTCTCGGAGTCGGCGCTGGAGCGGAAGCTGTCGGAGCTGAGCAACTCTCAGCAGAGCGTGCAGACGCTGAGTCTGTGGCTCATCCACCACCGCAAGCACGCCGGGCCCATCGTCGTCGTCTGGCACCGAGAGCTCCGCAAGGGTGAGGGAGGCCAGCGAGCCGCAAGCGCCGCGTAAAAGCGCCGGGAAGCGTGATCCGCTCTCCCCACCACCACAGGCCCATCATCCCCGGCCAGCCCCCCCCCGGCGTGGAGGCGGGGCAGCCGGGCGCCTTCTGGTCCTGAGGGGCTTCGTGGGGGGAGGGGGCTGAGGTGGGGGGAGGAGAGGCCCACATGGAGGGGGGGGTCTGAAGGGCTTCATCTCGATGGGGTCGTTCGGATGCAGGTGGTCCTCGATTTACAACGGCCCGCTTAGTGACCTGCCCGAAGTTACAACAGCACTGGGGGAAAAGGTGTCTCGTGCCCGGTCCTCGCACTTATGACCGTTATACCGTCCCTTCCCTTCCCGTCACGGGATCCAAATTCGGTTGCTTGGAAACGGACTCGTACTTAAGGGGAAGCCGGATTCACTTAACGACCGCATTGTTAACAGCTAGAGTGATTCGCTTAACAACGGTGGCAAGAAAGGTTGCAAAAGTGGGGCAAAACTCACTTAACAACTGTCTCGCTTAGCCGCGGAAATTTTGGCTCAGTTGCGGTCATAAACCGAGGAGTCCCTGTAGCCAGGACAAAGTCCGGGTCTCCTTGGTTGCTTCAGTTCCCCAGACCTGAGTTTGTCCTGTACAGGTCATCCTCGACTTACAACCTTTCATTTAGTGACCGTTCAAAGCTAAGCAACACTGAGAAAAGAGACTCATGACCATTTCTCACCCTTACGACCGTCGCAGCATCCCCAGGCTCATGTGATTTACCTTCGGATGCTGGACAACTGGCTCGCATTTATGACGGTCGCAGTGTCTCAGGGTCACGTGGTCCCCTTTTGCGACCTTCCGACAAGCCAGTCCGCGGGCAAAACAGATTCATTGAACGACCGTGTTACTAATTTAAGAACTGCGGCGATTCACTTAACAAATGAATCTGGAACAAGCCCCCCCCCCCCCCCCCCCCCGCGGAGATACGGAGGATCCCGGACCTGCGCACGTTTCGACGGGCTCTCAAAACATTTTTATTTCAGCAGGCTGGCTTGGCCTAGCTCTCCCTTTTGAATTTTTTAAATTGTTAATCTGTTTTGTAATTGGGTGTTTTAAATTGTTTCGGCCAAAATATTTAATAATTTTAATGTTTGTACTATCTGTTTTTTATCCTGGCTGTGCACCGCCCTGAGGGGGACATTAATTAATTCACATTAATTAAATGTGATAATTAATTAATTAATTAATAATAAATAAATAAATACACAAATATAAATAAATAAATAAAAAATAAAAAATAAAAAATAAATAAATAATAAATAAAAAATAAATAAATAATAAAATGCAACAAGAAAGGTCACAAAACGGAGCAAAACTCGCAACAAATGTCTCGCTTAGCAACCTAAATCCTGGGCTCAATTTTGGCTGCCTGTACAGATCGTCCTTGATTTACAACCGCAGCCAGGACCAGAAATTACGTTGCTAAGCAAGGCAGCAAAGCGAGTCGCACCTGATTGGATGAACCCTTTTTGCCGTGGCTGTGAAGCGAATCGCTGCGCTGTTGAGTGAATCGTGTGGTCGTTAAGCAGATCCAGTTTCCCCCACACTGACTTTGCTTGTCGGAAGGAGGCTGGGAAGCTTGCAGATGGAGGCCACATGATCTGGGGAAGCTACAACCGTTGTGAATGTATATGCTGTTGCCAAGCTCTTGCAGTGTCTGATCACGTGACCCTTGTCTAGTTTGTTGGGCCATAACATCTCTCGAACTCATTGTCTACGCAGCTTCACAAAGTTTTCCCTTGAAGACGTTTTGCTTCTCATCCAAGAAGTTTCTTAGTTGGGTCGCTGTGAAAATGTTTCATGGGGAAAATATACAACTATTAGAATTAGAATAACAGAGTTGGAAGGGACCTTGGAGGTCTTCTAGTCCAGCCCCCTGCTCAGGCAGGAAAACCATATACCTTTTCCGACAACTGACTGTCCAGCAAGACTACCACATTCTGGAACGGCTTTGTTCCCTGTGCCATCCGTCTGTCAAAGTTGCAAGATTCGTTTCTCTCACCATGTACATGTATGCCTCTGAACTAGACTGTGTTGTTTCTCTGTGTCATATAGTACATGTGGGTATAGGCCTAATTTTGTATTTATTTATTTATTATGTCATGGTTATGTAGTGTATATTGGAGGTGGTGACCCTTTGAGAGCTGTATGCAGCAAAATTTCATTTGAATGGATGCTGATTAGTGAGCGTTCAAAGTGACAAAGTTATTCTAAGTCTAAGCGAATCGCTTCCGTTGTTAAATTAGTGACTGGGTTGTTAAGTGAATCTGGCTTCTCAAAAGGGGATCATGTGACCCCGGGACACTGCAACCGTCATAAATATGAGTAAGTTGCTGAATTTTGATCACGTGATCACGCAGATGCTGCCCAGTGAAGACTGGTCCTAAGTCACTCTCTTCAGCCCTGTTGTAACTTTGAATGGTCACTAAACAAATGGTTGTAATTGGAAGAGTACCTGTGTCCTCTAATGGCCTTTCAGCATTGCAGCATTCAGAAAAAGGGGCCTTTACTTGATTTGGGAAGAGAGGAGATCCACACAAGCATAAAGATGTACTTTTTCCTTGGGGTGTAAGCAGAGGGGGAAGGGGGAAGAAGGGGGAGACCAGCAATAGGTGGAGTTGCAGCGGGGGATCACGTCTGGAGATTGGGAGAGGCCCATCTATGGCAGGGGGTCTCCAACCTTGGCAACTTTAAGACTTGTGGACTTCAACTCCCAGAGTTCCTCAGCCCCTGATCTATGGGGTCACCAAGAGTCAAGAGTGGCATGATGGCACGACCAATCAAAGTGAAGACTTTGAGAAGTCCATATCGCTGGCCAAAGGGGAAGGAAAGAGAAGAAGACGATGACCAGGGTCAGAAGAATAATTTGGGGTTCCAATTCAAGTCGGGGTTGCCACAGTAATAAATGAAATGAAATCCAGACAGCTGTGAGGAAAGGAGAAATATTTATGCCCAAAAGCCAAGGGGTTTGCCCAGGGTGGCAGCTGCAAAAGGTCTTGAGACGGGTACAGGGACACTGTTTTATAGGGGAGTTTGTCCCAGATGTGGAAGAACAGACATGTGATTCTAGGGTGACACTTGAGAGGCATAGATGTATGACGTTTATTTTTGTGAACATTCGGTTCCGCCGGGTGACCCAACTTAATATAAACTCTTTGTGTTTAGTAGACCTTGTCCTTTGGTATCTGGATTAGGTCTGCGTAACTTATTTGAGGAAGTTTGAGTAAAAGATTTTGCTATTTTCACTTGATTAACCTAGTTTCAGCTTGACTGGTCTAACAGAGACGCTGATTCTCAGTCCGTTGGAGGTTATTATACTGTTTTTAGGGAAGCTGGGAACAGCACAGAACAAAATACATTTTGATATGAAATTTCCCCCACCAGCAAGCAAGCGGATGGATTCCGTGCGGTTGGGTGCCCCCTGTTGGATGAGCTGGAGAACCCTGCTGGCTCAGGAATCCTGGCAGTTGAAGAGCCCGGGTGGTAAAGTTGCCATAGTTACCTTCTAGAGAAGCAACCTAGAACCTAAGGAGGAATTTCCTGACAGTGAGAACAATTAATCAGTGGAACTACTTGCCTCCGGAAGTTGTAAATGCTCCAACACTGGAGGTTTTTAAGAAGAGACTGGACAGCCGCTTGTCTGAAATGGCATAGCTCTCCGGTCTAAGTAGGGGGTTGGACTAGAAGACCTCCAAGGTCCCTTCCAACTCCGTTATTCTATTCCAGTTGCCCACCTCTCTCCTATTTGGTCGCTCAAGAGTCAGCACTGACCTGGTGGCACCTGCCTAACCAGCCAGCCAAAAACAGAACAAAGACCCAGGACCAAAAGACATGAAATAAAGATGGGAAATAAAAGCTAATTTATACCCCATCTTTCTATGCTTTGCCACTCTTGTCAATCCTCCTCCTTTGGCTCCTGTCCACCCACCACTGTCCTGCATTGCCTTTTATTCTTTAAACTAATTATCTCTCTCTTGCAATCCCTCCTTTCTCACTCCTTCCCTTCCTTGCAGCTCTCAATTAAGGCACTCCGTTCTCAGTCCCTCTCCGCTTATGGCCAGGCCACCGTCTCAGTGGGCTACCTTTGAATTCCCTCTTCTTCCGCTCAGGTCCCATTTATTCTTGGCCCCATCCTTTGTTCTCTTCCGCCCCCTCCTAAGTAGCCTACTCCAAGCACTGCATTCAGCTTTTCTCCCGACTCTCATTTGTGTGTAACATCACAGTCAAAGCACACAAACACACACGGAGACACCGCTGTTTTTGCTTCTTTCAACCTCAGTTCATGAATGTCAGACGTTGAATTTCCCACTTCCTTAAATATTCTGTCAAGGTACCCAATTTTTCTCCAGGTCTGTATAACTCGCTGTCATTCATTGAAGGTAGTCCTCCAATTACGACTGTAATGGAGCCTACCGAATTCTGATCGTAAGGCATAATGGTTGTAAAACAGGCCGGTCATGGGATTGATCTATTTTACCACATTTTTTTGTGGCAGCCATTAAGTGAATGCCGTGGTCATAAGTGAATATCACTTAAGTGTTGTTAAGTGAAAGCTCTGGTCATTAAGCGAAAGCAAACGATGCAGAAAAACGGAATTAAATGTGTCGCAAAACAGGGACACATGATCCCAGGATGTTGTAAATGGCTGTAAATGTGGCAGAGTTACCAAAGCGCGGTCATGTGTCTGCGGGGAGGTGACCATCAGAATTTCTGATCTGGGTCATAAGCCTCCTTTTCAGGTAGCATATAATACAGGTGGTCCTCGATTTCTGACCACAAATGAGCCCAGAATTTCTGTTGCTAAGTGAGAAATTTGTTGAAATTTGTTTGCCCCGTTTTACGACTTTTATGACTATCTGCCAGACATTTAAAACCCACAAACTGAAACAGCCCTTCTGAAACAGCTTGGCTTCAGAAGCTAGACTGTCTTGTTTCTCTGTGTCATATAATACATGTGGGTATATACATAATTTTGTCTTAATTTTGTCATGTTATATGTGGTGTCTATTGGAGGTGGGGACCCTTTGAGAGCTGTGTGTAACGAAATTTCATTTTAATGTATGCCGATCCGTGTGCATGCAAAGTGACAGTAAAGTCATTCTAAGTTTCAAGCTTGTCCCAAAGGTGCTTTTTTCCAGGAGGCAACTGGACTTTCTTCTTTTTTCTTTTGAAGACGTTTCGCTTCTCATCCAAGAAGCTTCTTCGGCTCTGACCAGGCAGTGGGGAAGGGAAGGATTTATATTCCCTGCAGACAGCTGGTCATTGGCATCCCTTTAGAGCAGTGTTTCTCAACCTTGGAAGCTGGAAGATGGGTGGACCGCTGCTGGCTGGGGGATTCTGGGAGTTGAAGTCCACCCATCTTCCAGCTTCCAAGGTTGAGAAACACTGCTTTAGTGGGTCATTGAGACCACTTGGCGGTTTATTTATGTCCTCAGGGTCACCTGAGTGGTGCAAATGGTTCCTGTAGTCTGCAATTTTTCTCAAAATCCGTTTATACTCCCACACCATTCGAAGTGTATTCTTCAAAACTGGAAAGTCCAGTTGCCTCCTCAAAAAGTACCTTGGGGACAACCATGACCTGGATGATGCTGAGAATTTCTCTCTACAGACTTTTAAGTTTCAAACTTGCAGAAAACCAGTAAAGCTCCATGGCCTCCCTGGTGCATGCACGTATATGGAAATAATATGGATATAGGGGGATCTATCCTCCGTCTTTATTCAAAGAGTCCCAGAAACAAAGGCAGCTCAGCCACCAGTTCCATTATGGAATAAAGAGAGAAGTGTGAGGTTTTTCAGCGCCGCCACAGGAGGGACAAATGTAGAAGGATTTAAAAAAAAACAACAACTTTGAAATGTGCTTGCTCAGCCTCCAGTACGAAATACAGAGATATCCAAGTGTGTATATTCTGTAACTGCCTGCCCCAGACCATGGTTTTGCTCTCAGGTGAGATGATCAAGGGCAGGTACACCTGGGAACATTGAAGGGGTTTGGTGCCTGGGCTCTGGGACCCATTAAGTAGCATCTTTCTTGCAGAGTTCTTGAGCTAAAGCTTCCCTTTTTTCTTCCTGGTTTTATTTCTTTCATGGATTTATTAGGCCAGCCAACTGCAGTCCTGTGACCCTGAGCGGGTATGACAAGACAACTGAGACAGTTTCGATTTATCTGCCGCCCTTCTCCGGAGACTCAGGGCGGCTTACAATGCGTTAAGCAATAGCCTCCATACTTTTGTATATACCTGCTTAGTAGGGCTTTTGCCCCCCCCCCCAAAGCGGTGTTCTTTTTTTTAATACAAAGTCAGCTTATTGCCCCCACAATCCGGGTCCTCATTTTACCTCCCTCGGAAGGATGGAAGGCTGAGTCAACCTTGAGCCCACATTTCCCACATCCATAAAACAGCTGGAGATCTGATAGCAGTAGAAGAGAAGGTCTGCCCCCCAGGGTTGAACTGGTGGGGTCCTTCTGAGCTTGGTGCTTTTTCTTGCAGGCGTTTCATGACCCAGCTGGGTGACATCATCAGCATAGTTGGCTCATGGAACGTCTGCAAGAAAAACCACCCACTCAAGAGAGCACCCAGGGCTCCGTAGGTCTGTCTGATCCCCTGGTCCTGTGGATCTCTGCATTCAGTGTCGTTCTGCCCACCCAAGGAGCAAAGAGCTGTCAGACAGGTGTGCCAAAGGTGTGTTTTTTCAAAAGGCAACAGGACTTTGTTTTTCCTTGAAGACGTTTCGCTTCTCATCCAAGAAGCTTCTTCACTTGGACGAGAAGCAAAACGTCTTCAAGGAAAAGCAAAGTCCGGTTGCCTTTGGAAAAACACACCTTTGGGACAAGCATGTCCTGGGTGATGGAGAGTCTCCACAGACACTGTCAGAGGAATGGGCTGCTAATACTGTTAGGGCCTCTCCGTCAGCATAATCTGAACAACCGCAAAAAACAAAAATAGAACAACCACCTCCCCCCAAGCCCCCCCCCCCCAAATAAGCTGCCTGCTTTGTTTTAAAAAAGGAAGAGCCGTTATTGAATCGACGTCCTTAAGAGAGAGATTTTCTTTCTCCGTCATGATATTCGTGGTGGCAGTTTTTAACTCCTAAATATTCCAATCAGTCCTTGAATTGGGTTTTAGGTCTTGTGTTTGACATGGAGGCGTCTTGTAGGGGCCAGAGGCTGATCAGTAAATGACTATGCAATACTGTTGGCTTTGCCAACCCCTGATTCCTGAATCCCCTGGAGCTTTTGCCAGAAATGGAGCTTCCTCCCTCGGCTGACTCCAGGGAAGTGGGAGAAAGGTTGGTGCCCAAACCAGCCTCCCCCCCCCACCTCCTGAGCCTGGGTCGCACTTTTCTTTGGCTTCAGCTGTTGTAGGAGATAAACCTTTTGAGCAGTCACGGCATGGCTGCATGGTGATAACCTTTCACCCGGCTCTGCTGCTTGGTGCCAGTCCGTCCTTGCAGCTGGCGTGGAAGTGGGAGCTAGCAGAAGAAGCTGGCTCAGGGACCCTTGTCTGGCTCTATATCAGTAAAAGAGGCGGCTCCGTTTGCCTGGATGGTGACATTGTTTTCCCCCACTGGGTTCTTTTTCATGATACTATACGGTTGGAGAAGCCCTGCTAATATGTGGATCAGTTCTTTGAGGAGGCCTTGGTATCCTCTGAGCTGGGTGCCTTTCTTGCAGATAGTTCCTTTCCTAAGATGGTCATGAGTGCAAACCCCCATCTCTTCTAGCACTGAAGATGTTGCCTAGTTGGGTCATGAAACATCTGCAAGAAAAACCACCAAGCACAGACAACACCAAGGACCCCACACTCCTTCTCTTCCTCTTCTCCTCTCCTCCTCCTCCTTGCAAGCCCCACTGGCTTCTAGTACTGATGATGTTCCCTAGTTGGGTCATGAAACATTTGCAAGAAACCCACCAAGGTCAGAGAGCACCCAGGAAGATCCCAATTGGCGCCTTTCCCCTGGCCGACCCTCTATCTTTCGCTCCAAGCAGGGGCTGCCTTTGGGCTCTTTGCCGGGGAATGGGACAACTGCTCCCCACGGCCAGCTCACCAAAAGACAATTTAACAATTATTTAAAATCAATAACAATTATTTTAATTTTTGCCTTTCACATTTCATTCTGTCCCTCCTTCTGCATCTGTTCTTTCATTATTCCCTTCCACCATTTCTTTGATTTTAGCGTAACTCTTGTCCTACAGCGCGTTGGCCGTGGCAAATTGCCATGAGATAGACCCCGCCAGAGGCCCCCTTTAAGAAGAGATTGTTTGAAATGTTATAGGGTTTCCTGCTAGAGCAGGGGCTGGACTAGAAGACCTCCAAGGTCCCTCCCGACTCTGTTGTTCTGTTGTTCTAGTCCCTTTCTGCTGCTCCGAAGGTGGGGCTGATGGTGGCCTCCTCTGGGGAGTCAAAGGCATGAGTGAGAAGTGGACCAGTCTGCCCAATGGGGCTTCTTCCCCAACCCCCTCAGCCCCCAGCTTTGAAGAGGCGGAGCCCAAAACCCAAACAGCAACGAAGGGTTGTGGGTCAGCACAGGGGAAGGAGAATCTGTGGGGAGAAGGCCAGGTGGGCTGGTGGGAGACGGACATCAGGATTATTCAGAGAAAGGCAGGGAGGGGCAGGCTGACCCAGGACAGAGCTTCAGGCACTGTCCCAAAGCAAAGCCAGCATAAATATAGACCCAAAGGAGGGGGCATGTGTAGCTCAGGGTTGAACTGTGGGCTGCTCGGTGCTCTGAGAGCTGGGTTCTTTTCTTGTAGACGTTTCATGACCCAACTAGGCAACCTCATCAGGGCTAGAAGGGAGTGGGGAGGAGGGTGACTGTGAAGTCCTAGGTTGCTTTCTGAGTTGGTGGTTTCCTTGCAGACATTTCATTACCCAACTGGGTAACGTCAGCGCTAGAAGGAAGAGGGGCTTGCAGAGAGGAGGAGAGGTGAGAGTAGCACTGATGGTGTTACCAGTTGGGTCATGAAACGTCTGCAAGGAGACAGCCAAGTTCAAAGGGCAATAAGGAGCCCCCAATCCTCCTCCTCCAACCCACCCTCCCTTCTAGCAGTAAAGATGTTATCTAGTTGAGTAAATAAGCTCAGAGAGCACCAAGGCCCTGAGCCACAGATATGAGTTCTTTGCTGCACAACCTGCCCTGTAGTGTCGTCTGAAGAGTTGACTGATCTAGATCGCTCTAGATATAATGCACCCAATTTCTATGTTAAATAATCCTTTCCGGAACGCAGCATTTGGTCTGGTGCCTCAAAACCTCTGCTCTGGGCCCAGCGCTCTTTGCGGGCGATGCTTGCGTTGAGGGAGGAGGCTGGCACGCTGGACTTTCAGGTCCTTAAATGTGGCGAGCGGTGCCTGGCAAGGACCAGTCCGGTTCTTCTGACCTCCTTGAGCTGAGACGGTCACGCCTAAAAGGGAAGCCAAGAGGGGCCCCTGCTTGACGTTTCTCTCTCTTGCTCTGCCAGTTGGATGGGGGGCATTTTGGAAAACCTTCGGGGGGTTTTGCCGCTGGCACAAAGGACTGTGGGTGTTGGGTGCAGCCTGCTGGGTATGTTGCTTGCAATGGTTATCCAGGATTTTTCCTTAAGATGCTTTTACCGGTAGTCCTCGACCTAGTGACCAGAACTGAGCCCAGAATTTCCATCGCTAAGCGAGACAGTTGCTAAGTGAGTTTTGCACCATTTTCCTACCTTTTTTGACAGCGCTGTTCAGTGAATCACCGCAATTCTCAAGTTGGTAGCACAGTTATTAAGTGAATCTGGCTTTCTTCATTGACTTTTCTCGTCAGAAGGTCTCCAGAGAGGACCACAGGACACCAGGGACACTGCAACCGTCGTAAATATGAGTCGTTGCCAAGCGGCTGAATTTGGATTACGTGACTGTGGGGCTGCTGCAATGGTCGTAAATGTGAAAACTGGTCATAACTCTTTTTTTCACTTCTATTGTAACTTTGACTGGTCACTAAATGAATGGCTGTAAGTTGAGGATTATCTGTGCAAGAGTACAGGGAACAAGCTTTCTGCTATTTTATTTTATTTTATTTTAATTTAATTTAATTTTATTTTATTTTATTTTTTTATTATTTTATTTTATTTTATTTATTTTATTTTATTTTATTATTTTATTTTATTTTATTTTATTTTTATTTATTTTATTTTTTTATTTGATTTTTATTTGATTTGATTTGATTTGATTTGATTTGATTTGATTTTATTTTATTTTATTTTATTTTATTTTATTTTATTTTATTTTATTTTATTTTATTATTTTATTTTATTTTATTTTATTTTATTTTATTTTATTTTATTTTATTTTATTTTATTTTATTTTATTTTATTATTTTATTTTTTATGTCATCTGTCAGAAATGGTGTAGGGTCTGCTTGGGTGGGGAGTTGGACTAGATGACCTACAAGGTCCCTTCCAACTCTATTAATCCTGTTATATCTGCTGTATCTATCTATTGATTGATTGATTGATTGTAAAATGTATTAGCCGGCCATCTTGCCACTCTTGTGGGCCTGCAAATATGCCAACCTGGAGTCTTTAACCAGGCCATCCTCAGCTGTGCATTTCGGCTGGCTTGCCACTCTGCCCTGCTGAGCTGGTGCTGAGCTCCTCCTCCGCTTGAATGGCCTCCTTGTGAATTCACAACGCCAGTCCAGTCGGCCCCCGCAGTGGCTCCCTTGCATCTCTCTCTCTCTCTCTCTCTCTCTCTCTCTCTCCTCCAGCCGCCTTTAGGGTGCTGAAGAGCAGCCCCTCTCCCCCCTCCCCATGTCTGTTAACCTGCTTGGTCGGCTTTTAAAAGATTTTTAACACTCTGTGTGTGTCCGTCGAAAGAACGCAGGCCAGACGCTGCAATTCCCACGCTCCAGCTGCAAGCACAGCTAAGAAAGGGCTGCTTTGGTCATGGCCATTTCTCCCTACCTGGAGCTCCAATATATTTAAAAAGAAGAAGAAGAAGGTCAGGAAAAATCCAGAGCTTTGCTTGAAAAGGCAAAAAAGGCACATTTCAGAGAGGGGGGATTTTAAAGGAGACAATTTGTGGGGTCCCTGGTGCTCTCTGAGCTTGGCTGTTTTCTTACAGGCGTTTCATGACCCAACTAGGTAACAACATCAGCGCTTGAAGGGAGTGGGGTTTGTGGAAAGGAGGATGTGAAGGAGGAGGAGGATTTTGGGGTCCCTGGTGCTCTCTGAGCTTGGCTGTTTTCTTGCAGACATTTCTTGACCCAACTAGGTAACAACATCAGTGTTAGGAGGAAGTGGCATTTGTGGGGAGGAAGAGGAGGAGGATGGTGGGGTCCTCGGTGCACTCTGAACTTGATGGTTTTCTTGCAGACGTTTCATGACCCAACTAGGAACATCATCAGTGCTAGTAAGGAGTGTGATTTGCTGTCAATTTATATTCTAGTGGCTTTCCTGCCTGTGTTGCTGGGGGTGGTCTTAGATATTCTTTGGATGGGCTCTTTGGCAGTTTCTTGATTGGGATATTGCTTACTTGATTGTTGGTCTGAGGTTGACCTTGGAGTTACCGTATTTTTCAGAGTATAAGACACTCTGGACTATAAGACACACCTACCTTTTATGGGGAGGAAAACAAGAAAAAAAAATCTGCCTCTGCCTCCCAGCAATTTGCCTCCTTGCAGCAAACGGCAAAATGGGGTGCACGGAGCCGCCAATAGGCAACCTCAATCCCTGCAGCCTGAAACAGCTGATGGTCGGGAGGCCGATCCAAGGACAATCAGCTGCTTGTGCTAATCAGACTGTGCTGAAGCTGAAACGAGCTGTTTGCTGCAAAGAGGTAAATTGCTGGGAGGCAGAGTCCAAAAGGTGGGGGTCAGCGAGTGGGTGGAGCTACATTCATTGTATAAGATGCACCCAAATTTTCACCCTCTTTTAGGGGGGAGAACTGTGTTTTATACTCTGAAAAATACGGTAATCTATGCTGATCTGAGCGCTGATTGCTGGTGGGGTGGTGCTGGGGTCTTTTCCTCCTCTTTTGGGCTGATTGGTGGCCTTTTGCATAGTCTATAGACGTTGATAATGTCTATGTGTCTGTTGATGGCTGATTTGTCAGAGGGCCAGGCTTTTAGAAATTCCATGGCATTTTTTGGGTTAGGACCCCTCAGTGGTAATGTTAGAATAACAGAGTTGGGAGGCACCTGCTTGAACAAGAGACCCTATGCCATTCTGGACAAATGTCTTTTCTTAAAACCCTCCAGGGATGGAGCACCCACAACTTCTGGTAGCAAGATGTTCCACTGGTTAATTATTCTCCCTGTCAGGAAATTTCTCCTGAGTTCCAGGTTGCTTCTCTCCTTGATTAGCTTCCACCCATGGCTTCTTGTCCTGCCTTCAGAGGCTTTGGAAAATAGGGGGACCCCCTCCTCTCTGGGGCGGCCCCTCAAATATTAAAATACTGCTATTATGTCACCCCTAGTCCTTCTCTTCATTAGACTAGAGACATACCCAAATCCTAGTTTTAGCCCCCAGCCCTCTAATCATCTTGGTTGCTCTTCTTGGCACTCTTTCCAGAGTCTTAACATCATTTTTATATTGTGGCAACCAAACCTGGATGCAGGATTCCAAGGCTTGCCTTACCAAAGTATTAAAAAACGATACTGTCACTTTTTGTAATCTTGATTCTGTCTCTCTGTTTGATGCAGCTGCCCCCCCCCCCCCCACGGATTTGGCTGGGGAATTCTGGGAGTTGAAGTCCAAACCTCTTATTAAATTTGAGAAACATTGGGTTAGGATATCGAGACACGGTCAGTTAACAGTCATTCCACCCCCTCCCCCAAGAAAAAAATTATGGACACAGACCAGGTGACAGGCCTTCCTTGTGGCAGCCCCCACCCTCTTTAAGATGCCCTCTTCTCCCCCCCCCCGCCCCGCTTGGGTTCAGAAACAAACAAAATCGCTCGTATTCCAGGGGCCCTTGGTTCATTGCAAGTGGTCCTCAGAGGTATTATAGGGGGTTTTAAGCGAGTTGTTAAGTGAATCGTGTTGTCGTTAAGCGAATCTGGCTTCCCCCATTGCCTTTGCATGTTGGAAGCTGGCTGGCACAGTTGCAAATGGGGATCCCGTGCCACCACAGCCATCGTAAATACCTGCAGCGTTGCCAAGCGAGCCCCTGAATTCTGATCCTATGTGACCCTCGGGATGCCGCCATGGTTGTACCTGCGAGGAGTGTTTGTAAATCACTTTTTTCCCCCGTTGCTGTTGTAACTTTGAAAGGTCAGTAAATGAATGATTGCAGACTGAAGGACAACCCGCCGTTCTCATCATTGTGGTTTTAAAAATTCGTGTTTGCAGATTTGGGCAGCGTATAAATATCGTAAATAAATAAATACTGTTATGACCTCTGGTTATCTTTTTTTAGTTCTTGACTCTCTCTCGTGGCACTCAGATCACTTTCTCAGACAGAATTGCCATTCCCTTCGGAGACCTTGCTTAAATCAAAGCCACAAGGCAGTCTGTCTGTGAGATTATTTTTCTGTCCCCTCAATGTGGATGCATTCTAGGCCGTCTCCTTTATCAGATTCCAGGCAGGAGATCAATACGCCGTGGTATATATACACAAATGTGTGTGTGCGTATCCCAGCTTCCAAACACATGCAAATACGAAAATCTGAGAGGTGGTTCCAACGCCACATTATCTAAATATTTTTTTTTTTTCTTTCCTTTGCCAGCCAAATCAAGTAGGAAACTGACTTTCCTATACTTGGCGAATGATGTCATCCAGAACAGTAAAAAGAAGGGACCCGAGTTTACGAAGGAATTCGAATCGGTGCTCGTGGATGCCTTTTCACACGTGGCCAGGTAGGTACAACGCCTTCCTTCTTTGCCTGTTCTGTTTTGTTTTGTTTTGTTTTTCAAGAGGCAGCTTTTTCTTTCGATTCTCATCCCAGAAGCTTCTTCAGTTCTGACTGGAGGGTGGGGAAGGGAAGGATTGATGCTCCTTGCAGACAGCTGGGCATTGGCATCCCTTGAGAGCAGTGTTTCTCAACCTTGGAAGCTGGAAGATGGGTGGACTTCAACTCCCAGAATCCCCCAGCCAGCAGCGCTGGCTGGGGGATTCTGGGAGTTGAAGTCCACCCATCTTCCAGCTTCCAAGGTTGAGAAACACAGCTTTAGAGGGTCATTGAGGCCACTTGGGGGGTTTCTCTGTGTCCCCAGGGTCACCTGAGTTGAGCCTCCTTGGCTGCAGGATGTTTTCTGTCCTGTGTATCTTCCCTGTTGAAGACATCCCCACCATCCAGTCAGAACCGAAGAAGCTTCTTGGATGAGAAGCGAAACATCTTCAAAGAAAAACAAGGAAGTCCAGTGCCTCCTGAAAAAAAAAGCCCAGTGCGGGTTTGTGTACTTGCATGCGTGATGTAAGTGGTCTTGCTGTGTTCCTCGTGGCATTTGCCACCTGTTGTCAGACTGCAATGACAGTGTAAGATGGCAGGTTTTGGTGTGGGTTGGGTGTGCTCTCTGCACAGGGTCTCACAAGATGCACCTGACTAGAGGAAAATGGGAGGCATGGCCTCTGAGTGACAGCAGGGGAAGTTCAGCAGTCACGTTAGAAAGGACGACTACCCAGAAATGGTGGCGGAAGCTTGGAAGCACCTTGTTCCAGCGCAGGTAACAGAATAACAGGGTTGGAAGGGACCTTGGAGGTCTTCTAGTCCAACCCCCTGCTCAGGCAGGAGAGACCCTGTACCGCTTCAGACAAGAGGTAGTGAGTGAGTCAGTCGTCAGTAACTGAGTTTAAACCAGGGGTCCTCAAACTTTTTAAACAGGGGGCCAATTCACGGTCCCTCAGACTGTTAGGGGGCCGGACCAGCTGGGTGGGTGTGGCTAGGTGGTCATGTGACTGGGTGGGCGTGGCCAATTTAGCAGTCTAAACAATACACACAACTTAAACTTTAATTTCTTATGCTCTTGAGGGTGGAAAGCAGGTTAGTGAAGGAATGTGGCTGCCTTGGGGTGTATATGAGGGATTTCTGTTTGTGTGTGTGTCTCCCCCCCCCCCCCCCCCCCATTTCTTTTGGCTGGGGAGGCCAAACCTGGGCTTGTTTTTGGCCTCCCAAGCCTCCATGCATCCTCTTTTTGGCCTCCCTGGCCTCCAGAAGGTGGGTGGGGGCTGGCAGGTAGACGAAGTGATGTGGGCAGGGCAGCCTCATGGTCCAGCACAGGTCAGATTAATGGCTTCGGTGGGCTGCATCCGACCCTCAGGCCATAGTTTGAGGACCCCTGGTTTAAACATACACTGGTACCTCAGATCTCATGGTTAATTAATTCTGGAAGGCGCGATGAATACCAAAAATGATTAGTACCAATCAGATTTTTCCCATCAGGAATAATGTAGTTCCAGCTTGTGCTTTGAGTACCAAACAAACGATGAGCAAAAATGCATTGAGGTCCAAATTCGATGAGTTTCAAAGCAGTTGAGCCCCAAGGTCCCACTGTACTCGTGTGTACTTGGGATAAACACTTGTCCAGTAGGCAACAATTTTTTTAAAAAAATTAGAAGTAAAAAATTCAAACAGCAGACTTCATGGACCACTTGGTCTTTTTCTGCCATTTTGTTTCCCATCTTTCTATGTTTTCTACATTTTAGATTAAAGCCCTTTTCCTTCCCAACTTCAATTAAGTGCAAGTGGTTAAGGTGCTGGCCTAGAAACCAGGAGACGGTGAGTTCTAGTTCTGCCTTAGGCATGAAAGCCAGCTGGGTGACTTTGGACCAATCACCAGGAGACAGTAAATTCTAGTCCAGCCTTAGGCATGAAAGCCAATTGGGTGACTTTGAGCCAATCACCAGGAGACGATGAGTTTCACTCCCCGCCTTTAAGCATTCAAGCCAGCTGGCTGATTTTGGGCCAGTCACCAGGAGAGGGTGAGTTCTAGTTTAGGTGGTGAGTGACTGCATCCCAGTTGCAATTCCTTTCCTGGGACCGGTGCAGTGGGCCGCTGCTCGTTCAGGCAATGTCACGGAGTATTTATAGCTTCATTCTTCGTGATGCAAAGCAATCCATGTGACAAATTGCAAGAGAATAGGGGGAAAAACATGCATTTGACGCAGGAAAAATAGGAATCCACTGGAAGACAACAAATCGACAACACAACTGCTAAAGCCTCTCATGCCCACACAATGGCCAGGTGTCACGAAAGGCCTTGCTTCACACATCCTTGCTTTGATTTCCTGGCGTTTCCCCTTTCCACACACCGCCAGATATTTTCAGATCCCAGCAAATTTGCCTCCTCCTCCTTCTCCTCCTCCTCCTTGGAAAATCCAGAACAGTGGCCGGCTGGTTGGCAGCGCCAATAATCCCCTTTAAAAATATCCGTACGCCTCCTTCAGATCCCAGTTGGCAGTTTTGTGTAGTTGTTAGTTATTCCGCACGCCTCGGCCGTATCTGAACAGGCTTTTAAGTGAGGTCAGCATCCCAAGTGTTGGGGATTTATCAGATATTTTTCTTTTTTTTTCTTCTCTCTCTCTCTCTCTCTCTCTCTCTCCTCTCCAGATTGTCTTTCTGCTTGGCTCGTTCCATCTGTCACTGGGTGACTGTTCCCTCACTGTGGGGCAAGCTATAAACCGAGCGCTCCGTGTTCTTTCCTGGCAGCTAATATATTACGAGCTAGTTAAAGACTGTGTGGCATTATTTAGAGAAGGCCTTCCGCCTTCAAGAAGGACACTATCTAGAGCACGGAGGGAAAAAAGATAAGGAAAAGCGGGCCCTGAAAGGCATTTCCCCAAGCGGGCGCCCTCCAGATGTGTGTGAACTGCAGGCCACTTGGGCTGAGGACGGACGTTGCCTGAGGCATCGGGAAGAGTCTGGGGTGGGGAAGAGGGCTGCACGTTTACAGTCGGTCCTCAACTTATGGCCACAGTGGAGCCCAAAATTGCTGCTGCTAAGCAAGACATTCGTTGAATGAGATTAGCCCCATTTTACAGACATTTCCTGCCCTATTTTTCATAGGCCCCTGCAGTTCTTAAGTGAATCTTTTCAGTTGTTAAGTGAGTCACGTGGTCGTTAAGTGAAATTCAGCTTCCCTGTTGACTTTGCTTGTCCGAAGGTCGCAAAAGGTGATCACGTGATCCCCGGAACCCAGCAACGGTCGTAAATGTGAGTCAGTTGCCAAGCGTCCTAATTTTGATCACGTGGCCACGGGGATGCTGCAACGGTCGTAAGTGTGAAAAATGGTCCTAAGTCCCTTTTTTCAGTGCCGTTGTAGCTTTGAACGGTCATTAAACAAACCGTTGTAAGTCGAGGGTTCCCTGTATTTAATTTCTTTCTCAGCTGATTGGAGGGCATTGCACTTTTGAAAGCACTTGTTCTTTTTAAAAAGCCAGATGTCTGTCAATCCTAGCAGGCGTACAGATGCGGAATGCACCACATTTTAAGTTACGTTCATTTAGTGACTGTTTGAAGTTACAACGGCACTCAAAAAAGTAACTCAGGGCCAGTTTTCACACTTAATGACCATTACAGCATGATCACATGGAGGTCACGCGTTCAGAATTCTGATGCCTGGCAACTGACTCGTATTTACGACGGTCACAGTGCCCCGGAGTCACGTGATCCCCTATTGTGACCAACTGACAAGCAAAGTCAATGGGGAAGCCGGGTTCACTTAACAACCGTCTTATTAATTTAAGAACTGCGGTCATTCCCTTCACAAACATGGCGGGGAAAAGTCGTAAAAGCTCATTTTTCTCACTTAGCAAGAGACTCAATTATAGCATAAGCCGAGGAGTTCCTCTGTGCTGAATTTGTCGTACACCAAATAAATGAATAAAAGCCACTTCTCTTGGCTGGTGGAGGCTTCTTAGCTGCTGTGCCCCTCAGAAGGGGGTCAAGCGTTCTAAGTAATGCCCCCATAGCGAACGGAACTCCGAGGCCAGCCGTTTCCTGAAAGAACAGGTTTCTTGGAGAGATCTTATTGGCACAGGCTGCTGAAAGCCGACTCTAAAGATTCCCACGGTTTTCACCTAATTAAAAGTAAGAGTTTTCCCCCCCTTTCCCAAACAATTCAGTCCCACAGTCCAATCAAGGTCCTGTCCGGTTGTTTGGAAACTTCACTCCTTGAAACTTCAGCCACCTGTGGGAATGTCCTTGGTTCTCAGGGGAAAACTATTTTGCTTCGGCTACAAAATCCCCGCTCTCTCTTATTCCGCCCTCCGTCAGCTCCAGTGTGGCAACCCGGTCAGACCAGCTTCAGAGTTGACCAAGGGTGCGGAAGATGAGCAGAAGAGGCACCCACAGCCTTGGGACTAGAAGCCCCCCAAGGTCCCTTCCAGCCCTAGGACTCTCTGGTGCCCCTTGCCATGTTATTCCCCGTTTCCTGTTCCTGCTTTTTAAGCTTTGCCCTTTCCTCCCCCGTCTTCCAGGGAGGCAGACGAGGGATGCAAGAAGCCCCTGGAACGGCTGCTGAACATCTGGCAGGAGAGGAGCGTGTATGGCGGGGAGTTCATACAGCAGCTGAAACTGTCCATGGAGGACTCCAATAGCCCCCAACCCAAAGGTAGGTCGAGAGTTTTTTCCTCCGGTGGGACCGATCTACCAGGGCAACCTGGTCCCCTTCGGCTTTCGCCTTTCAGCTCCAGACCATGAGCCTTCGCAGGCAGTTGCTTCTGCAACAAACTATTTTTGGGTTGAATTTATATTTACCGACAAAGAAATCAAGGGAGACTAATACATTGATCTCTTTCAAGCTATTTAACTCTCGTCAGCTAGCCATCCCCTTCTGGGATTCGAACCCGTCTAGCTGGCGAGAGCCAAATAGCTTGAAATAGATCAATATACTACTCTCCCTTTATTTCTTCGCTGGTAAAGATAAATTCAACCCAGAAAGTTACTGTCCATTGGAATGAATGGCTCCTCTCTTAATAGACCAGAGCGACACACACAGACACACACACACACACACACACAATGCAGGTAGTCCTTGACTTACGGCCACAATTGAGCCCAAAGTTTATGTTGCTAAGTGAGACATTTGTGAAGTGAGCTTTGCCCCGTTTTATGACTTTCCTTTGCCTTGTTTCTTTTTTTTTTTTTTATTGAAAGATTTTTCAAAATTTTACATACATAACCCCCCTCCCCCTTCCCTCCCTAACCCTTCCCCACCCTTCCTCGCACCACCCACCTCCCTTACCTCTTACCCTCCCCCCCTACTTCCCAAAACAAGATACAGGTTATATTATTCAACAACCATAAGCCAACATAATCTAATTATCTATAACATCTTACAACTCTCTAATACTTTAATTCCCCATACATCATACTAAATTTAATTATATAATAACATAACAATCTTATGTTTATTCATAACCTATCTGCAATTTTTTAATCCGGTATTTCCTTTGAGTATAGTCTATTCATCTTCTCCACTCTCTCACATATTTTTCATTTGAATAGTCCTTCAAATACGCCAAAACTTTTGCCATCTCTGCTAAGTTTGTTACTTTTAATATCCACAATTGCCTTGTTTCTTAAGTGAATCACCGGAGTTAAGTTAGTAACACCATTGTTTCTCCTCATTGAATTTGATTGTACGGAGGTCACAATGAGGGGATCAAGTGACCCAGAGATGCAGCAAGGAGGTGCTTAGGGGTGCTGGCCCCTGGTGAGAAGGCCTCATTCGGCTGCGCGGGGGATTATGGGAGCGACGGGGCGCTCCCACGTGACACCTCTCCTGCACGAGCTGCATTGGCTTCCGGTGGACTTCCAGGTGCGCTTCAAGGTGTTGGTGACCACCTTTAAAGCGCTGCATGGCTTAGGGCCTGGGTACTTATGGGACCACCTTCTGCCACCAATTGCCTCCCACCGGCCGGTTCGCTCCCACAGAGAGGGACTCCTCAGGGTGCCATCAGCCAGACAATGTCGGCTGGTGACCCCCAGGGGAAGAGCCTTCTCTGTGGTGGCACCTACCCTCTGGAACAATCTACCCCCGGAGATACGAACGATCCCAGACCTTCGGACTTTTCGTCGGGCCCTAAAAACTTACTTTTTTCAGTTAGCTGGGCTGGCCTGATTTTACGTTGATTTTAAAGTTTGATACTGATTTTAATTTTAATTGAAATGTTTTAAATTATGGGCCAAATTTATTCAATTACTTTTAAAATTATTTTAACTTTTGTGTACAAATGTTTTTACTCTGGCTGTTCACCGCCCTGAGTCCGAAAGGAGAAGGGCGGTATATAAATCTAATAAAAGATAAAGATAAAGATTCTAAGAAAACCCATACTGGCTGGTTGAGACACAGGAATAAATGTTGCTTTTGTGTCTGTGCAACCCACCTTATGTAGGTCCAGGTGCCCCTCTCCCCTTCCCTCCAAGCCCAGGACAGTCTGCTTGGGTAAATCATAGACTCCTAGGGCTGTAAATTGGTTCCTTGCTTTTAAAGACTAACGAATAGAAGGGCTAGGGGAGACATGATAGCAATCTTCCAGT
The DNA here is from genome assembly GCA_030761175.1 of Masticophis lateralis. Classification (NCBI taxonomy): domain Eukaryota; kingdom Metazoa; phylum Chordata; class Lepidosauria; order Squamata; family Colubridae; genus Masticophis; species Masticophis lateralis. The sequence continues at coordinate 213,572,347 of JAUDYJ010000003.1, read as the reverse complement.
ATTTGAGGGGTTGCCCCAAAGAAGAGGAGGTCAAATTATTCTCCAAAGCACCAGAAGGCAGGAGAAAGAAGCAACGGATGGAAACTCATCAAGGAGAGAAGCAATCTGGAATTCAGGAGAAACTTCCTAACAGTGAGAATGATTACTGGAGCAACTTGCCACCAGAAGTTGTGAGTGCTTCATCAGGGAGGTTTTTAAGAAAAGACCGGACAGCCATGTGTCCAGAATAGTATAAGGTTTCCTGCCTTGGGCCGGGGGTTCGACTAGACAGCCTCCAAGGTCCCTTCCAGCCCTAGGATTCTACAATTTTCCTGCATCCCAACATCATTTCAAGCGCAGACAGGAAAGGAAGCCTTTGCAGGTAACAAAGAACTAATCGTGGTTTTGGGGATGTGACTAGATCAGTGATGGAGACCTTGACAGGGGATATCACTTCTCGGCTGTCGTTTGACCTTCAGCAAGTCTCCATCCTAAAGCAGCCCATTTCAAGCCTGGCACGAGTCTCTGCATGGATTAGAATTCCCTTTGCAATCTAGCAAGGACCTGGGAACTTTGGGGGGGCCTCTATCGATGCTCAAAAGAGAACGGTGTTAGAACACCTGGCGTTCCCTGCTTGCTGGGTGAAAGACGAAGCCGCCTGCTTCAGGAGGCCGTGGAAAGCAGCCAGAAACACCGAATCTTTTTGTAGAGGGTGGCAGCAGAAGCTCCCTGGGCCAGCTTGTGCTTCGTCTTCCCTCAGTGCTGCCAGCTGCGGCGGCTTCTCTGCCAGGCCTGGCTCCTGGCATCTCTTCTCCTACAGCCGCCAGCCATCTGCCTCCACCTTCACACCTGCCCGAAAGCATCCAAATTCTCATGCAGGGTTGGGTGCTTTATTTGGGGGGTGGGGAGGATGATGTTGCATCCTGTATAATAGGAGGGTTTGAATAACGACCGGAAGGCTCGCCTACTCGTTTCTCTGGAATGGCCGACTCTGGCTGGGTGTCTTTGTGTCCCTCATCGTGGGGGAAATTGCAGGTAGCCGCAGTCAGGATTGGAATGGAATGGGAATAGGAATAGGAATAGGAATAGGAATAGGAATAGGAATAGGAATAGGAATAGACAGAGTTAGAATAGATTAGAATAACAGAGTTGGAAGGGACCTTGGAGGTCTTCTAGTCCAACCCCCTGCTCAGGCAGGAAACCCTATACCATTTCAGACCAATGGTTTTCCAGGCTCTTCTTGAAAGCCTCCAGTGATGGAGCCCCCACAACTTCTGAAAGGAAGCCGTCCCCCTGGTTGATTGCTCTGTTAGGAAATTTCTCCTTAGTTCTCGGTTGGAACCATCTGTCAGTCCTTCCATTCCTCCATTCCATTTTTCCAATTATGCCAAGCAGGATTGCAAAGTGGGTTTCGAGCATTAGGAATGCCGAGGTCCTTCTTCTCTTTCCCTCTCGGGTGAACCCTGGGCTGAAATGAGGAGTTGAAGGCCGCCATCCCTTCCTCTCTTTGTCTCTCCCACCATCCACCCCTGACCGGCTGCGTGTCCTGTGCACTTATGCAGAGAGGTGAAGTCCCAGCGGTTGAATTGATGTGGTTGGGCAGAGGTCTCTCTTTGATCTTACGTGGTCCGGACTCTCGGCTCTGGGAGCTTTCGGATCTCCTATGGCCAGGTTCACCGAGCCCTCCTTGGCTTTGGTTTTGGCTGGGAGCTATGCATAAACCCAGCCAGTTGTGACTTCCTGAAACTGTGGCTTGAAACAGGTTGTGTAGTGTGTGCTTGCCTTTCAAGTAGGGCAGTGTGGGTGCTTGGTTTGGCTTCCATGGGAGCAGTAAATATCTATGATATGCTTTGAATTAAGCTTCCCTCTCCCTCTCCCACCCCTCCCTCCCTTTTTTCCTTCTTTCCTTCTTTTCTTTCTTCCATCCATCTTCACCCATCTCATCTGTCTGTCCATCGATCCATCTTGCCTGTCTGTCTCTGTTTGTCCCTTACTCTATCTATCCATCCATCTACCCATCCATCCATCATCTCCTTCCTTCCTTCTCTCCCTCCCTCCCTTCCACCCTGTCTGACTGTCTGTCCATCCATCCATCCATCCATCCATCCATCAAGCTATCATTTATTTTATTTTATTTTATTTTATTTTATTTTATTTTATTTTATTTTATTTTATTTTATTTTATTTTATTATTTTATTTTATTATTTTATTTTATTTTATTTTATTTTATTTTATTTTATTTTATTTTATTTTATTTTATTTTATTTTATTATTTATCAAGCATATATAAGGTAGCAGGTAAAATTATAAACATAATTTGAATATATGAAAAGAGTAAGAGTAAAAAGGAATATTAGGACAGGGAGGTTAGGCACGCTGGTGTGTTTATGCACGCCCCTTACAGACCTCTTAGGAATGGGGTGAGGTCCACAGTAGACAGTTGTAAGGTAAAAGTTTTGGGGGTTTGGGGAAGAAATCCCAGAGTCAGGGAATGCATTCCAGGCCTTGACCACTCTGATGCTGAAGTCGTATTTTCTGCCATCGAGTTTGGAGCGGTTTACCTTGAGTTTGTATCTATCTGTCTATCTCATCTCCCTGAGAGGGGGACTCTGGGCAACATACAACTAAAACATAAAAACAGTATATAAAATTGAAAAATGAAGTGAGGATGATTAAATTTCAGTATTAAAAGTTAATTAAAAGGCAGAAAGGGCAGGCTTCCAGGGCGCCAATCAGCTACATGCTCCTGTGGGCACCCCACACAAGGCCGCAGGGCCATGTTTTTACACCTTATGCCCGCTCACCTGTGTGTGTGGGGAGGGGGGGAGTGTCCCACAGGGCAGAAAGATGCCTGAAATCTGCTTGTATGATGGACAGGACACCCGTGCCAGGCTTGGATAGAAGGGGAGCCTGGGCTCTTTGCAGCTGTAGGTTTGCTCTGTGTATGTGTGTGTGTGTTTAATGCAGTGTTGAAGGGAACCCAGAGGAACAGAAACGGCTTATTTTGGGGTGGAGCACGCCGTGTCCTGGGTAACCGGTTTCCTTACACATCCCCCAGCCCCGTGGGCAAGGAACCGTTGGAGGCTGACTTGGTAATACCTTACACTTTGGTGTTTTCATGCTGCAAAGATGAAAAGCGTCTTTCCCTTCTCAGTTACAGAGGAGAAGAAGTCCCTGAAGAGGACGTTTCAGCAGATGCAGGAAGAGGAGGACGACGACTACCCTGGCAGTTACTCCCCACAGGACGCCAACACCGGGCCCCTTCTGGTACGCTGGCAAGAGGGCAGCCCTCTGAGAGAAAGAGCCACAAGCGGCCACCAGGGGGAGCCCTTAACATGCGCGGCAGGATGGACGAGCCGATCGCCTTCCTTCCCTTCCCTCTGTGCCCTCTGGGTGGCTGGACTCCCATGCCCATCATCCGCAGCCAGGATTGGGCCTTGGCGGCTGATGGGGAGCAAGAGGAGTTGGCTGGAGACCCCTGGAAGGCAGTGAGCTGAGGAGAAAGTGTTTCATTTGCTTAAAGCCCCTGGCCCTTCATTGGAGGGTTATTGCATGGCATCTCTCCACACTCCAGATAGACAGACAGACAGACAAAGTAGGTCTTCAGAAAGAGAGAGAGAGATGGTAAATTAAAGCTAAATGGAGATAGAGATAGATAAATAAAATCGATGGTCAGTAGAGGTAGGAAATTAACAGTAGAGATGATAAGATAAAGATAGAGGTAGATGATAGAAAGATAGATGATAAACATAGACAGATATAGAGATCAGAGATAGATAGATGATAGATAGATATGAGAGAAAGAGAAAAAGAGAAATAGTAATAGATATAAAAGTAAAGGTTCCCATTGCACATATGTACTAGTCGTTCCTGACTCTAGGGGGCGGTGCTCATCTCCATTTCAAAGCCGAAGAGCCAGCGCAGTCTGAAGACGTCTCCATAGTCATGTGGCCGGCATGACTCAACGCCAAAGGCGCACGGAACGCAGTTCCCTTCCCACCAAAGGGGGTCCCTATTTCCCTACTTGCATTTTTTACCTGCTTTTGAACTGCTAGGTTGGCAGAAGCTGGGACAAGTCACGGGGGCTCACCCCATTACGCGGCAGCACTAGGGATTCGAACCGCTGAATGTCCGTGCTTTCGACCGACAAGCTCAGCGTCTTAGCCACTGAGCCACCGGGTCCCCTAGTGATAGATGTAGTTATAGAGATAGGGAAGTAGAGGTAGGTTTTATTTTTTGATTACATTTTTTATGCCGTCCATCTTTCCTGTGTGATTAGATAAGATGATAGATAGAAATACAGAGATGGGTTTCAGCAGGTTCTGACCAGTTCTGGAGAACCTGTAGTGGAAATTTTGAGTAGTTCAGAGAACCGGCAAATACCACCTCTGGCTGCCACCCCCCCCCCCCCCAATTCGCTGCCTCCCCAGCTGATCAGCTGGATCTTCTTTTGTTGCCCTGCACAGGAGAAGGGAGCTGGAAAGCAGGTTAGTGGGGTGGGGCGGGAATGGGGATTTTGCAGTATCCTTCCCCTGCCACGCCCACAAGCCACGCCCACAGAACCGGTAGTAAAAAAATTTGAATCCCACCACTGTAAACATAGATACATCGGTAGATGAGATACAGAAATCTAATTTTTTTAATTAGATTTATATGCTGCCCTTCTCCGGAGACTCAGGGTGGCTTACAATGCGTGAAGCAATAGCCTTCATCCTTTTGTATATTTTATACAAAGTCAGCTTATTGCCCCCACAAACTGGGTCCTCATTTGACCTACCTTAGAAAGGATGGAAGGCTGAGTCAACCTTGAGCCTCAAACTGGTGTAATTGCAGACAGCTGGATGTTAATAACAGGCTATTCAGCCGGTTGAGCTATCTGAGCTCTTTGCTTAAGGATAGCGAGATGGAGAGCGATAAGGTAGGTGATTAGAGGCAGACCAATGTAGGTCTTCATTACAAACTGGCATCAGGTGTGATGCGGATTCTGGTAAGCAGGTTCTCTTTTTCCTTCTGCTAAGCACCTGGACTCAGCAGAAGGCCCTCCAGGCCTTCGGAGGGGCTACTTTGCAAGGGCCAATTGTGGCCAGCTGCCACCTGAGTGAGCAGTGAGGGTAGCAGTGGAATCTCATCTCTGGAATTTCTCCAAAATAACAGGCTGGAATTTCAGGCCAGATAAGCCCAGTTATCTCCCGGTTGCTTGTCTGGCTGCCTGCCCTGCGTTCCCTTGCTAACCTTAACCCTAACCTTGCATAGCCTTTAACGCCCCCTCCCCTCCTCCGTGTGTGTGTGTGTGTGTGTGTGTGTGTGTGTGTGTGTGTGTGTGTGTGTGTGTGTTGTGGCCCGTCTCCCCTTAAAAGGGCAGAGGGCTTGAAAGGCAGCCTATCCTTCCATTAAGCAGAAAAGCAGCTTTATCCCACTCCCACTTGGAGGGGCCTCTTAGGATGGAGCCGCGGCCTTAAATTCCATTTATTCCACGGTGGAGGACAGTTTGCAGATGCTGGGCTTCAAAGGAATACCATACAAATTAAGGAGAAGATCTCTGAAAAGCAAGGGTCTTCCTTTGAACTTTCAAGGCCCGCATCTGGCACCTCCCTGCCTAGCATCCCCCAAAAGCTTTGGCTCTCCCCCTGTAGAAACACGGCCTTTGAACTCTTGGAGAGGAACCAACGCTCCTGAACAGCAGGCTGGATGGAGAAGGCTCGCTCACAGCTTGCCAAATGTGTGGAATATTAAGAATTTTTGAGAAAGGAATTGAGCAGGTCATAAGGACCCTTGTTTAAATATTACAACACTGGGATTTTTTTCCCCCCCCCCTTTCCCTTTCATGTGTACAAGTAGTCTCAACTTACAACCATTCTTTTAGAGTTACAGTCTTCTTTTAATGATCCTGTAATCCCTTGCATCGGGGCTGTTAGGATATGAATGGAGCTTAGTGTTAACTGGCCAGATGCCTTTCCTGTCGCCAATGTGGAGTTATATTCAGCAGATATATTCTCAGTGTGCCCAGAGAGAGAAATATCTGCCCCTACCTAGGATCGAACTCACAGCCTCCTGATTGTGAGGCTAGAGCTCCACCTCTAGGCCACCACACCACTCGTTTAGAGCTACAGTGGTGCTGTAAGAAAGTGACTTAACGATCAGTCTTCTCATAATCCTATGATCCAAATTCAGGCCACTGGCATGTATTTAGGATGGTTGCAGGGTCACATGGTCACGCTTTGTGACCTTCCTGACCAGCTTATGACAAGCAAACCAGTGGGGAAAGCTGGACTCACTTAATGACCTAGGATTCACTTAGCAGCTTCGGTGATTCGCTTAACGAAAGAGAAAGCCAGGAGGCTATGAATTCTACTCCTGCTTTAGCCCTGAAAGCCAGCTGGGTGACTTTGGGCCGGTCCCTCCCTCTCTCTCTCTCTCTCTCTCTCTCTCTCTCTCAGCCCAGCCCACCGCACAGGGTTGTTGTTGTGGGGAATAGAGGAGGAGGAGGAGGGAAGAATATTAGTTACGTTGGCTGCCTTGAATTATTTATAAAAATAGTTGGGATGGAATAAATGAAAAACAATTTTGGCAAAAAGTCATCAAGCTTGGCATGACTCACTTAAGAGCCACCTTGTTGAGCCATGGAAATTCTGGTCCTGGTTTTGGTTGTAAACTGAGTCAGTCCCAAAGAAGCGATGAAGGAAACCCTAAGCTGCATTTTTAAGTCCAGCTGCTTCCCTGCTTCCTCTGAGGAAGGTTTTAGCAAGCATCGACCTAACCGCTCCTTCCAAGCTCATGGAGCTTGGCTGAGTCTCACCTGGGCAGGTCAATATGCAGGCAGAGAGAGGGCTGTCCCCCTCCTGAAAGGGGAACTGTGGCTTCTCCATCATGGGAGTCTTCAAGAAGAGATTGGACAGCCATTTCTCCGGAATGGTCTAGGGCAGGGGTCTCCAAACTTGGCAGCTTTAAGATGTGTGGGCTTCAGCTCCCAGAATTCAAAAGAAAGAGAGAGAGAGAGGAAGGGAGGGAGGGAGGGAAGAAGGAAGGAAGAAAAGAAAGGAAGATGGAAGGGAAGGAAGAAAAGAGAAAAGGAAGGGGAAAGAAGAAAAGGAATGGTATAGGACAGGGGTCTCCAAACTTGGCAGCTTTAAGATGTGTGGGCTTCAACTCCCAGAATTCAAAAGAAAGAGAGAGAGAGGAAGGGAGGGAGGGAAGAAGGAAGGAAGAAAAGAAAGGAAGATGGAAGGGAAGGAAGAAAAGAGAAAAGGAAGGGGAAAAAAGGGAAAGAAGGAAAGAAAGAAAGGAATGGTATAGGACAGGGGTCTCCAAACTTGGCAGCTTTAAGACGTGTGGGCTTCAACTCCCAGAATTCAAAAGAAAGAAAGTGGGAAGAAGGAAGGAAGAAAAGAAAGAGAAAAAAGATGGAAGGGAAGGGAAAGAAGAAGAGAGAAAGGAAGGAAGGAAGGAAGGAAGGAAGGAAGAAAAGACTCCCAAAATTCTGGCAATTAAAGTCCACAAGTTTTAAACTTTGGAGACCCCCGGTTGAGCCAAGTGTTGAACTAGAAGCCCTCCAAGGTCCCTTCCATCTTTATTACTCTCTTATTCTATTACCTGCATGGGCAGCCTAGGGGACTCCAGACGACAAAACCTCCTGACAGTGAGCACCTGCCAGGTGTGTGTGTGTGTGTGTGTGCGTGTGTGTGTGTGTGTGTGTGTGTGTGTGTGTGTGGTGTTTTGGGGCAGAGGCGCCAGAAGCAGAGCGGTGGGGTGTCTCTGGGGAAGTCACAGCGGGCATCTTGTTCTGTCTCTCCCGGGCAGGCAGAGGACTTGATCAAAGCCCTGCAAGACTTGGAGAACGCAGCCTCGGGCGATGCCACCGTGCGGCAGAAGATAGCTTCTCTTCCCCAGGAGGTTCAGGATGTCTCCCTGCTGGAGAAGATCACAGGTGAGCTTCTGATCCGAGGGCCGGAGCCGATCGGCTGAGAGAAACGTAAATAAACTTGGAAGGGTGTGTTAAGAGCAGGGGTCTTAAAACTTGGCAGCTTTAAGACTTGTAGATGTCAACTCCCAGAATTCTCCAGCTTGGACACCATAGTGGAAAATATTAAATTGAAAATGTATACAGCAATAGAGAGAGATAAAAGAAGAAGTAGAGAGATGGAAGAGAAGGGGAAGGAGAGAGAGGGAAGGAAGGAAGTGAGGGGAAATTAGAATAGGAAAGAGGGTTAGTCAGGGAGGAAGAAAGGAGGAGAAGGAGAAAGGAAGGGGAAGTAGGAAGGAGCAGGAGAGGAGGGAAAGAAAGGAAGAAGGAAGGAAGGAAGGAAGAGAGGGAGATGGGAGAGACTGAGAAGAAAGATTGCCGTATAACAAAAAAGAGGAAATGGAAGAAAGGCAACCCCAAACACACACATAAATATTAAAATAAAGAAGGATTTGTTAATAAATAAAAGAGAATAAATGTGAACAAGTAGGAAAATGGGAATTTGAGAGCGAACGAAGATGTTGTTTATACAAATAAACATAGAAATGTTGTGATATGAATTAAAGAAAAAATGGGAAAAGGGAAGATTTTGCCAAAATTGTAATTGAGTAAAATGTATTTGAACTTGAGATTGCAATTTATCCCGTTTTCTTGCCAATTTCCAGCAAAAAAAAAAAAGCCATTAGGGAAATAGAGCAAAACTCACTTAACCAGTGTCTCGTTTAACAAAGCTAAATTTTGGGTTCTCGTAAGTGGAGGACTACCTGTGCTGTGTGGTTGTTGGTGTGTAGAGAAGGACGGCCGCTGCTTGTCAGCAACGCGGAAGCTGTTAGCGTGGCCTCCCTATAACACGCTTACCGCTTCTGTGCGCAGACAAAGAGGCGGCGGAGCGGCTGTCGAAGACGGTGGACGAGGCGTGTTTGCTGCTGGCAGAATACAACGGGCGGCTCGCTGCGGAACTGGAAGACCGGCGCCAGCTGGCACGCATGCTGATTGAATACACACAGACCCAGAAGGATGTGCTGACGGAGAAGGAGAAGAAGCTAGAGGTGAGCTTGGCTGTTCTGACCCCGCTCCCCAAACATGACCCAACCCTCCGAAGTGAACTCAAAGATTCCTTTATTAGGCGCGCCAGCAGCCCCGGCAAAAAGTTTATCTCTCACCGCAGGCTAACAGGTCTGTGCAGCAGGGAGATGAAGAGTTGTCTGCCACATCTATTCATCTCCGCCCTCTGCCTTTTATCCCCAGAGCAAGAGTGGGGCTTCACTAGCAGCGGTGACTCTTCTGTCTCAAGGACCGGCCCATAGATTTCCACTGCTCTCCTCTCCTCTGCTTTCTGTGCATCAGGCACTGGACCCACCTGTTCCTCCTCCTCATCAGCCATCTCCAGATCTGGGGGTTGTTGACTCATCTGGACAGCCCAGGCTCCACCTCTCTCTCTCTCTGCCAGGCCCATTCCCTCTTCCCCCTCGGAGCTCTCAGCTTGCCTTGATGCTGATCTTGACTTCCATGCCTCCTCCTCTGATTCGGCTTCTGGAGGGGCCGGCAGGCAACAGGCCATCACAGTGGTCTCCTTCCCACCCTCTTGGCATTCTTCAAGATCCAGGCCTGGGTGGCCTTGGGGAGGGGCGAATTGGCCAGCCACCCCACGCCTTGCAGAAGCCCATGGGGGGAAGGGATTGAAACGGACTGCTTGGGGGCTCTCTAGGACAAGCAGGACAGGACATCACCTGGGTCATTGTTCCGAAACAGGCCTGGTCTCCATGGCACATTGGAGCAGACACGGGAAGGTCTTCCATTGTCCTGCTTGCCTGGGCCTTCTGCCAGGAGTGGTGTCATCCTTGGCAAAGTGTCGGGGCTTCAGCAGACACTCTTGAGCAGTTGTGGGCCCCCGTCATGACTTTGGGACCTATGGACTTCAACTCCCAGAATTCCTGAGCCAGTGTAGCGTAGCGTAGAATAGGATGCAATGGAATGGAATAGAACATAGAGAAGGGAAGGGAATTGGGAATTGGGGATGGGATGGGATGGGATGGGATGGGATGGGATGGGATGGGATGGGATGGGATGGGATGGGATAGAATAGAATAGAATAGAATAGAATAGAATAGAATAGAATAGAATAGAATAGAATAGAATAATAACTTTGCTGTCACTTTGTACAGTAATCGGCATCCATTAAAATGAAATTTGATTGCATACAGCTTTCAAAGGGTCACCACCTCCAATATGCACTATGTAACCATGACACAAATAAATAAATAAATAAATAAATAAATAAATAAATAAATAAATAAATACAAAATTCTGCATATACCCACATATGTTATATGACACAGAGAGACTGCACAGTCTCGTTGTAGAAAAAATGCTTTTAAAAGCCTCTGACGAGTTGCCTGATCGTCAGAGGCTATTAAAAGTAATTTTTTAAAAACTTCTTCAGCCGAAGAGGTTGTAGAAAAAATGTTTTTAAAAGGAAAAAAAGCCTCTGATGATCAAGCAACTCAGCTGGGATCGTCAGAGGCTTTTACAAGCATTTTTTTTTACAACCTCTTTGGAATAGGTTGTAGAAAAAATGGTTTAAAAAGAAAAAATAGTTGGCCACACCCACTCAGTCACATTCCCCTCACCACCAAGCCACGCCCACAGAATCGGTAGTAACAAATTTTACATTTCCCCGCTGGTCCATATGTCCTGATGTCCAGGAGGAGAGATGCTGGTGCTTCTTCCAACCCTTCCCTCCTTCCTCACCCAATCCTTGGGCCGAACTTTGCGGACGGACAGGCCAGTCCATTGGGGCTCTGGTTGCCAGTTGGGAAGCTACAGGTTGCCCTCGGCTCTTGGCCACAGCCAACAATTCATGTTGCTCAGCGAGACATTTGTTAAGTGACATCTTACATCCTTTCTTGCCACAGTTGTTAAGAGAATCTGGCTTTCCCATGGACTTGGCTTATCGGAGGGTCGCAAAAGGGGAATCACATCACACACATACGGACACACACACACGGACACTGTCATAAATATGAACCAGTTGCCAAGTGCCGTCGTAACTTTGAACGGTCACTAAATGAACTGTTGTAAATCGAGGACGGCCTATATCTGTACTGGTTGTCCAAGTGCATGAATTTTGATCATGTGACAGCGGATGCTGCACCCGTCCTCCGTGTGAGAGCCGGCCATAAGACACTTTTTTCAGTGCCGTCGTAACTTGGAACAAATGGCTGCAAGTCATGGAGGTAGTCCTCGGCTTACAACCGTTCGTTTTAATGACCGTTGAAAGTTACAACAGCACTGAAAATGTGATGTGACTTACGACCATTTTTCACACTTACGACCGTTGCAGCATCCCCGTGGTCACATGATCAAAATTTAGACACTTGGCAAACGACTCCTATTTATGACGGTTGCACTGCCCCGGGGTCACATGATTCCCTTTTGCGACCTTTAGCCAAGCAAAGTCAACGGAGAAGCCACATCCCCTTAACGACCAGGTTATCGACTTATCAAATGCAGTGATTCACTTAACAAATGTGGCGAGGAAAGCCATGAACCGGGGGAAAACTCACTTAGCAAATGTCTCGCTGAACAACATAAATGTTGTGCTCAATTGTGGCCGTAAGTCGAGGACTGCCTGTACCTGCACCAGAAACCTCTGTGGTGAGATGAGTGTACAGCAGACGTTAATAGACCAATGTTAATTTGGTCAGAGTGCTTTAATACCTAACCAAATAAGGGAAACATCTGGAGATCTTGTGATTGTCCCAGATCTTAGAAAACAGGACTTCACGGACAGAGGAAGCTTGGAGCCAACTTCCAGCAGAGATAGTGGCTCATTTATCTGAGTTTTAAACATGCTTGGGATAAACGCACGCCCATCATCCGACCAGAATTTCAAAAGAATAAACTGAAACTCAGAGGGTCAAACTCCCTTTAAGTTTGAGAAAAAGACGGCTGGCTCTTTTTCTGCCGTCCATTGTCTACGTTTCAAATGTTCCCAAGTAATTCTTCAGCTATCCAGTTATTAAAATACCATGTTTCCCCAAAAATACGACCTACCCTGAAATTAAGCCCCAGCCTGATTTTTTTAAATATGTGCACCTAGCCCTAGCCCAAAAATAAACCCTAGTGAAGGGGGGTGGGGTGGGCGAGCACGCATGGGCTGATGGTATCCGGCAGCAGTCACAGCCCGTGCAGGACAGGTGAGTTGAGCACCTGTGCAAGCAGTAGGCGGGGGGAGGAGGCAAGCGATCTGGACGTGCTGTGGGAAAGACGAGCGGCGGTGGGCCAGAGTGGCGGCTGGCTGCAGGAGGCTCATCTTCTTGCGGCAACACCGGCAGCAGACAGAGGCAGAGGTGCGGAGGGAAGGCAGTCAATCTGGACACGCCGCAGGAAAGCTGATCGGTGGTGGGCTGGACGGCAGGCAGCCACGGGAGGCTCAACTTCCTGTCTAACGGCTTCCCATCTATTGGGATCTCCTGCCTTCCGCTCTACGCAGCCACAGAGTGCACCGACCGAGGAACCAGTGGGCTGCAGCTGCTGTTGGATACCGTTGGTCCCCGTGCGCTTGCTGCTTCTTACTTACTTACTTACTTACTTACTTACTTATTTATTTATTTATTTGATTTATATGCCGCCATTCTCCCCAAGGACTCAGGGCGGCTTACAAAAACAATCATAAATACAAATTACAATAAACACAATTAAAACACATTAAAATCCATTAAAATCATTCTAAAAAAGGCTATATAACCCCACGATCGTAATGTTCTTTAAACAGCCATGTCTTTAATCCCAGGCGGAAGGAGAGGAGGTCGGGGGCCGTCCTGAGGTCAGTGGGAAGACTATTCCAGAGGGTTGGGGCTCCGACAGAGAAAGCCCTCCCCCTGGGGGCCGCCAGCTGACATTGCTTGGCTGACGGCACCCGGAGGAGGCCCACTCTATGGGAGCGCACTGGACAGTGGGAGGAAGGCAGGAGGTGGTCCTGTAAGTACCCAGGGCCTAAGCCATGTAGGGCTTTATAGGTTAAAACCAGCACCTTGAAACGGACCCGGAGAACAACCGGTAGCCAGTGCAGCCCACGCAGGAGAGGTGTAACACGGGAGTAACGAGAAGCCCCCGTAACTACCCGTGCAGTCGCATTCTGGACTAACTGGAGTCTCCGGATATGTCCCAAGGGCAGCCCCATGTAGAGGGCATTACAGTAATCCAACCGAGAAGTAACCAGGGCATGGGTGACCGTCGTGAGGGCATCTCGGTCCAAAAAAGGGCCTTGTGTGCGCTCTGGAGGGTTGGGGTGCCCAGCCAGGCTGATCACCCTGAAATTGTTTTTCCCCGAAAATAAGCCCTAGTGCTTATTTTGGGGCCCAAAAGAAAATAACACCAGGTCTTATTTTCGGGGAAACAGGGATAGTTAATTCTCCTCTCTCTGGGACCGGGCCTGGCGATTGAATTGTTAAATTTCAAATTTAGAGCTTGCTGCTGACTTGGTCATTCCTGGGCCCACGCCTATTGCAAATCCGTGTGATTCCCCTAAAAACGCCTGCATGGATTCATCATGTTTCTTGACCCGAGAGGCCTGAAATGGTCCTGGACTCTTGGGCCCCTCTGACTGGGACCGCTTTTCCCAGGCTTGAGTCACGCCTCAACTTGCTCCCAGCGGGGGCAGGGGGCTGCCCAAAAAGGGGGGCTAAAAAGGCCTCCATGGAAACCACAGACGGAGAAAGCAAAGGGTCACCGGTTCCCTTTTAGAAGGTTCAAAAGGATCTGCTGGAAAAAAGGAATTTTATTTACTCTGTTTTGCAGCCAGATCAAGAAAAATGTAAGATGCTCTCACCCCACCGTAGGTGGTTTCCAGAAGGCATAAAAACTCCTTGACTTACGACCATTCCTCCAGCAACCCAGGGCCTCTCCCACCCCTTCCTAGACAGGGACGCCCTCCATATGGTCACTCACACTCATCATCTCTCAGATGGATTACTGCAGTACCCTTTACATGGGGCTGCCTTGGGGTGCATCCAGAGGCTCCAACTGGTCCAGAATGCGGCCGCGTGAGTAGTTATGGGTGCTTCCCACTACTCCCATGTGACACCATTTCTGTGCGAGCTGCACTGGCTCCCAGTGGTCCGCTTCAAGGTGCTGGTACTCACCTATAAAGCCCTTCATGGCACAGGCCCGGGGTATTTGCAGGAACACCTCCTACCGGCCTCCCACCGCCCAGTGCGCTCACATAGGGTGGCCCTCCTCCGGGTCCCCTTAGCCAGACAGTGTCGGCTGGCGGTCCCCAGGATGAGGGCGTTCTCTGTGGTCGCACCGCCCCTCTGGAATGGGTTGCCCGTCGAGCTCCGGACGGCCCCTGATCTCCGCACCTTCCGCGCCGACCTTAAGACATGGCTCTTTCAACAGCTTCCCTGATCTGTTGCTGATTTAAATTTTAGGGATTTGGGGGATTTTATTTGGTTTTAATATTAATGAATAGAATTTTTCATTGTCGGGTTGTTTTTATTGTTGTGAGCCGCCCCGAGTCCTACGGGAGAAGGGCGGCATACAAATCTGACAATCAAGAAGAGAGAGAGGAAGGAAGGAAGGAAGGAAGGAAGGAAGGAAGGAAGGAAGATGTAGAGAGCCTGGATTGCATGAGAAGGTGCCTCGTTTTACGAGGCTGACTCGTTTTACGACTGACATTCTGGACTCCCTTTTGGTGTAGTAATGTAATGATGTAAGGCAAGGATTACTGCGTTACGACGACTGTAAACTAAAGACCATAATTTGGGGCTCAATTGAGCATAGGTAGTCCTTGACTTACAACAGTCCGTTTAGTGCCTGCTCAAAGTTACAACAGCACTTAGGTTCGTTTTTCACACTTAGGACTATTGCAGCATCCCTTCAGTCACATGGTCAAAATCCAGACGCTTAAGAGAGGGCTGTAAAGCACTGTGAAGCGGTATATAAGTGAGTGCTATTGCTCCCTTCCTGCCTTTCCCATTTCCTTCCTTCCTCCCTCCCTCCCTTGTTCCTAAAGGTTGACTCAGCCTTCTGTCCTCCCGAGGCGGGTAAAATGAGGACCCAGATTGTTGGGGACAAAGAGGCTGACTCTGTAAACCGCTCAGAGAGGGCTGTGGAAGCACCGTGAAGGGCTATAAAAGTCTTAAGGGCTGTTCCTAGTGCTCTTAAATTTCATTTTGTTGGAGGGGGCCCACTGTTTTTTCGGTAGACTCTTTAAAAAGCTGAAATTCCCTTGCCAGTTAACGCTGGACCGGAGCCCCAGGGTGACCCCTGCGTTTCTGGTGTTTCTCGGACGCTTGGCGGGGCCTTTACGAGCCGAAGTTAATTTCTGGGTCCGCCTGCATCTTGGCTTGAAGTCGCTTCCTTTTAAGGGGATTTTGAAATCTCTTGTGGATGGAGACCGTCTATTCCAACAGAGTCTGGGAGCCGGGAGGATGGGGGGGAATCTGACGGTGGACCGGTGCCATTAGGGTTTCCAATGATCTCTGCCTTTTGTGGAGTTTTGCAGATCTCCATGAGACGAGATCAAAGGGCTGATCCCAATAGAAGCCTTGGTTCTGACAACTGTTTTTTTCCTAAGTGTTTCTAGCTATGCACAGGACCCCGGAGGAAGAGAGGTCCTCCGAACAGAGCTGTGTACTTCTCATGTGTTCCCATGATCGCTTCCATGGGATTCCTCTGGTTTCCCCTGTACATTAGTCCTCAACTACAGCCATTTTGTTTAGTGACCGTTTGAAGTTGCAGCGGCACTGAAAAAAGTGACTTACGGCTGTTTTCCACACTTAACGACCACTGCAACTTCCCCATAGTCAGGTGATCAAAATTCAGATGCTTGGCAAGGTGTCTCCTATTTACGACGGTCGCAGTGTCCCTGGGGGACATCTGATCCGCTTTTTGCGACCTTCCGACAAGCAAAGTCCATGGGAAAGCCAGATTCACTTAACAACCGCCTGACTGACTTAACAAATGCAGTGACTCATTTAACTGTGGCAAGAAAAGTTGTAAAATTGGGCAAAACCCACTTAAGCAACGTCTCACTTAAGCAACAGAAATGTTGAGCTCAATTATGGTCATAAGACAAGGGTTATTACTTGTAGCTGAAGAATTGCAGAAAAGCTCCTAGCATATTTTGCTTGAGGGTAAAGCCTTCGTGTCATTTCCCTTGGAAAGGAAGGAAGGAAAGAAGGAAGGAAGGAAGGAAGAAAAAGAAAGGGGGAGAGAGAGAGCTGGTTGAGGGATTCTGGGAGTTGAACTCTGCCTATCTTGAAGGTGCTGAGGTTAAGGACAAGGCCTTTAAGAGATGAGGAGGAAGGTGAGGGTCTCCCTTAGACCCCTGGGGAAGCCGTTGCCTGGGGCTCTTATGGGGGAAGCTGGTGGGGCAGCGGGAGGCTGTCCTTCAACAAAGACAGAATACAAATTTAGCCAAGACATACAAATGAAAACCTTGCTATTATTTTAGGTGCGTTAGATCTCTTCTCCTTCTTCTGCCTGATTCACCCCTCGTCCTCTCGGGATTTGGGACAGGGAAGAGAAATACATTGCATCTTTATCAAAATTTAATGGGAATTTCAGTTTTTAGTGTCTGAATTTTAATCTGGTTTTATTGTTCTGAGCCGCCCTGAGTCCTCGCCGAGAAAGGGTGGCATATAAGTCCAATTATAAATAAATAAATCTGCCTTGCTCCTCTTATCCTCTTCCTTTTCCTCCCTCCCTCTTCTGTCTCTCCCTCCCTCCCTCCCTCCCTTCCTTCTTTTTCTTTCTTTTTTTTTAAAATTAGATTTATATGCTGCCCTTCTCCGGAGACTCAGGGCAGCTTCCAATGCGTTAAGCAATAGCCTTACATACTTTTGTATATTTTTTATGCAAAGTCAGCTTATTGCCCCCACAAACTGGGTCCTCAATTGACCTACCTTAGAAAGGATGGAAGGCTGAGTCAACCTTGAGCCTTGAACTGGTGTAATTGCAGACAGCTGGATGTTAATAACAGGCTATTCAGCCGTTGAGCTATCTGAGGCTCCTTCTTTCCTCTATGCCTCCTTTCCTTCCTTCCTTCCTTCCTTCCTTCCTTCCTTCCTTCCTTCCTTCCTTCCTTTCTCCCCTCCTCTCCCTGTCCCAGGGCAGCCTCCATCTTGACTAGAAGGCCAATTTCAGATAGGGAATAATGTGTAATCTCAGCTGTATCATCCTTTTTTCCCACTAGGATGTTCAGAGAGTCCAAAGGGGCATTTTTTCCCCCAAAGGGCAACTGGGCTTTGTTTTTTGCTTGAAGATGTTTCGCTTCTCATCCAAGGAGCTTCTTCAGTTCTGAAGCGTCTCGTTTTCTAAGAAAAAGCAAAAACTAAAGTCCTTTTCAAGAAAAGAAAAAAAAAACCCGCTTTTGGGACAACCCTGGTCTGTCCCAAATAAAACTCCCGATTCCGCTATTCACTCATTCCTCATTCCCGTCTGCGGACGGGAGCTGCTATTTTCTGCCCACCAGCCTCAAACCGAGTCAGGGCCTTACGGAGAGAGATGTGCAGAGGGACGGAAAGGCCCCCCTCTGTGTGTGTGTGTGTGTGTGTGTGTTGGAAAACATGGACTGTGTGAACCCCTGTCATTCTCTTCCCTACCTTTGCCACGGCAGCCAAAATAAAACTGGGCAGATGACTTGGGAACTCTTTCTGCTGCAAGGGCTATAAATAGTTTAAAAGCTGCCATTAATACACGTCTTTTAGCCCACAGGAAGCCTGTGTGTGTGTCTGTCTCTGAGGGATAAATGCTTCTTAGAGACATTTATTTCACAAAGGCAGCCACTTTATACTGCCCTACTTTATTAGTGATTTATCTGTATGTTATGCTGCTAATTTTAGGAAAAGAAAGATCCTATCTTTCTTTTGCTTTTTTGCTTCTTTCATTCCTTTTCTTCCTTCCCTTCTCTTTCCTCTTTCCTTTCTTTCTTCTTCCTTTTCTTTCCTCTTTCCTTCTTTCCCTTCCCTTTCCTTTCCTTCTCTCTTCCTCCCTTCTCCTCCCTCCCTCCCTCCCTCCTTCCTTCCTTCCTTCCTTCCTTCCCTCCCTCCCTCCCTCCTTTCCTTTCCTCTTTCCTCCCTCCCTCCTTTCCTTCCTTCCTTCCTCCCTCCCTCCCTCCCTCCCTCCCTCCCTCCCCTATCCTGTTTCTCTCTCTTCGGGAGACATTGCTTGTGCAGGTCTTTTGCGGCTGCCCCATCTCTCCTCTTAGATCCCCATAGCTGTGCTAAGAGTGCAGATCAGAGCTTCCTGGAGCCGTGGCTTCTTCGGGGCTGGCGTAAGGCCTTCCTTCCAAAAGCCAGGGTGGGTGGGTGGGGGGCGTGCATGACTCTTCTGAGTGATGGCCACGTCTGTGCTGTGGTTTGATAGTGCTGTGCTTGGGGTGCATTTTACAACTTTATTCATTCATTCATTCATTCATTCATTAAGGCAATTCAGGTGGCTTCCCAATCCTCTCATGGTAACTCCAGGCGTGTTAGAGAAGTAAAACCACCGGCACAAAACTCAACGAAACCCCCCACCCTCCTGGTGACAGAAATCACCCCAACCCCTTGATTGGGCTCCGTACCTCCCTGGGGTCTGCAGAAGCGGTGGGTTTCAGACATTCTTACCACCGGTTCTCCACGCGCGCATATCTTCTGCATATGTGCTTTGCTTTGCTTGCGCACGCGCCCAGCCTTGGAAACGCGGCTAAATAGGAGGGCATAGCGCCGGAGTGGGTGGGCAGGGCCACCTGTGATCTGTACCACTGGTTTAAGTGACTCGATCCGAACCGGCTGAATGCCACTTCTGGTCTCCAGACTCACTGGCGGAATCCCATCTTCCGGGCCTTTCAAAAGAGAGCGAAGGTGGTTGTCCGATCTTATCTAAGCAGGGATGAAGTTCCACAGGGAAGGAGCCACCACAGAGAAGGCCTTGGTCCCACCAGATGGACCTCCTTAAGGGGGGGGATCTGTAACGGCCTCTGCCTCCCCACTCGGGGGCGGGGGGGCAGGGGGATGTAGCTGAAAGATGACCCTCCTTCAGTATCTTAAAAGCTTTTGGGCATCAGGGACTGGTTCCGTGGAGAGAAGCTTTTCCATGGACCAGAGGGGGCCTGGGTTTTTTGTGTGCTGCCCCGCATCCTGCGGATGGGGCTTTCGCAGCCTGGTTTCAGGCAGGTTCACGGACCTTGGGGGGGGAGGTTGGGGGCCCCTGTCTTAAAAGGTTAAATCATGGCACCTGAGCAAAGTTTATTAAAACCGAGACGTTTCCTTACTCCTCCAAGTAACTTCTCCAATGAAGAAGAAGTCATCCAGCACTTAAGAAGCTTCCTGGATGAGAAACGAAATCTCTTCAAGGAAAAACAAAAATCCAGTTGTCTTTTGCGGGGGAAAAAAAAAGAGGGGGGGAAGCACCATTGGATCTTAAGGTTTTGATTTTGATTTTTTTTTTAAAATGCGCATTTGGGAAGTCTTACTTATTTATATATGATTTTATTGGTTTTTCAAAACATAAAAAGAAAAATTAAAAAAAAAAGTAGTGGGAAACTAAGGAGAGGGGGAGGGAAAAAGAACAGAAAGGAAGGAAGAAAAAGAAGGAAAAAAGGCACCGGCTTCTGGCTCTCTTTAGCACAGGAGAAGATAACAACATTACAACCACAACATTTTGCTTTTACACAGCAGCAGATACAAGCCGTTCCTATAACAAGAAGCCTGTCTGGTGAACAAAAAGCAAAATGTTTTGATTGTTAGGGACGGTTTTTGCATTCTGACATTTTAGCGCTAAAGAATCTCCTTTTTGAGGGAGGCGGGCAGTTCGGGGCTTCCACCAAAGTTCAGAAAGGTGACAAAATAAAGAAGATGAGTCAATGAATGACCATCCCCTCCCTCTTTCTCCCTCTCCCTCCCTTTGCAGGAATACAAGCAGAAACTGGCCCGAGTCACCCAGGTGCGCAAAGAGCTGAAGTCCCACATCCAGAGCCTCCCGGACCTCTCGCTGCTGCCCAACGTCACAGGCGGGCTGGCACCCCTCCCCTCTGCCGGGGACCTTTTCTCTACTGACTAGGACACAAAACGGGGAGGGGAGGGTCTGCCTTGCCTGCCCACCGGCCCTGGCACCAGACCCCTTTCGTCAGGATGAGGGATCCTCGCGGGAAGCTGAGCTCGGAAGGGACGGGCAGAGACCCCGCCCTGCGCCCATCTCCATCTCCACTGGGGCTGGCGTCCAGCCAGGTGACTGGGGGGGGAGGGGCAGGCAGGAGGGAAAGTGGACACCGAAGGGCACCGCCTCTTGTTTTGGGGAGGGGGGCCGAAGGCGTCTTTCTGGAAGAAAATTCTGGGCACTTCCAAGGGTCACCAATCATGTGTGCCCAGGGCCTTCGAAGAATTTTTGAGTTCTGTGTTGGTTTTATTTTTCTTCTCCTGTATTTGACAAAAAACAAAACAAAAACTGGATTGTTTTGAGGGGTGGGTCAGTGTCGATTTTTTTTGAGGAGGGGGCTGTGAGTCAGGACTGGCAGAGGCAGCTGCTTGACGGATCAGCCCAGGGGAGCTGCTTCCCCGTTTCACTGGGACACCCAGATTCCTACCCCTGCCTTCCCCAAATCAGCTCGGGTGGCCACTTCCTCTGCCTTCAGCCCTGGGCCCTGGAGGGATGAGCGAAAGCCCCTCCTGCTCCCCCTCCCCACTTTCCAGGTCTCTCCTTCCACAGCATGAAACAGGGTAAGCGTGGAAGGTTCAAATTGATGGGCTTTAATAAAGCATCTCCCCTCCTCTTAATCTCCAAAGCTGTGAAACTTGCCAGTTAATTTCCTTCCCCGTCTGTGGGAAGGAGAGGAATAGTCAGTGGGTACGTTTTTTGCTGCCCCCTTGCAACAGAGCCCATGGCCCTGGATGTACCCACAGGTCAGACTATCCCTTGCACGCGAGTACTTTCCATTTTGCAACGCAGCTAACATAGAAATGTAAGCATTCATTTCGCCATGAGATCCCCACTGAGGATGGAGAGGGGGGATTTTCTGCTCTTTTTCACGTATTTGGTGGCCGTATTTGGTGTCCTCTTCTTTAGAATGAAGGTCTCCAATTCTGGCAACCTTAACACTCGTGGACTTCAACTCCCAGAACTCCCCGGCACTCATGCATTCCTTTTCATGCATAGCCCCCTTGTGGCCTGCTCACTCTCTTGTAATCCTTTCCTCTGCAATCTCTCTGCTCAAGGGAGTGGCAGAAAAAAAAAATATCCAGGCACGGCTGGCTGCAGAATTCTGGGAGTTGAAGTCCACCCATCTTCCAGCAAGGTTGAGAAACACTATATTCTAGATGATGTAAAGCAGAAAATGAGCCCAACAGCAGGGGACATTTGGTAAACAACCTAGCTTTAAGCTATGAACAGAAAATGTCACTCTTGAGTGGGGTCTCCAAACTTGGCCACTTTAAAGACGTGGACTTCAACTCCCAGAATCCCCCGGCATTAATGCATTCCTTTTTATGTGTAGCAACCGTGTGGCCTGCTTACTCTCTTGTAATCCTTTCCTCTGCAATCTCTCTGGAGTGGCAGAAAACAAAAACCCCAGGCATGGCTGGCTGCGGAATTCTGGGAGTTGAAGTCCACCAGTCTTAAAACGGCCAAGGTTAGAGACCCCGGCTTTAGAAGACTTTTGATCAAATCCCTTGCCTGGAAGGCTTGGGCTTTCTGCTTGGTGCCCAGATCCATTCCCACCCCACCCCAAATCCCTTTCTCAGGGTGGCTGCTTTGGGCCGCGAGTTCCATGTTCTCTGTCAGCTCAGCCCAATTTGGCAGAGAAGGCACAACTTCCAGGGGTCTTTGAGTCTGGAAGCAAGTAGGGCTGATCCCCTTCGTAGAGCCCCTCCAGCAGCCCCCCCTTGTGCACGCAGATGTGCAACTGAGCGTGTCCAAATCGCAGCGTTCCCACTTCCAATCCCCCCCCCCCCCAGATTATCCCATCCTTGGTTTCACAGTAATTGAAACCCACTTGATTTTCGAGGTCGAGGCGGGACCTGTGACGAACCCCCCCCCCCCCAAACCTCTGCACTGTATGGTCTTTTGACTCAGATCTGGTCCGTCCCCTCCACCCCCACGAGGCATTTTCTTAAACCTGTACATGAATCAATTTAGAGATTTAGATGGACAGGCTGTCCTTTTAGCCGCAGTATATTCTGAAATGTCTCATAAATATATTTTTGAATAAAGAGGGTGTCATTCGGTGGGCAAGAAGCTGCTTCCTTGCGTTCTTTTTTCTCCCTCCTGGAGCCAAGCAGACCCCGGAGATGAAGTAATCACAAGTTTTCAAAATCTAAAGCAAGAACATTCAACTTTGGCAACTGAAAGACCTATGGACTTGAACTCCCAGAATTCCCAAGCCAACTGAGGGGTAGACTTCAACTCCCAGAATGCTCCAGGTTTTGGGTGTGGAAATCCACCCATCATAAATGGGGTTTCCCCCCCCCCCCCAAAAAAAAGGCAAATGGGCTTTCTTGATGTTTTCTTTGAAAATATTTCCCTTCTCATCCAAGAAGCTTCTTCGGTTCTGAAGAGAAAAAAAACCAAGGAAGTCCAGTTCCTTTTGGAAAAAGAGCAACTTTGAGACAAAATCTCTGCTCTATTTTAGAAAAAGGGAAAAATACTCCTAAAAATAATATAGTTTATTGCAGGAACTAGGTATACCTAGTCTAGTGAAAAGGAGTAGGGGATGACATGAGGGCATCTTCCAATATTTGAGGGGCTGCCCCAAAGAAGAGAGGGAGTCAAGCTATTCTCCAAAGCCCCTGAAGACAGGACAAGTAGCAACGGATGGAAACTAACCCAAGGGAGAAGCAACCTGGATTTAAGGAGAAACTTCCTAACAGTGAGGACAATTAACCAGTGGAACTCCTTGCCACCAGAAGTTGTGGGCACTCCATCCCTGGAGGTTTTTAAGAAGAGCCTGGGGAATTCTGGGAGTTGGAAGTCCACCATTTACCAAGGTTGGACACCTCGATCTAAACTTTGAAATTCAGTTTTTGGATGGTCTTATAGTACAGTGGTGGGTCCTCCCGGTTCAGTCGAGCCGGTAGCGGTGACGATATGAAATCACTGAACCGGTTCTCTTTGTTCAGGAGCTGGGCCCTTCTGCCCCCCCCCCCCCCCCCCGGTGTTATTCTTACCTTTTATTTGGCCCTGCCCCCAATCTATTCGCTGCCTCCTAAGTCCCAGTTGATTGGCTAGAAGGAAAAAATTGTTTAAACTTTTGCCGAGGGGCTTCAAAGGGCCGCCCTACAGCTGATCAGTGTTAAAAGGCAGTATGGTGATAGATGAGTGCGCTCGAAAAACAAATGGGTAGACATTGTCACATGACCATCAAGCCACGCGCACAAAATAAGCCATGCCCACAGAATCGGTAGTAAAAAAAAATTTAGAACCCACCCCTGTTACAGTGACAACTTTTATACTGGTGGAAGATGGACCAGCACAGGTAGTCCTTGAGTTATGTCCATAATGGACCCTGCCCGTTAAGTTAATTGCAGTCATTAAGTGAGGTGCATGATTGACTCGATCAGAGACCGCTATCCCTGCCCTCCCAAAACTTACTTTCCTTGCAAAGTGCAGGTATTTGATTCCTGTGGGTTTTTTAAAAAAATCTATTTTATCCTGGCCTGGTAGGTCCTGTACAGACAGTCCTCGACTTACGGCCACAATGGAGCCCCGGACTTGTTGCTAAGCAAGACATTTGTTAAGTGAATTTTGCTCCCATTTTGTGATCTTTCTTGCCATGGAGGTTAAGTGAATTCTGGGTCCCCCATGCTTGTCAGAAGGTCACCAAAGGGGAATCATGTGACACGCACCCCTCGACACTCAACCGTCATAAATGCGAACCATTTGCCAAGTGTTAAAACTTAGATCACGTGACCATGGGGGGGGGGCGGGTGCTGCATTGGTTGTAAAACAATTTTTCAGTGCCGTCGTAACTTGGTCACTAAGTGAACGGTGGTAAATTGAGGACCCTCTGTATTTTAGGGTTTTTTTAAAAAATTATTTTATATGCTCCTAAGGCGAATCGATGTAAAACTAAAATCCTGGTCTGCCCCATTGCAGAGTAGAAACAGATCTTAGTTGAGCCCCATTCCAGCTGCCTGCAGTAGATTTCTCTCTCTCTCTCTCTTTCTCTATCTCTCATCTTATATCTATCTGTCTTTCATCTCTATCATCTAATCCAGAGGTCTTCAAACTTGGTCGCTTTAAGACTTGGGGACTTCAACTCCCAGAATTCTCCAGCCAGCTGTGCTGTTGAAGTCCCCAAGTCTTAAAGCGGCCAAGTTTGAAGACCTCTGATCTAATCTAATGTATATCTATCATTTATCTATATTTTATCTATCTTCTATCTATTACCTATCTGTCTGTCCCTCTGTCTGTCTGCCTGTCTCCTATCTATCTATCATCTATCTATCTATCTATCTATCTATCTATCTATCTATCTATCTATCTATCTATCTATCTATCTATCTATCTATCTATCATCTTTATTAACTTCCTACATCTCCCATCTCTCTTAAGTGCCTCTGGTTGGTTTACAATAGCATAATAAAACAATATAAACACATGAATCAAAACACGGATTAAAAATGGCGTTTAAAGCAAAGTAAAACCTATTCGAGCCTCGATTAGCTGGGTGCTTCATTCTGGAACTACTAGTTAAGATTTGGCATTCCCTCCCCCGCCCCTACCCCTTTTCTCTGCCTCCCCTTCTCTCTGGGCTTTATGCCTTTGGGGATTCCTGTGGCCTTGCACTGGCTTCCTGGCCTCCTTTTTATGGCTGGTGTGGGACACAAAGGGCTCTACCAAAATTCTTTTGGCTGACCACGTCGTCTGCACCCAAGCCACAGTGGCTTGGAAACGCCACTCAGTGGCTTTGTGGCGCAAACCCAGCCAAGTCATTAAAGGAGAATATTTGTAGCTCAGGGTTGAAATGGTGCTCTCTGAGCTCGGTTTTTTTTTGCAAATATTTTATGACCCAACCAGGTAGCATCATCAGTGTTAGAAGGGAGGGGGGTGGAAGAAAAGGAAGACGAGGAGAACTGTGGGTCCTTGGTGCTCTCTGAACTTCACTGTTTTCTTCCAGACGTTTCATGACCTAACTAGGTAAGATCATCAGTGCTAGAAGGGAGGGAGGTTTGTGGAGAGGAAGGAAAAGAGGAGGAAGAGGAGGAGGAAAACCGTGGGGTCCTTGCTGCTCTCTGAGTTTGGTCTTTTTGTAGACATCTCATGATCCAGCTAGGGAACATTAGTGTAAACCCCCACTCCCTTCTAGCACTGATGATGTTACCGAGTTGGGTAATGGAAGATCTGCAAGGAAAGAAGCAAGCTCAGAGAGCAGCAGGGATTGCACAGTCCTCCTCCTCCTCACCCCTGGTTTGATAGTGTCCTCTTCATGAACTTTGAAAGTCTGAGCGAGAGGTGGACCAGGCAAGCCGGTGGGTCCAGGAAAGCCTGCCCAAGAGGGTTTTTTCACACACCCCCACTCGAGGCGAGGCAGAGGCTGAGGTTCATCTACCCAGCACGGAAGAGGAGGAGGAGGAGGAGGAGGAGGAGTTCCCGTGGAAAGGAGGTGACCTGGGCTGGGATTATTTATGGGCAGGAAGGGTCAGGCTGACCCAGTAGAGAGCTTCAGGCGCTGTCCCAAAGCAAGACCGAAAGGAGAGGATATTTGCAACTCAGGGTTGACCTGTGGAGTCCTTTGCATTTTTTGTGAGCTTTGAATGCAGATGTTTCCTTGGCCCAATGAGATCACTGTTGGGCTAGAAGGGAGGGAGGAGGAGGAGGAGGAGGAGGAGGACTGCGACTGGTGCCCTTGATGCTCTCTGAGATTAGTTTTTCTTTCTTTCTTGCAGATGTTTCATTATCCAACCAGGCATCAACATCAGTCCTAGAAGGAAGGAAGGAAGGAAGGAGGGGGGGGGGTTGCAGAAAAGAGGAAGAGGAGGGCTCGCACCCATGATGTTGCCTAGTTGGGGCATAAAACATCTGCAAGGGAAAAAAAACAAACAAAGCTCAGAGACCACCAAGGACCTCATCGTTCTCCTCCTCTTTCTCTCTTTCTCCTTCTTCTGTCTCCATCTTCCTTCCTTCCTTCCTTCCCCTCCCCTCCCCTCCTCCTCCTCACACTGATGAAAATAGCCAAGCTCAGAGAGTACCAAGGGCTCCACTACATTCATATTTTTACGACAGTCTCTTTAGAGAGCTCTCCCTCCAAGGAAGAGTCACAAACAGGACAGGACGGAATAGGAATAGGAATAGGAATAGAATAGAATAGAATAGAATAGAATAGAATAGAATAGAATAGAATAGAATAGAATAGAATAGAATAGAATAGAATAGAATAGAATAGAATAGAATAGAATAGAATAGCATAGCATAGCATAGCATAGCATAGCATAGCATAGCATAGCATATTCTTTATTGGCCAAGTGTGATTGAACACACAAAGAATTTGTCTTTGGTGCATACGCTCTCAGTGTACATAAAAAGAGAAGAGACATTCGTCAAGAATCACGTCTGAATTGGTCGCTGCAGCATGGCAAGGGTGGGCCCTGCGGATGTGAATTGCCATCTGGACTGGTGCATGGAAGTGCCAGGGTGAGAGCAGGGGATGCCAGGGTGAAGCCCCGCTTGTTGTGCACCCAGAGAGGACAACCTACAACTGGGGAATTTGGCTGGGCCAGTGGCCAGAGAGCAGCGACTAGCCAAGGCAGTGGTCAGCCCCCATTGAAGGACTGCCATGCAAGCCACAACAAGCAACTTCTTTCTCACAGCCAAATGCCCCCCCCCCAGCATGTTCCCCAGGGGGACCCCAGGCCCAGAGCCTGGACAAAGGGGCTTCAAGTCAACCAACCTGAACTAAATGATTCCTCCTCATTTGCTCCTGGTCAACTAGACTGGAATTTGCACAGTTTTGTTTTTTAAGTGGCACCCCCCCCCCCAAAAAAAAAAGCTACCCAGCAAAGACAGGAGGTCTAAATTAACTTTCTTTATCTGAAGAGAGTTTGTGGCATGCAGCTTTTCCTTCCAGCTTGATAGGAGCCGGGCCAACGGTTCCTCTGAGAGTTCAAAACACCCCACTGAATTTCAAATAAGAAAATAGCAAGGGTGAGACAGAAAGAGAAAAAAAGAGAAAGCAAAAAGGAAAGAGGGAGACAAAGAAAGGGGGAGGGGGAGGGAAGAGAGGGAGAAGGAGAAACGGAGGGAGGGGAGAGAGAGAAAGAAAGGGAGAAGGAAAGAGAAAGAGCAAGGAGTGGGAGAGAGAAATGGAGGGAGGGAGAGAGAGAGAAAGAAAAATGGAGGGAGAGAAAGAAATGGAGGGAGAGGGAAGGAAAGAGAGATAACAGGAGGGGAAAAGGGGCATCAGGGGAAAATGTACAGCATTGGTGGGGGTTGGGTGAGTTGGCAGATCGTTGCCCCCAATTCTTTTGTTTCTGCAACCCCTCAAGAGCCCAAGGGTGACCCCTGCCAGCTACCACTCTGGCCCCAGGTATACCTTCCTGCACCAGCTGGCAAAAGTGACCAGCGGGAAACTACCCTCCATAGTCAGGATTGATCCCCTTGAGTTCTGGGAAGGGAAACTGATTAGCTCAACAGCGTGAGTCCAACTCCCTACTCATACCATTCATACCCTACTCACCCCCTACTCATACCTCCTACTCATACCATTCTGGACAGGAGGTGGTCTGGTCTCTTCTTAAAAGCCTCCAGGGATGGAGCACCCACAACTTCTGGAAGGAACTCATTCCACTGTTTAATCGTTCTCACTGTCAGGAAGTTTCTCCTTAATTCTAGGTTGAATCTCTCCTTGATCAGTTTCCATCCTTGTCTGGCCTCCAGGTGCTTTGGAAAATAGCTTGACTGCCTCTTCTTTGGAGCAGCCCCTCAAGTTTTGGAACTCTGCTCTCCTGTCTCCCCTGGTCCTTCTCTTCACTAGACTAGCCATTCCCAGTTCCTGCCACCGTTCAACATATGTTTGAGCCTCCAGTCCCCTCATCATCCTGGTTGCTCTTCTCTGCACTTTTTCTAGAGTCTCTGCATCTTTTTCTAATATCCTTGTGACCAGAACTGGGTCCGTGTCATGTCTTCCCCCAACCACAGCTCGGGTTCCCCTCCCTTTTGCATGGCCAGTAAGAAGGATCCGTCCAGAGAAAAGCCCCATCCCTCCATTCCTTCCTTTGAACCCCCTTCAGCCAGCAGCCTGGATGAGATTCTTGGCAGAGAGGTTGAGTTTTTTCCAACAGCTTCCCGTTGCTGAAATAGGAGCCTCCTCGTCTGTCCGTCTTGACTCGAATTGGTGTGTCGTCCCTGTCCCCCCCCCCCAGGCTTTTTTGGGGACCAGAGGTCAACCATCAGGTGGCTCCTGTAACATTGATTAAAGCAAGAGTAACAGGAAGACCAACCAACCATGGCAAAACTGAATGAAATATCAGCAGGTTGGGAAAACCCACCGAGTTTTAGTATTTACTCTCCGTATCCTCCAGATCTAAAAGCCCCCGGAAGGCCGAGGTTTAATGGTGGGGTCCTTGGTGCTCTCTGGGCTTTGTTATTTTCTTGCAGAGATTTCATTATCTAACTATCATTATCTAACTAATGATAGCCTGGGTAGCTCAGCAGACTAATGCATTGTGCATTGTGATTAACTCCAGCTGTCTGCAATTACTGCAAGTTCGAATCTCACCAGGCTCAAGGTTGACTCAGCCTTCCATCCTTTCTAAGGCAGGTCAATTGAGGACCCAGTTTGTGGGGGCAATAAGCTGACTTTGTATAAAATATACAAAAGTAGGAAGGCTATTGCTTAACATGTTGTAAGCCGGTCTGAGTCTCCGGAGAAGGGCGGCATATAAATCAAATTAAAAACAAACAAACAAACAAAAAACTAGGTAACAGCATCAGTATTAAAAGGGCTTTACAGAGAGGAGGAGGAGGAGGAGGAGGAGGATAACGACTGTAGGGTCCTTGAGGCTCTCTTATGTTGCAGATGTTTTGTTAAGTGCAGTGAAGATATCCCCTAGTTGGGTTATGAAACATCTCTAAAAAAACAACGAAGCTCAGAGACAACTGAGGATCTCACAGTCCATGTCATCGTCCTCCTCCTCCTCCTCCTCCACTCTGCAAACCCATCTCCCTTCTAGCACTAAAAATGTCACATACTTGCAAGAAAATCACCAAGTTCAGAAAGCACCAAGGACCTCAGTTCTCCTCCTCCTCCTCCCACCACCACCAAACCCCATTCCCCACAGTTCTCCTCCTCCTCCTCCTCCTCCTCCACAAACTTCACTCCCTTCTAGCACTGATGATGTTCCCTAGTTGGGTCATAAAATGTCTGCACAAAAACTTACTAAGCTCAGAGAGCACCAAGGACCCCACAGTTCAAAACCGAGCCACCAATATTCTATTCTACAGCTCCAGTTCAGAAGAGCCACGGGAAGTGGACTGCTGCAGAACACGCTCCGAGGTGGCTGCCCTTGAAGACAAGGGGGTCCTTTCAGGGAGAGAGCTGCTGTATGACGGTGCCCAGCATCCCCACCCGGCACAGCTGTTGACAGCAGAGAGCCAGTTAAGTATTGGCTGCACAAAAGAAACCTAAACAATTGCAAGGTGAAAAATAAACTTTTTATTGAGTGATTGCAAAATAAATTCCCATCAGCTCTCCGTCATTTGCAAAGGCGATCAGCCCCAGAAGAATTGCAAGGCAAGTAAACATCTGACAAGATTAAAAAAAAAAAAAAAACTTTTAATGGCTTATAAACTAGGCCTGCCTCTCGTCTCTCTAAGTGCGTTTGCGGAGGCTCTCAGGTGGGGGTTTGCAAATATGTTCTAAGCAGGGTGTGACTGGGCAGCAGCCAAGGGACTTGGAAGCCAGCGCCTCCGGCCGAGCTTGCTCTGCGGGAAGCACCAGAGTTCAGGTCAAAAGGTAACGTGGTTGGGTGCCACCAACCTTCAAGAAAGAAGGGACATCATGTTCCCTGGAAGTTCGGAAGAGGTGGAGACACAGAGGCTCATCCCCCACTTGATACAATCCAGCTGGCCTGGCCTGGGCTCATTCTCCCCCAATCCAGCCAATAAGAATGGTTGTAGACCACCACAGCTGGAAAAGGCTTCCCAAGCGGTCCTTCTTAGTTGGTCAACTGTCCCTGACCTCCTCTACTCAACTTGTAGATCACCAGAGCTGGAAAAGGCTGGTCTATCAGTTGAGATCTTCTCAACTGGTCCTTCTCAGTTGGCCAACTGTTCCTGACCTCCTCTGCTCATCCTGTAGACCACCACAGCTGGAATAGCCTGGTCTGGATCTTCTCAACTGATCCTTCTTAATTGGTCAACTGTCTCCTCCTCTACTCATCCTACAGACCAGAGGTGTCAAATTCGATGTCATTGAGGGCCACATCAGGGTTGTTTAACCTCAGGGGCTGGGGTAGGTGTGGCCAGATTGACGTCACTCATGTCAGGGGTGTCTGTGGTGGCCCGAGCACTCTGCCAGCGAAAATGGGCTCCCGAGCTCCGTTTTCAGCTGCGACAGCCTCTTGCAACCCTCTGCCAGTGAAAATGGAGCTCGGGGAGGCGTCGCAACTGAAAACGAAGCCTGGGAGACCCTCCCGAGTTCTGGTTTTGCTGGCAGAGGCATCACAGTTTGTTTCTAGGGCAGCCCTGCAGGCCAGATCTAAGCACCGTATGGGCCAGATCCGGTCCCCGGGCCTTGAGTTTGACACCCATGCTATAGACCAACCCAGCTGAAAAAGGCTGGTCTGGACCCTCCTCCCAACTAGTCCTTCTAAGTTGACCACCCATCCTCCATTTGTGCTTGTCTTGTCCATCTCTGGGTGTGTTGGTGATGGTTGCCAAGCACCTTCCTTGACAAGGGAGCCAAAACATGCTGGGTTGACTCAGAACCAGTAACACAGCTGGAAATTCACTGGGGCCCAAACAGCTGGCATTCACAATAAGCCACATCTTAGGCAAGTGACTATCGGCTCCCCCAAAAAGCCAGTCTGATCTTGTCCAGAAATGGTTTGTGAGTGTGCAAGGAGGCAGAATTCTTCTCATGTTGCCTTCTCATGTTCCATGTTCCCCACCCAGCATGGCAGTTGGTAGCAGAGAGCCACTGGAGTCCAGTAGGGCCCTGGGATCTTGCTCTCTCTCCAACCCAATCCGTTTTTCAAAGTTGGTCACCTGATGAGTGGAATTCCTCTCCTAGGATTTGCTGGAAGGGGAATGCTGGGAGTCAAGGTCCACCCATCCTCAAGTGGCCAAGGTTGAGAAACACTGATCTAACCAGGTTCCTTCAGGGAACATGGTTTGCAGAGGCTCCCGGGGGAATTCTGGGAGTTGAATTCCACCCAAATTCAAGATGTTTCTTGCGAAAAACTCTGAAGGTGGTCAAGGTAGGGTTGACCAACTGCCAATAACTTGATGCTGGCTTCTTTTTGAAGGCACTGTTCTGTAGCCTCCATGGGTTTGTTGACTGCCTGGAGGACTATTTTTTATTACCTTTGGTGCTTTTAGAGAAAGAAACCCCCTCCATGGGTCTCAGAGAGGAGCCCCAGCAGCAGATGGACCATGCAACACCTTCCTTCTTTCAAAAATACTTTCTGGTAGGCAGTTTGGTGAAGGTTTAGATGCTCTCCAGCCACGATTAATTGATGTTCTGCTTCCTAGCCCTCTTCTTTTCCTGCTCAGTTCCTGAACTATTGTAGGTCCCTCCCAAGGGCCGAAGGACTCAAATATGTACCACTCACCCCAGGAGACACACGAGTGTCAAAAAAATCAAGAAGTTTCCCCTCTTCTTCCAAGTAGGGGATGGAAGTCATGTAAAACACCATTCTTGAGATCTTGCTATCTCTCTAAGCATTTGTCTAACATGGACACTTGAAGATGGGTGGACTTCAACTCCCAGAATTCTGCTGGCTGTGGAATGCTGGGAATTTATTTATTTATTTATTTATTTATTTATTAAATGTATATACCGCCCTTCTCCTAATGGACTCAGGGCGGTGCACAGCCAAGAATAAAAAGCACTCCAATACAAAATTTAAAATATTAATAAAAGAATTAAACAATTTGGCCCAAAAAATTTAAAAAACCAATAGGCAATTAAAATTTAAAAGTTGAAGTCTGCCCATCTTCAAGCAGCTGAGGTTGAGAAATATGCTTTCTAATCAGGATGCTTCAGGGAAGGTGATTTGTGGAGTCTCCAAAGATTGGTACTTTGTGGTCAAAGAAGTAGTGCCAGAAATTTACTTGAGGGCCATCAGAGATCAGCCATCAAGTCCTGATGGAAAAATCCATTGATGGTCCAGCGGGCAAACCCAGGAGTTTCATGCTCTGAGAAAAGACAGGTCCTGCATAGCCAAGAGTCCTCTAAACAATAAGCCATCGGAGTGCCTTAG
Organism: Masticophis lateralis; assembly: GCA_030761175.1. NCBI lineage: Eukaryota > Metazoa > Chordata > Lepidosauria > Squamata > Colubridae > Masticophis > Masticophis lateralis. The sequence continues at coordinate 213,540,003 of JAUDYJ010000003.1, read as the reverse complement.
GGATTGTGTAGTCATGCAAGCAATGGTGGACTTCTTTCATGCCAGCAGTGTGCCATCATAGCCAAAGCTTGCCAGTGCGGGGGTGGGGGACAAGGGAAGAAGGAGATGGCAAAGCCAAATGGACAAAGCTGATTGTTCTCCCCAATCAACCTCACCCCTGTTTCTATGGGCTGCCGTGCCAGGGGGAGGCATGAGATCTTTTCATTCTTGGATGCTTCTGGTGGGACATCAGGATGGGGGAAGCAGAGGGTTGACATGGTCTTCTCAGTCCTTCTCTGGAGGCTTTCAAAGGCTACTAATGATTGGGAGGGCAGTTAGAGGGGAACCTTCTAATCAGGAATGTCCAACCTTGGCATCTTTCAAGCCTGTGAACCTCAACTCCCAGAATTCTCCAGCCAGTTGGACATCAGGCTGGGGACCTCAGGCCGGGGAATTCTGGGAGTTGAAGTTCACTAGTCTTAAAGTTGAGGTCCATAAGTCTTAAAGTTGCCAATGTGGGACCCTCCCTGCCCTCCCCTCCAGCCTGAATCACCTCCCAGCCATCTCAGGTAACCAGGATTGATGGCCAACATCTTAATAGAATCAAAAGGACCCAGAATGAGGGAGTCTGGGGGTCGTGGGACCCCTGGCATGGCAGGGTAGGACACCCCCTTGAAGTCACATCCGAAAGGGGCGGTTCTCCTGCGTGGACATCCCCCCCTCCCCAATGGCAGCCTGTCAAGTCTAGGGTGTTTGGGGGGGCCCTCCAACCAGCTGTGGGGCGGGTCAGTGTCCAAGTGTCAGTCTTTGGTGGTGGCAGGAGCAGAGAAGCATCTGGGTGTAGCTGGGGACACAGGTAGGAAGAGACCCCCATCCCCCGACATCTGGGTGGCTCCTGGGGTTGTTTGGCTTTTTTCGGCTTGGGCAGGGGGTGCTTCTGGCTTTATTTGCGCTGGGGGGCGATGATGACATTCCGGTAGCCCTTCACCCCCTTCAGCTGGTCGCTCTCGAAATCCGCCACCAGTTTCCGCAGGCCGTATTGTTGGGGTACGAAGTCGATCCTCACCTTCGCTTCCTCCCCAGGTTCGACGGGTGTATCTCTGGGGCAGGAGGGAAAATAGAAATTTCCTGACAGTTAGAACCATTAACCAGTGGGACAGCTTGCCACCAGAAGTTGTAAATGGGCTGACACTGGGAGTTCTTAAGAAGGGATTGGACAAACATTTGTCTAGAGTGGTGTAGGCTTTCCTGCCTGGGCAGGGGGTTGGACTAGAAGACCTCCAAGGTCCCTTCCAACTCTCTTATTCTATTTTAAAAGCATAAATCAAGGGGGGTGCTTGGCTCAGTTTTTGGGGTGCTGAGGGGTCCCCCTGATCCTCCGGTCTTCCTCCAACCCCCTTCCTTCTCCCCTTTAGGATGGGACAACTTTCTGCAGCCATTTCTCTGCAGGGCAATTCAACAAATACAGGAAGTCCTCGGTGTAACAACAGTCCACTTAGTGACCAAAGTTACAACGTCACTGAAAAAAGGGACTGAGGGCCCTGTTTCACCCTTACGACCATCGCTGCATGCCCATGGTCACGTGATCAAAATTCACACGCTTGGCAATCGACTCGTATTTATGACGTTTGCAGCATCCCGAGGTCATATGTTTGCGACCTTCCGGCAAGCGGAAGAAGCCGGATTCACTTAACAACCGGGTGATTGATTTACCGACTCACTTAACAACCGTGGCCATAAAAGCCGTGAAAACGGGACAAAACATACGTTTCATTTAGCAACATGAACGTTGGGCTCAATTGTGGTTGTACGTCGAGGACTACCAGTTCAAAAGATAAATTAATTTCGAGGGAACCGGGGCCAATAATAATAAAAGAAAGAAAGTCGAATCCAGCAATGAAAGAATTACAATATTTTTGACAAAAACCGTAATAAAAGTGGCTGTGAATGAAATGATTAATACGGTGTTGAATTGCCTGGCCAGTGAGTTGGCCAGGGTGAGTTTTCTGGATCAGGGGTCCTCAAACTTGGCAGCTTTAAGACTTGTGGACTTCAACTCCCAGAATTCTCCAGCCAGCAGAGCTGGCTGGAGAATTCTGGGAGTTGAAGTCCACAAGTCTTAAAGCTGCCAAGTGTGAGGACCTCTGTTCTAGATCTTTCTCCCTTGGCCTCCCCAACCTGCATTGCACCCCAAATCCCACAATTTGGAGGATGCAAGCCAGGATGATCGATGTAGCTGTGGGGGGCACCCTGTTGGGGGAGGAGGCTGGGCCCCCACTGGTCCTTCGTCCAAATGCAGATCAAATGCAGCCAAGATTTGAAGCTTAGGTGGGAATCGCCCTTAGTCCTCTTTCCATCATTTTGGGGTGGGGTCTTTCACAGTGGTGAAATGTAAAATTTGTTACTACTGGTTCTGTGGGCGTGGCTTGGTGGTGGTGGTGGGGTAATGTGGCTGGGTGGGCGTGGCTAACTTTTTTTTTTAACTTTTAAAAACATTTTTTTTGGCTGAAGAGGTTGCAGAAGAAAAATGCTTTTAAAAGCCTCTGATGGTCAGGCAACTCAGCTGGGATCGTCAGAGGCTTTTAAAGGCATTTTCTTTTTCTACAACCTCTTTGGCCAAGAGGTTGTAGAAAAAATGCTTTTAAAAGCCTCTGACGATCCCAGCTGAGCCGCACTTTTAAAAGCATTTTTTTCTTCAGAAAAGGTATAGAAAAAATGCTTTTAAAAGTAAAAGAAAAAGCCTCTGATGATTGTGTGGCTCAGCTGGGCATGGGGGGGAGGTCAAGGGTTCTCCTGTTCTGGCCGCCTATTATGGGTGCAACTCCATGCGTGTTTCGAACACCCACCCACCGACAGGAAGGCAGCCCCTGCTTTGCACGCCCTCACCCAATGCTTACTTTCAAACATCTGCTTCTCCTTTTCATCTCTCCTAATTGGGCCTATGTTTAGCTTTAACATCTGGAATACTGGGGGAAAAAATATGTGTTCTGGAGCAGAAGAAGGTAAGTTTCTTTCCGGGGTGGGGGCCAGAATTTCCATGACTAAATGAGGCCAGTTGTGAAGCCAGCCACATCGGATTTTAAGACTCGACTTTTAAATCCGGACGGGTTCCCATGAGGTCATCCAGTCCAGCCCCCGCTCCAAGCAGGACCCCGAATGAAATCCTCCCAGCCCAGACGGCCATCAGAATGCCATTATGAGGTCACACTTACAGCTGCTGGACCTTCTGTCCCCCAGTCAGTCCGGCCCCCTCCATGGTGAAGACACAGCCGGTCAGGCTGGTGGGGAGGGGGTTGATCAGGCTCAGCTCGGCCACCAGCTTGCGCTTCTGCATCGGCTCACCCAAAACCTGCAGGTCGGAAAGAGGGAAAGCAGCGCTCTCAATTCGAATTCTGACAGCAGTCCTCGACTTGCGACCAAATTGGAGCCCCAGATTTTTCTGTTGCTATGCGAGACAGTTTAATTTTTTTTAATCAATTTATAATATAAAATACAAACATACAAAAGAAAATAGCAGGAAAATAAGAGAGGGAGAAGGGAAGGGAAAAGTGTAGGGAAAAAAGGGGAAGTAGAATAAGATACATGTAGTCTTCAACTTACATCGGTTCGTTTAGTGTCCGTTCAAAGTTACAATGGCACTGAAAAAAGTGACTTATGACCGTTTTTCATACTTACGACCATTGCAGCATCCTGTGGTCACAATCATATGGTCAACATTCAGATGCTTGGCAACTGACTCATATTTACGACGGACGCAGTGTCTCGGGGTCACGAGATCCCCTTTTGCGACCTTCTGATAAGCAAAGTCAATAGGGAAGCCAGGTTCACTTAGTGACCGTCTTACTAACTTAACAACTGCAGGGATTCCCTTAACCATGGCGGCAGGAAAGATCATAAACCTCACTTAACAAATGTCTCGCTTAGCAACAGAAATGTTGGGCTCAATTGTGGTCATAAGTCGAGGACTACCTGCAATAGCATCGTACCACAACTTTTTAACTTCTACATAATGGTATAAACTGTTTCTGTAACAACAGACTTATCTAATGGGTAAAAACCAAAACAAAAGTTTCAAGCACAAAGTTGTTAAGTGGGTTTTGTTCCCTTTTACAACCTTCCTTGCTGCCGTGGTTACATTAGTAACACGGTTGTTAAACGAATCTGGCCTCCCCGTTGGCTTGTCCGAAGGTCGCAAAAGGGGATCACAGGACATCCGAATTTTGATCACGCGACCTTGGGAATGCTGCAAATGGTCGTAAGTGTGGGAAGAATGGCCATCCGTCACTTTTTTCAGTGCCATTGTAAGCTTGAATGGTCATTTAACGGATGTTCGTAAGTCGAGGACTGCAGGTAGAGTTGGGTTCGTGCGACACGCTTCCCCACTGTTGGATGAAGGCCTGATCATCTGCAGGCAAACCCAGTTAAGCGTGTTGCAGAAGCACAGCTAACTTGGGAGGGGGAAAATGGGGGTCTCTAAAGGTTGGAAGCAGGGGGTGGGGGTTGCTTAGGGGGCAGTGGGGAGGGGGCTGCACATCAGAGGAGACCCAGTAGGACATGGCCTACTCCAGAGCAGGGGTCTCCAAACTTGGGAACTTTAAGCCTGGTGGACTTCAACTCCCAGAATTCTGAGAGTTGAAGTCCTCCAGACTTAAAGTTACCAAGGCTGGAGACCCCTGCTCTAGTCCAACCCCTGCTCAAAGCGAAGGGAATGAGGCTGTGGCCAGGACACCTGCTCTTCTTCGCCCCCCCACCCCCCAGCCATTCTATCCTGGGCCTCCGGATGCTGCCCCCTTTTTGCTTGGGGCAGAAAAGAGGGTCTCAGAAAGCCCAGCCTCCTCATCAGGGAATCCCAGCCTAGAAACCAGGAGTAAGGGAGTCCTAGCCCTGCCTTAGGCATGAAAACCAGCTGGGTGACTAGGGCCAGTCCTCTCCTTCAGCCTAACCCACCTCACAGGGAGGGTTGCTGTGGTGGGGAAAAGAGAAGGAAAAAAGACTATTTGGTATATTTGCTGCCTTCAGTTACCCATAAAGTGATAAAGAGACAAAAATCTTTAGATGGACGAAAGGATGAATGGATAGTTGGATGGATGGATGGATAGATGGATGGATGGATGGATGGATGGATGGATGGATGGATGGAAGGAAGGAAGGAAGGAAGGAAGGAAGGAAGGAAGGAAGGAAGGAAGGATGGATGGTTGGATGGATAGATGGATGGATGGATGGATGGATGATGGATGGATGGATGGATGGATGGATGGATGGAAGGAAGGAAGGAAGGATGGACGGAAGGAAGGAAGGAAGGATGGACGGAAGGAAGGAAGGATGGATGAATGGATGGATGGAAGGAAGGAAGGATGGATGGTTGGATGGATGGATGGATGGAAGGAAGGAAGGTAGGAAGGATGGAAGGACAGACAGATAGACAGACAGAGGGATGGATGGATGGATGGATGGATGGAAGAAAGGAAGGATGGAAGGACAGACAGACAGACCGACAGATGGATGGATGGATGGAAGGAAGGAAGGAAGGAAGGAAGGAAGGATGGATGGATGAAAGGACAGATAGATGGATGGATGGATGGACAGAAGGACAGACAGATGGATGGACAGACAGACAGATGGACGGACAGACGGAAGGACGGATGGGTGGATGGAGGAGAGCTCTGAGCCATCCCAAAGGTTATTTCAGCCCCTCCCCCACCGGCTGCCTGAAGTCCCTCGCCCACCTAAGGGACCCTCCCTGCCAAAGCTCCCCCCAAAACTGCCCTACCCGGATTTTGATGTCGGGGTTCTTGATGTGGAAGTCCCGCACCCCGAGGAGGATCTTCTGGTTCTCCGCCTGCTGCAGGACAGCCGTGACCTTGATCATATTGTCCTGGGTCAGGCAGCTGCCGTATTTCTCGTAAAGGATGCGCAGGGGGACCGTCCTTTCTGCAGAGGAAAACATGAAGGGAGCATCCTCAGAATCTGGCTCTCGTTAGGGTTTCATAGAGATACACTTTATGTTTTGATACATTGTATATTTGTGGAATTGTTGTCATGATTCATTCATGGGTTGTTTGCTTTATTTAGACCAGAGGTGTTCAACTGTGGAACCTTTAAGCCCTGTGGACTTCAACTCCCAGAATTCCCCAGCCAGTGCTGCTGTTACTGTTACCGCGACGTTTAGAAATAAACTCTGCTCTAAATATCTCTAAATGTCTTTGGAGATTCTCACTCATCCAGGGCACGGCTGTCCCAAAAGTGCTTTTTCAAGAAGCAACGGGACTTTCTGGTTTTTCTTGGAAGACCTTTCGCTTCTCATCCAAGAAGCTTCTTCAGGTCTGACTGAATGGGGGGGACAACTGCATATTGTCCCTGCATTATCTGTATTTGCCAGCTGAGCTTCCATTCTGAACAATACGGTAGCTTGCCAGAGAACTTTATCTGCACTGATGAAGTCTTGTTGTCAGCACTTCAAGCTGCATTTTACTCTAGTGCTGACATAAGAAGGAGAAGCGGAGGCATCTGGAAAGGGACGGTTGACTTTCCACCTACTTATTTTCCCTGGAGATAATATCCCCTAGGAGATGGGATGGGAGGGGGAAAATTCCTTTGAGCTGGAGCAGTAGATTAGGGGTAGAGTGACTTGGAAGGTGGCCAATAAATGCAGAGGAGTGGGGGAAGGAAAAGGAGGGTTTTTGGGTCGGAAGTCAGTGTTGGCTATGATGAGTCGGAGAGAATGTTGTGCTTAATAAATGGGAGTTTTTTCATTAAAGACTTCGTTTGAAATGCAATTTATTTGAGATGACCTTAGAACCTGACACTTGTGATTTTTGAACTACTGCGCATGTCTACATTCTTTTTTTCTTTCTAACTTCCTGACTTATTTTCTCTTTTTTCCATCTGTGCTGATAACTACGGGCAAAATGTAGTTAGCTAAGGTTTTTTTATTTTTACAATAAAAATGTTTCTTAGTATTTATACTTCGGGCTTTCTTTCTTTGAGGGTATACACCATGGAAAACAAGATCCAGTCACCTCTAATTAGTCACAGTTTTCCCCAGGGGGGGAACAAAGCTGATTCACGCTTCGACACATATAAATCCTTCTCTTTCCCCCCGATGCCCCCCCCGCCCATCCAATCAGAGCTGAAGAAGCTTCTTGGATGAGAAGCGAAATGTCTTCCAAGAAAAATCCAGACCGTCCAGTTGCCTCTTGAAAAAGCACCTTTAGGACACAGCTTTAAATGTGCCTTAATATTCCTCCTGCCAGGGTTATGTAGGTTGTCCTCAACTTAACAATCACTCGTTTAGTGACCATTTGAAGTTACGACGGCTTTGAAAAAACTGACCTAGGAGCGTTTTTCACATTTTCGACCATTGCAGCATCCCTAGGATCACGTGATCAAAATTTGGATGCTTGGCAACTACTGACTCATATTTATGACGGTTGCAAAGTCCCGGGGGTCACACCATCCTCCTTTGCGACCTTCCGATAAGCAAAGTCAATGGGGAAGCCTGATTCACTTAACAACCAGGTTACCCACTTAAGAACTGCAGATATTGACTTAGGAACGGTTTTCCCACCACCGTCATTTAATTCAACTGAGTCAGTTTAGACACCGCCAGAGTCCAAACCAACTCTGGGGGCTGCATAATGAAACCGAGAGAATAAAAATAAAAGGCAAGGATCGTGAGAGGCGTAGAGAGGAAGAAGGTCCAGGTGTCCCTAACAAAACCCCACGGATTTCTATCAGAAAATGCTCCGTTGGGTTTCTTCTTTCAGAGACCCAACGGTGCATCTCATGGCTTCTTAAGACGTTTGCTCCCTCAAAGCAGCTGCGGAGGAGTTTTCAACGCCAGGCCTTTAATTCTGGGAGGTCAGCCTGAGGTTGGAGCAGTTTTTCTGCTCTACCTAACCTCTAAAAATAGCAGCACGCAGGCAGATAGAGCTGAGCTCCCCTTGCGAGGTTGGTTTGGAGCCCTTCCCAGCTATGGAAAAACCACGTCATACTTTCCTGGAGAGAAAAGGAGAGAGAGCAAAGGACCAGCCTTGCCTCCCGCTTGGTTCCTCCAGCTTTTGATTCCAAAAGGTTTCTGCAGAATCTGGAGCTCAGGTGCAAGCTTTATCCAGAGGAAGGAATACCTGGGCATCCTAAGAAGCTCACGGATATTGCTTGTCCTTCTCTCCCTGTTGCTCCCCAGGAGCTGAGCACAAATTCCTGCAATACGGAGAGCTGGAAAGGTCTTTCTCTGTGTGTGTGTGTGTGTCTTCTGTCTCTCTCTCTTTCTCTCTCACACACACATACTTTCTCTTTCTCTCTCTCTCTTTCTCTTTCTCTCTCTCTCTTTCTCTCTCTGTCTGTCTCACACATATACACACACTTTCTCTTTCTTTTTCTTTCTCTCTCTCTCCCTCTCCTTGTGTGTGTGTGTGTGAGAGAGAGAGAGAGAGAGAAAGGGAGAGAAATGAAAGTCACCATGATGTAAAAAAGATGTGGAGACTCTGGAAAGAGTACAGAGAAGAGCAACAGAGATGATGAGGGGACTGGAGGCTAAAACCTATGAAGAACGGTTTCAGGAACTGGGTGTGTCTAGTTTAATGAAGAGAAGGACTAGGGGGGACAGGATAGCAGTATTCCAATATCTCAGGGGCTGCCCCAAAGAAGAGGGAGTCAAGCTATTCTCCAAAGCACAGAATGAAGAATATGAAACAATGGATGGAAACTCATCAAGAAGAGAAGCAACCTAGAACTAAGGAGAAACTTCTTGACAGTGAGAACAATTAACCAGTGGAACAGCTTGCCACCAGAAGTTGTGGGGGCTCCATCACTGGAGGTGTTTAAGAAAAGACTGGACAGCCATTTGTCTGAAATGTAAAGGGTCTCCTACTTGAGCAGGGGGCTGGACTAGAAGACCTCCAAGGTCCCTTCCAACCATGTTATTCTGTAATTCTACTGTTTTTTGACAGGTGTGGGGCAGATGCTGATGCTGACCAACCCCTCCCTCCATCATGTCTTTTTCTCAGTCTCCAAGGGATGCCCCTGCAATAAATTAGCAGCAGGAGGCTACCTGCCAATGTTGAAGTCCAGGCACAACGTAGGGCAGGCAGACAGGCAGAAGGCTATCACACTGCATTGGTAAACACCAACTAGAACTCAAAAGACACAATGAAAACTGCTTAATTGCACAACGCAGGGACACAATCTGTGAGCAACCTAGAACAAGTTAAGTCCCAAAAGGGCTTGCAGAGAATTTTGGGAAGGCTTTGCTGGCTGGGGAATTCTGGGAGTTGAAGTCCACAAGTCCACAGGTTGCCAAGGAGCTGCTGCACGCCTCTGCTCCAATGTGGTCAGGAGCCTGCACAACTGTGTGCAAAAACTTTACCAGAGCGAAAACGCCACCCGTTTGGCACACAAAGGGAAGTTCGCTCAGATGTCGGAGCCAAATTCACCATCAGACTTACAGACATCCTGACCCACATTCTTCTCCTTTGCCTCTCCTGTCCCCCCCTCCCCCCCCCCATCCTGAGCCTGACCATCAACTCTGCAGCCCAACCCATGCACAAGCCTACCCTGGAAAGAATTTATGAATGTATATAATGGGGTTAGAAATATTGTACAGGGAAATCATACGTCAATTAACCCAGGTCTCCACAAAGTTACTGATTAGCAGCCTCCGAAATCCTTTTAAACTTTCTCAAACATGAGAATTAAACACTGATGTCAAATTATAAACACCCAGAAGCAAACCTACGAAACCCAGTTAAGACCATGTAAACATAATTAGAATGCTTGCAGTTCAAACAGAGAGACTCAATCCACTTCTCTTGACTTACAGTTGTGGCCAAATTTGTGGAAACCTTTTTGGGAAAAGTGTATTTTTGAGGTTTGAGGGCTAATAGTACCACTTTTTTTATTTGGAGTTTCAAGATAATCGATTCCACTGCTGGAATGGTCTGGGAATAGCCCAGACCTTCACCCAATGGAAAATCTAGGGAGTCGACTAAAGAAACTGGCTGGTCGGAAGCAACCCAGCAATAAAACCCAGTTAATCGAAGCCATCCTTCAATCTTGGTTTCACATGAGAACAGCTGCAGAACTCAAAGGCTTGGTTCTCTCCATGGGAAGACATTGTAAGGCTGTCATTCATGCTAAAGGTCACCCAACTAAGGATTAACTGACATGGGATCATTTTTGTATATCTCGTTTTTTCTACGTGTTTCACTTTTCTTCTTTATCTTGTAACTGCGATTCTAATAGCAAATCCTTCATAAAAGTTATTGCATTACATTCTGGATTAAATTATCTTTCCATGGATATATAATTTTAGGGTACTACTCCAAAAAAAAAAAAAAGTGGTGTTATTAGCTAGTTTTAGAAAAAACACTTATCCCCAAACGGTTTCCACAATTTTGACTACTACTATAATTAACTTCTCTGGCTCAACAACCACCCACATTCCTTGAGGGTCACCCCAGAACCAGCATGTGCCCACTTCCACTCCCCTCAAGACCCACACCAAGGACAAGCTCCCCTATGAAACCCCATTTTTCTGCAGCGGACACCCCTGGGAAAACCTCTTTGCGTTGGGGACTAAATTGAGTAAGTTGAGGAGCCTGAGTAGCGTAGGGGAGTAATGCCTCCTACAAAGGCAGCATTTAAGATCCAGCTGCTTGCAATTACTTGCGAGTTCAATCCCAGCCAGGCTCAAGGTCGACTCAGCCTTCCATCCTTTATAAGGTGGGTAAATTGAGGACCCAGTTTGTTGGGGGCAATAAGCTGACTTTGTATAAATATACAAAAGTATGAAGGCTATTGCTTAACGCATTGTAAGCCGCCCTGAGTCTCCGGAGAAGGGCGGCATATAAATCAAATTAAAAAATAATAATAATAATAATAATTCTCCTTTCCTTCCAGCTGCCTGGATTTCATTTGGATTTATTCCTGCGCAATATCCCCGGCTGAATTTGGAACCCCGAATTCTTCTTCTGACGCTACCTGAGTTAGGCTCCAGGTTGACATTCAACAGGTCCTTGTAGCCGCATTCGGAGCCCAGCTCCCCGTTGTAGCTGACGGTGGCGGCCGAAATCCTCAGCCGGCAGAGCCGTTCCTCGGGTGTGTTGTTGTTAATGACCACATAGACGTCGAAGTCGCACCCATTGTTCATCCCCTCGGAAGCCTTGATCCTGAGGGCCAAACCTTCCCCCTCTGTGGCCTGGGTCTTCTCGTGCTTTGCCTGCTCGAAGGAGGCTCTCTCCTCCTCCGAATCTGTAGCCAAAACAGGAGCAAACAAACCTGGAAAATGTCCTCTTTTTGGGGGGGTACCCAGAGGGCGGCTTCTCTCCCTCCACCTGCGGAGGAGGAAACGCTGCCCAAACCCGACTTATTTCTAAAGAAACTCCGGACGCTGAGCTGGGTTGTTTCGTTGCAGATGTTTCATTGCTCAAATTATGTCCAAGTAGTCCTTGACTTACAACAGTTTGTTTAGTGACCGTTTGAAGTTACAACAGCACTGGAAAAAGTGACTTATGACCATTTTTCACAGTTATGACCATTGCAGCCTCCCCATGCTTATGTGATTAAAATTAGGATGCTTGTCCACTGATGGTTTAATAATATTAATGATTAAATACTAATTCTTTAATAATATTAATTAATATTAATGATGGTCGCAGTGTCCTGGGGTCACCTGATCTCCTTTTGGGACCTTCTGATGAGCAAAGTCAATGGGGAAGTCAGATTCATTGAACAATCCGGTCACTAATTGAATAATTGAAGCGCTTAACAACGGTGTAAAACGGGGGCCAAACTCACTTGACAAACATCTCATATAGCAATCACTTATATGAGCCTGGATAGCTCTACAGGCTAAAAGCAGACTAAAGCCTGTTACTAACATCCAGCTGTCTGCAATTACACCAGTTCGAATCTCGCCAGGCTCAAGGTTGACTCAGCCTTCCATCCTTTCTAAGGTAGGTCAATTGAGGACCCAGTTCGTGGGGGCAATAAGCTGACTTTGTATAAATATACAAAAGGATGAAGGCTATTGCTTAACGCATTGTGAGCTGCCCTGAGTCTCTGGAGAAGGGAGCATATAAATCAATTTTTTTAAAAAAAATCTCCATTCCCTCCCCACTCCAGGGGAAGGAGGGCCTGGTGGCTCAGCAGACTAAAAGCATTGTGATTAACACCAGCTGTCTGCAATGACTGTAAGTTCGAATCTCACCAGGCTCAAGGTTGACTCAGCCTTCCATCCTTTCTAAGGTAGGTCAATTGAGGACCCAGTTTGTGTGGGCAATAAGCTGACTTTGTATAAAATATACAAAAGGATGAAGGCTGTTGCTTAACGCATTGTAAGCCACCCTGAGTCTCTGGAGAAGGGCGGCATATAAATCTAATTTTTTGTTAAAAAAATCTATTCTATTCTAAATTTTGAGCTCAGTTGTGGTTGTTAAGTCCAGAACTCCCTGTAATGTTATTGCCCTTTTCAACCCTGAGCAACCAATATTCTCCTTTATTGAAACTCTGCACGTGCTTAAGAGCTCCAGATGGCCAACATACGGTGGATGTGCAAAGCATGGAACAAAAGCACTACTAAACCTATGTTTCTCAACCTCAGAGACTTTAAGATGCGTGGACTACAATTCCCACGATTCCCCAGCCAGCTGTGCTAGGCATTTCATCGCCCTAGGCATTTCTGAATATTTGGGCTTACATTAAACATACCCGAAGCCCATTAACAGGTGGTTCTCAATTCACGATTGATTCCTTAGCACTGACTCGAAGTTACAACGGATCTCTCCAGGGCAGCATCCAAGGCAGGCAGATTCAAAGTTCTGATGATTGTTCCCACGGTCATACGAGTGCTTGGCAACTGACAGGTACTTATTCCTGTTTCCAGTGACCGCATTCATGTGACCGCAATTAATGTTTTGGCCAGAATCTGGCCTTTCTTTCCAGCAAAACAAAAACAAAAAGAAATACAGCCGTGGTGGACAAATGGATTTGCTTAATAATGGCTGTGTTCACTTAACAACCATGATTCACTTAAACGGCCACCACCCAAAGGTCATACATTTGACCCTGTTCATGTTCACTTAAGGATTGGCATGAGTTTTGATTGTAATTCCAGGCTCCGTTATGGCTGTATTTCCTGCCAGGATGAGCTCATTGTTGCCCACCCAGTATCCCCACAGCCCTTCCGAGTACCTTTGCGATGCTTGTAGGTGTGTGTGATGTCCTCCTTGGTGTCCTTCCCCACACTCTTGGTGCTGATCTTCTTGCCCACGAAGGTGGGGTGCGTGGTCTTCTTCCGGGACATGTCGCTCTGAAGCATCAAGTAGGCTACGTCGGCGTTGACCTCGGCAAAGACGAACTTCACATCATACTTGAAATCCAGTTGTCCATCCTTGACGGCTTTCACCGGAGTTGGCCCACAGCAGTAGACTCCTGCAGAGGGAGCACATACAACATAGAAGAACAGGGTTGGATGGGACCTTGGAGGTCTGCTAGTCCAGCCCCCTCTTGGAGCAGGAGACCCTTTATACCATTCTGGACCAATGGCTGTCCAGTCCTTTCTTAAAAGCCTCCAATGATGGAGCTCCCACAACTTCTGGAGGGAAGCTTTTACAGATTAACAGAGTTGGAAGGGACCTTGGAGGTCATCTAGTCCAATCCCCGTCAAGCCTGCCTCCCCCCCCACCCAAGCAGGAGACCCTACACCATTTCTGACAGATGACGGTCCAGTCTCTTCTTGAAAGCTTCCAGTGATGAAGCTCCCACAACTTCTGAAGGCAACTTCTGTTCCATGGTTGATGGTTCTCACTGTCAGAACATTCCTCCTTATTTCTAGGTTGAATCTCTCCTTGGTCAGTTTCCATCCATCGTTCCTTGTCTGGCCTTCAGGTGCTTTGGAAAACAGCTTGACCCCTTCCTCTCGGTGGCAGCCCCTCAAATATTGGAAGACTGCTCTCCTGTCTCCCCTGGTTCTTCTCCTCACTAGACTAGCCAGGCCCAGTTCCTGCAACCTTTCATCGTATGTTTTAGCCTCCAGTCCCCTCATCATCCTGGTTGCTCTCCTCTGCACTCTTTCCAGAGTCTCAACCTCTTTTTTATAGTGTGGTGACCAAAACTGGACACAATATTCTAGGTGTGGTCTTACTAAGGCTTTATAGAGTGGTTTTAGTACCTCCCTTCATCTTGATTGACTCCCTCTGTTAATGCAACTTAAGTTGTTCCATTGATTAATTATCCTCACTGTTAGGATGTTTCTCCTCAATTCCAGGTTGCTTCTCTCCTTGATTAGTTTGCATTGATTGTTTCTTGTCTTACCTTCTGGTACTTTGGAAAATAGTTTGGGCCCCCCTCTTCCTTTGTGGCAGCCCCTGAGATATTGGAACACTGCTATCATATCACCTCCACTATAAAAAAGATGTTGAGCCTCTAGAAAAAGTGCAGAGAAGAGCAACCAGAATGATGAGGGGACTGGAGGCTCAAACATACAATGAACGGTTGCAGGAACTGGGCCTGGCTAGTCTAGTGAAGAGAAGGACCAGGGGAGACAGGAGAGCATCTTCCAATATTGGAGGGGCTGCCCCAGAGAGGAGAAAGGGGGTCAAGCTATTCTCCAAAGCACCTGAAGGTCAGACTAGGAATAATGGATGGGAACTGACCAAGGAGAGATTCAACCTGGAAATAAGGAGGAATTTTCCCACAGTGAGAACAATCAACCAACAAAACAGAAGTTGCCTTCAGAAGCTGTGGGTGTCAGGGTTCCAAGCGTATTCCTCAAAGTGTAGAGCTATTAGGTATGTCATATTGGCACATCGGGGGGAAAACTGACTCTAAAGCCCCCTCAAGTTTCCCCTTAGTTGGAAGTTCACTTTTCCTCCCCCTGCCCATGCAGTCCATCACATGGTCCAGTCAGGCCACAGTCCAAAGTTAGTCTGGACTCACATCCTGCCCCCTTGCGCCTGGTGGGTACGTCCTTGGTTCTCAGAGGAAATAATTTTATTTTGGTTACAAGACCCTTGCCAGGTCTACCCCCCCCTCCTGTTCCTACAGCCTGGCCGGCCTCTGCTGTGGCAGCCCTGAAGATGCCAGGAGAAAATGGCTCCAGGGCTGACAAGGGGAGCTTCATCAAGGGCCCTGGTGGCGCAGCAGATTAAGTACTGTTAAGTACTGTTAAGTAAAACCAGCTGCCTGCAATTACTGCAAGTTCGAATCTCACCAGGCTCACGGTTGACTCAGTCTTCCATCCTTCCGAGGTAGGTAAAATGAGGTCCTGGATTGTGGGGGCAATAAAGTGACTTTGTATAAAAAAAGAACACCATTTGGGGTGGGGGGGCGAAAGCCCTACTAAGCAGGTATATACAAAAGTACGAAGGCTATTGCTTAACACATTGTAAACTGCCCTGAGTCTCAGGAGAAGGGCAGCATATAAATTGAACCAATAAATAAATAAATCACTGGAAGCTTTCAAGAAGAAACTGGACTGCCATCTGTCAGAAACGGTGTAGGGCCTCCTGCTTGGTTGGACTGGATGACCTCAAGGGTCCATTCCAACTCTGTTATTCTGTTATTCTTTCTGTTCATTATACTAAACGTAAAGGTAAAGGTTCCCCGGGCAGAAATGTGCTAGTCGTTCCCGACTTTAGGGGGCGGTGCTCATCTCCGTTTCAAAGCCAAAGAGCCAGTGCTGTCCAAAGACGTCTCCGTGGTCATGTGGCCGGCATGACTCAACGCCAAAGGCACATGGAGCGTTGCTATCTTCCCACTAAACAGTATTTTTCTACTTGCATTTTTTTTTAACGTGCTTTCGAACTGCTAGGTTGGGACAAGTCACAGGAGCTCACCCTGTTACGCAGTGCTTGGGATTCGAACCGTTGAACTGCCGACCTTTTGATCGACAAGCTGAGCCACCATGTCCCCATTTCATTATACTAGACATACCCAATTCCTGCAACCGTTCTTTGTATTTTAAGCCTCCAGCCCCCTAATCATCTTTGTTACTCTTCTCTGCATTCTTTCCAGAGTCTCAACATCCTTTTTGGATGCAGTATTCCAAGTGTGGACTTGGCAACTAACAGTCTGGCCGTCCCAGAGCCTCCCTTAGCCTTTAGGAGAGACCTGGTAACCCAACCTTTCCATCACTTACCTTCACTCTTTTCCTGCGGAGTTGGGTCCAAGGCTTGCCAGCCATCATAGCCGCTCGGGAGGTCTGGACGGGTCATCCAACATTCCACCCAGCAGTGATAATTCCTGGGTCAAGAAGGGAAGGAGAAAGAATGATTGAGGAGATCCATGGACAGCCTCCTCCTCCTCCTCCACATTCCTTCTGAGTGTCAGAGCGGCAATCAGCCCCGTTACCTTGCGTGGGGTAATTGCCCTCATTTTGAGTTGGATCGTGACTTTTATCCTTCTGTATACTTTGATCAATAAAACCGGAATACATCTTCTAATTAAACTCATATTTATTGTAAGAAAATAAAGACATCTCACTAATCTAAATTAGTTACATTTTGGAAAAGAATCCCCAGCCAGACCTTAGCTGGCAGGAGAACAAAGGAAAGTTTTTAGAAAAAGTGAAAGAATGCAGGACATGCGCAGTAGATACTGATAAGGAACTTGACAAACTACAGTAAGTCTGATAATCCAGAAATAATAGCTCTGCTGGAAAATATAAAAACGCAGTGACACGGAGGTTATACAGGGTGGAAATATCCACCAGGCTCCCAGGGATTCATTCTCCACATTCACCATCATCTACAGAACAAGGTGTTCTCATCACAAATATGGAAGAAAAGGCCAGAAAGTACTGCTCCTCCTCCTGGTATCCATAAAGACAAAACAACAACAACAACAGCACCAAGCCTGGAGAACAAATGTATACAAAACCAGAATTGAGAAGACAGCAACAGACAGCAAGTGCCGCCTCTGCAAAGAAGCGGAAGAAACAGTGGACAATCTGGTTAGCTGCTGCCAGAAGATCACCCAGACGGACTACAAACAACGGCACGACAAAGTAGCAACAACGGTGCACTGGAAGATCTGCAAGAAATACCGTTTGCCTGCAAAGTGATGACTGCTGGGATTATAAAATAGAGAAAGTCATTGAAAAATGACTCAGATAGCTCAACAGGCTAGATAGCCTGTTATTAACAGTCAGCTGTCTGCAATTATTGCAAGTTCGAGGCTCAAGGTTGACTCAGCCTTCCATCCTTTCTAAGGTAGGTAAATTGAGGACTCAGTTTGTGGGGGCAATAAGCTGACTTTGTATAACATACAAAAGTAGGGAGGCTATTGCTTAATGCATTGTAGGCCACCCTGAGTCTCCGGAGAAGGGCGGCATATAAATCTAATTTTTTTAAAAAATGAAGACTTTAGACTTCAAACAGACACCCCAGACTTAACCATTGTCGTTAAGAAAGACAAAAAAAAAGTCTGGATAGTGGATGTGGCAGGACCTGGAGTAGAAGCAGAGTGGAAGAGAAAGAACTGAAGAATATAACGAAATACAAAGACCCACCAATGGAAACAGAACAACAAAGAAAGCAAAGAATGTCCCAATAGGGATAGGCATTTTGAGTTCAATCCTAAAACATCTGGAACACCATATGAACACCATCAGTACTGAGAAAATCCCCATCGGTCAACACAAAAGGCAGTTTGACTGGGAACATTTTATATCCTACCTTTAATACTATTAAGCCACATCTGCTATCCCAGGTCCTTGGGAAGGACGGGATAGGTGGATAAAATGCCAGGGCCACTCTAAACACCTGGCTGTGTAATCAACCCTAGTAATAATTCTGGACATGTGGTAACAAATGTTCTAACCGAGTCAGGAGTGTTGGCTGAGTGACCACAGCCAGCAGCTGTTGGAAAAGGGGTTTACACGTTGCAAACATATGTAGATTGAAAACCTAATTATCTGTTATTAATGACTGTGGCAGGAGCAAGCAAAGAGAGTCCCAATAGGGAGGGATAGGCGCCTTGGGTGCAATCCTAAAACATCTGGAGCATATCTTGACCGCCAGTGGCATTGACCAAATCCCCATTGGTCAATTGCAAAAGGCAGCTGTACTCAGAACAGCTTATCTACATTTTTTTTTTAATAAATAAAGATGATTACACTGGGATTAACCGGGGAAGGATAAAAGAAAAGGTAAAATTAGATTATGTAAAAAGAAAATGTATAAATGGAAATAATGAATCAATTTTTATTAAGATATTGGAAGGTATTGTTTGAGAAAACTGATAGCTATAATAATTGGGATATTGTTTAAATATGTCTAACAATTTTAATAATTTGAATATTTTTTACTTATGCAAAAAAGAAAATTGAAATAGCATTATATGAATTAAGAACTATGTCTAAATGTTAAATGTTAAATTGCTATATTTTAAAGATTAGAGATAAGATTTAAATTTGATAAATGTACTATGAGTCATTAACTGATTTAAGATTTTAGGTGGATTAATAGAAGGGTAATTGTTTTGATTAAGTAAATAAGAGTAAACTCTTTTTAAGATGGTATTAGTTGAATAAGTGATTTACGATTGAGAAATAAGTGTTATGGCAAAATAGAATATACAAAATTTTGTTAAAGATGACAAAAAAAATGTACAAATTGATGACCGGACCAAAGCTCTGTTCCGAAAAGATGTAACTGGTATGTTTGGTTAAAAAATAAAAAAACCTTTTTGCAAAAAGGAAAAAAAAAAAAGAACGGCTTATCTTCTACATCTAACATCATCAAATGACCACATCTGCTTATCCCAGGTCCTGGTTGAGAAGGGCTCAAGAGGTGGACAAAACTGCCAAATCCAGTCTGAACATCTGGCTGGCTATGCAAAGAACAACAACAAAAATTATAATACCACCGGCGTTGACCAAATCACCATCGGTCAATTGCAAAAGGCAGCTTGACTTGGAACAGCTCACATCCTGTGAGGTTGCATCTAACCCCGTCAGACAGCCACAGCTATCTGTCCCAAGTTCTTGCGAAGGACTCAACGGTTGGACAAAAATGACAAATCCAGTCTGAACATCTGCCTGACTGTGCAATCAACCATATAGAATAATCGTCACGATCTTAAATTGCACAATTTGGGAGGCGGTGGAGGTTGTGGCCATGCAGAAGCTCCAGATCGTCCTAGTTAAGAAAGAGCCTTCGCTTCTTGTTGCGATTGGAGAAGTCCCAGGTTCCCACCAGCTTCTGCCAGGGAACTGCAAAGCCCAATTAAGACGGTCAATGATTCAAACCAGGAGGATCAAAGCCTCCGGAGGGGTCAAGGGCGGTCATGGCACCTCCCACGCCCCATGAGGTCATTCTGCCACAAGTCACAGGAGGATCTGGGCAAGAGGACCACGATGGGTGAATCTCTTTCCTAGTCCCCAACCTTTGGTTATGGACTCCAGACCGGCTTTTCTGTGGATTCCCATCCTCGTTTCTCACAATTTAGCTAATTTGTGACTTTAATTAGCTGACCGTGGCTCAGTCTGTAAGCCCCTTGCTTCAGGGGAAAGAGGTGGAGGTTAAAACCATTCGTGGATTTGCTTCCTAGCTTTATCTAGTTCCTGATCATTTTAAGGTTTTTATAATTGTGCTTTCGATGGCTTTGAATAGAGACATGGGAATGTAAGACAGTTCTTGATTTACAACCATTCATTTAGTGACTGTTCGAACTTACAACGGCACTGAAAAAAGTGACTTATGACCATTTTTCACACTTACGACTGTTGCAATATCACATGATCAAAAGATTGAAATGCTTGGCAACTGTCTCATGTTTATGACAGTCGCCATATCCTAGGGACACATGAGCCCGGTTTGCGACCTTCTGACAAGTAAAGTCCATGGGGAATCAGATCCACTTAACAAGTGTGTGACTAAATGAACAAGTGCAGTAATTCACTTAACAAAGGCAGCAAGAACGGTCATAAAACGGGGCAAGCCTCACTTAAAAACTGCTTTGCTTGCCATGGAAATTGTGGGCTCAATTGCCGTCGTAAGTCGGGGACTACTTGTAAACAAACAAACTCTGGATATCAGAGCCAGAGGCCTCCCTTGGGGATATCCGAGCTCTCTGCTTTGCCTGAGGCTTCTTGGTTTATAAAAATAAAAAGCCAACGGTACAGATTTCCAAGAAGCCCTGAAATTTTCTTGGAAAGGTTTAGAGAAAAAGGACGTTATCCGGGACGGGGAAGGCCCTTCCGTGGTAGAGGAAACGTCATGCTGGCAAGATGCATTTTGGGAAGAGTAAAAGGGCAAAAACCAAATGAATGAAAACATAAATAAATAAATTAAAAACAGAGCCTTTTGCTTAGGGAGGGAACAGCAAAGCCTCTCCAGCTCTTACACAACTCTTGAAAGAGAAATTAAAAATTATGGACTGGGAGATTAGCAATCAGACATCTGGGAAAAAAATAATGCTTTTCTGCATTCTGACTGGGGGTCACAAAGAAAAGGGAGAGAGGAAGTGAGCAGGGGCAGGGAGGAAACGGGGGAGGGGGGGGGGAAGGGGCTTGGTTGTCCCAGTACTGAGTCACCCTGTCTCGCCTGTGGTGCAGACAGGACAGAGGGAGTTGTACAGGCGAGCCCAGCAGCTCCGTGTCCTGAAATGCAGGGGCAGCTTGTAAGGCTGGCTTCCTGCAGAAAAGGATGAGTTTTAGGACTGAGGATTGTGGGAGGGGAATTGTGTTAGCTTTGTGGTAGCCGAGAGTGTTAGTATTTGCTAGCCAATTAAAAAATTGGGGGTCCCTGGTGCTCTCTAAGCTGAGTTGTGTCCTTGTAGACGTTTCATTACCCAACTAGGGAACATCATCAGTGGTAGGAGGGAGTGACGAGGATGAGAAGAAGGAAGGAAGGAAGGAAGGAAAGGAGGGAGGGAGGGAGAGGAGGAGGAGGATGGTATAGTCCTTGGTGATCTCTCAGCCTGGTTGTTACTTTGCAGACGTTTCATGACCCAACTAGGTAACATCATCAGTGCTAGTAGGGAGTGCAGTTTGATGAGAGGAGGAGGAGGAAGGGGCAGTTTGTCCCCCAAGTCTCCCTGCTGGCCTTCCCACTACCGCTCGTCACTCACCAGATGAGCTCCTTGTTCCCCCTCTGCAGCTTCCCATTCTCGTCCAAATATTGCTCGATGACCAAGTTCCCGTTCGTGTCGTGGGCAGAGTTATAGTTGGTCACCACGCGAGCAGGGATCCCAAGACACCGTAGCACTAGGCAGGTGGGGAGAAGAAAACACCACGTTCAGCATCTCTTCTGCTTCCTGGCAGACTACCCTGACCCCGGACTCACCCTGGAAAGCCGAACAAAATGTCAGGTCCCAGATATTTCTACAGGGACGATGGCATTTTGGGGGGAGGAAGGGGGGGGAGGGAGGAATGGAGTGGTCTCTATATGAAGTTTCTGTTTCTGTTTCTTGCATTACTGTGTTAATCTCTATATGAAGTTTCTGTTTCTATTTCCCTGCAATGATATAGTGTGGGAGGGGTTTGGTTAGCATTGCTGTAAATAGCTGGTTGTAAGTGAGAAGCTCCAGTTCTTGCCTAGATCTCTTGTCATCACAAACCTTCCCATAAAAGATCCTTTTGGAACAGCTGCGGTTTCTCAGGAAGATTGGAGAGGCGAGACCTTACAGCTCCCTTTAGGCTGGCCTGTTTATAAACGGACATTTGCATCCCTGCCTGTCGACACCCACTTCCCTGCATCCAACATGCGGCTTTTCTCTCGGTGCCTCCAGGAGGTTGGGGAGATTTTGATCTCCTAAACTTTGGAGAATGTGTGTGCCACATGGTGTCCAGTAATCAAACAGATGATCCGGAAGTAGTAGAATTCAGACACAAAGTAAAACACTGGGTCAGTCGAAAAGGGACTCAAACATCGATACACCGATGCACAAAAGTATGGGGAATAAACAGGGTGAATTAGAAATTCAAGTAAATGAGGGCAGATATGATATGCCATTATGGAAACTTGGTGCAATGAAACCCAGATATCAGTCTTCCAGTATTGGAGGGACTGCCACAAAGAGGAGGGGGTCAATTTATTTTCCAAAGCACCAGAAGGCAGGAGAAGAAACTGTAAGAAGAAACATCCTTCTGGGTTCTGCTCCAAGTGGGGAAAAAGACACTGGAAACATGGAGACTGCTTGGAAAGATGGTTTAATGGTGGACAGGATCACATGGTTTGAGTTCCTGAACAAAAAAGGGGCGAGATGCTGCGAGTCCCCGGGTTTTATGCCCTCTCTGGCTTTGAACTTCCTGGGGCCCAGAAAGAGTATCCTAATTGGTTGTCAGACTCCCAGGGGGTGGGGGTCTTAGCTGGCCTTGCTGGCTGATGTAATCTTCCCAGATGCCATGTGGTGAGTTTCTGTTGCTAGATGGGTCCTATTGTGTTGCAGATGATGGTCCTTTGACAAAGGATTGTGTTTCTGCCTCTGGCCCATTGACAAAGGGTGGAGGGAGGAAGATGGGAGCTGCTTCGTCCTTAAAACATGCTTCTCCATTTCACATCCAGGGAAACATAATATTCTGCCTTTTTAATATTTCCCAAAATATTTCATTCCTCTAGGAAAGGGGTGGGTGCTAACTTCCTACAAAACGATGGATGGAAACTGATCAAGGAGAGAAGCAACCTGGAACTAAGGAGAAATTTCCTGACAATGAGAACAATTAACAAGTGGAACAGTTTGCCACCAGAAGTTGTGGTTGCTCCATCGCTGGAGGTTTTGAAGAAGATCCTGGACAGCCATTTGCCAGCTCTGTTCAGACTGATTGAAACCCACGAATGGATTTAAATTATTTAAAAGAAGCAGACCAAATGAAAGGGGAAGTGGGGTTGCATTATATATAAGAAATAATGACATCTCTACAGAAATAGAGAACAACAATGAGGAAACACAAATTCTTGCACTTTTAACCTCAGTCCTGCTGCAAAGTTGCAGATGGAGGCGACTGGAGGTTGCTGACTTTGGGGTTTTTTTTGGTGGGGGGAGAGGGCTGTTGTAAGTTTGAACGTCACTAAATGAACTGTCGTAAGTCGAGGACTGCCTCCTGTGTTTCCTCCTTGCAATGGAGGAAATTCAGCATCAAAGAGAAATTAGAATTTGTCTAAAATCATGCCTGCAGTTAAAAGTCTATGGAGATTCTCCATCATCCAGGTCAAATGGTTGTCATTTTTTCAGTGCCCTTATAACTTTGAACGGTCACTAAATAGACAGTTGAAAGTTGAAAGGACTTCCTGTGTAGATTTATTTGCACTCAAATTGTAAGAAAGAGAATTATCTGATAATCAATGGCATAACTGCAGGGTGGCCCCCATATATATATATATATATATATATATATATATATTTGTTTTGTGAGGTTTTCGCGGATGTTTGTATGTAGGTCTTTGGTTATTCGGGTCTTCTCCCGCATAGAATTGGAAGTATCTTGGCGACGTTTCGACGAAGTCTCATTCGTCATCTTCAGGCTGGTGTTCTCGGCTTCGTGCACGAAGAACACCAGCCTGAAGATGACGAATGAGACTTCGTTGAAACGTCGCCAAGATACTTCCAATTCTACGCAGGAGAAGACCCAAATATATATATATATATCAAGATTTTACAGAATATAAGTAAATATCGGAATAAGAAGTTGCAGATAGGTTATGAATAAATATGAAGATGTTTTTAGGTAATTAAGTTTAGCAGGGTGATTGGGGAATTGAAGTAATAGGAGATGTTAAATGTTTCAATTAATTAGATTAGGATGGACTATGATTGTTGAATATTATACCCTGTAATTTGTTCTGGGAAGTAGGGTGGGGGGAGGTGGGTGGATGGGAAGGGGAAGGGGTCGGGGGATAGGGATAAGGGAGGGATGGGAAGAGGAGGGGAGGGGTGGGGGGTAGGGAAGGGGGGATATACATGTAAACTTTTTGTAAAACTTTTTCAATATAAAAAAAAAAGATTTTCAGAATACAAACAGAGTTCGAAGGGACCTTAAAGGACAACCCGCTGCTCAAGCAGGAGATGAATTGAACTCTGCCCTTGTTTACACGGAGGTAAGGCTTTGATCACTCAGGCATGGTTGCCATCTTGACTCTTTTGACCCCACTGTAAGGACAATCCACCAAACAAATCCAACCCCTGATTTCTGTGGAATCCCACCATTTTTTGCTAGATCAAAGGAAGAGGGAACAGTCTTGAAGAACCTCTACGGTCAGAGAAGAGGGTCTTAAGTCCAGATGCCAAGAAAGGAACATGAGAAAACAGTCCAAATAACCTCTTTCCAAGTTCACATGAAGATTTTTCAGAGAAGGGAACCACATTTAAACTTACAAGATTAGTAAATCTTGTTCCAATAAAAGAAATCCTGACACTGGGTACTTATTATCACATGTGGTGGACATGTGTAAAAGCAAAGAAATATTGGACAAAAATACATACATAGTTAGAAAAAGATGTTAATGTTAGAGATAGATTATAAGCCAGAAATATTTCTGTTAAGTATAGTAGCAGAAAAGTATGATGATAAAGGGAATATACACTTAATATGACATGTCTCGACAGCAGCAAGAATTGTATTTGCATAGTACTGGAAAAATGAGGAAACACCTACAGAAGACGATGTCATTAAAAAAAATACTAGATTGTGCAGAAATGGACAGAAATTGACATTAAGATAAAAAAGAAAGAAGATATAGAGTATTTTCGAACATGAGACCTGTTCTACAAATGGTTGGATATTATAGGTAAAAATTAGGAGCTGGAAAAGTATTATTATGTAAGCAAATGGATCCAGACAATACGCTGTTCATAAAGCACTTATGTATGTAAAGTGAAAAAGCATAAATAAACTGTTAAAAAAAAAGTAATCCTGACCTATGTAATATTGGCATCTATCTTGTCTAATATGTTGGGCTGTAACATCTCTTGAGCTTATTGTCTGTGGAGATTCTCGATCGTCCAGGTCCTGGTTGTCCCAAAGATGATTTTTCTCAAAAAGCAACCGGATCTTATGACCGGGGTATTTACGAGACCACCAGTAGCCTCTCACCGACCAGTACGCTCCCATAGAGAGGGGCTCCTCAGGGTGCCATCGGCCAAACAGTGTTGACTGGCGGCCCCCAGGGGGAGAACCTTCTCTGTGGGGGCACCTGCCATCTGGAACGAGCTCCCCCCGGAGATACGGAGTATCCCGGATCTGCGCACTTTCCGCCACGCCCTAAAAACGTTTTTATTCTAACAGGTGGGTCTGGCCTAACTCTCCCTTTTAAATTGGCTTTTAAGTTTTACACAAATTGGGTGTTTTAAATTCATCTTGAGCCTAAATTATTTAATGTATTTTTAATAGTTTTTTAACTTTTGTATGATGTATTTTACCTTGAGGCTGTTCACCGCCCTGAGTCCTTCGGGAGTAGGGCAGTATATAAATCTAATAAAATAAATAAATAAATAAATAATCTTCTTGGATTTTTTTTCTTTGAAACGTTTTGCTTCTCATCCAAGGAGCTTCTTCCGTTCTGGATGAGAAACAAAACATTTTCGAAGAAAAAAACCCAAGAAAGTCTAGTTGTCTTTTGGGGAAAAAAGCACCTTTGAGACAACCAGGGCCTGGATGATGGAGAATCTCCAGAGACATGGAAGAGGCCAGACAAGGAAGAATGGATGGAAACTGACCAAGGAGAGATTCAACCTGGAAATAAGGAAAAATTTTCTGACAGTGGGAACCATCAACCGATGGACCAGAAGTTGCCTTCAGAAGTTGTGGGAGCTTCATCACTGGAGGCTTTCAAGAAGAGACCAGACTGCCATTTGTCAGAAATGGTGTGGGATCTCCTGTTTGGGCAGGGGGTTAGACTAGATGACCTCCAAGGTCCCTCCCAACTCTGTTAATCTGTAACATCTGTAACATCTGGGTTGTTCTGAAGAAGCTTCTTGGATGAGAAGCGAAATGTTTTCAAATTAAAAATATCCAAGGAAGTCCAGTTGACCTTCGGAATGTCTCTTGAACTTCTCCCTCCAACCAGGTGTACCACCACGATGGTGGACCAGCTGGGCAGCATATCCGACCTGTTATGGATTCTCACCTGTACAGGCTACTGCAGCGAAGACCCAGCATTGCCCGTATCGAACTGGTTGGCATCCGAACTTCTGCCACCTCCGAAGAATGTCCACACTCCCACTCCAGGTCATGGGGCTGATCCCATCGTCATAGCGGTTGTCCCAGCGCCCAAAGAGGATGCCTTTGTCATCGTTGCAGTTCACCTGCAGCCAAGGAAGCAACAACTTGGTGTGAAACAACACAAGTTTTGATAGAGAAAGAATGTTTGTAGCTCAGGGTTGAACTGAAGGGTCCTTGGTGTTCTCTGGGCTTATATGTTTTCTTATAGACCTTTCATTACCAAACTAGGTAACATCAGCAGTTCTAGTAGGGTGTAGGGTCAATTGACAGCAAACCTCCCTCCCTTCTGGCACTGATGATGTTACCTAGTTTGGGTCATGAAATGTCTACAAGAAAATAACCAAGCTCAGCCAACATTAAGGACCTCACTGTCCTCCTCCTCCTCCTCCTCCTCGTCCTCGTCCTCCTCCTCCTCCTCCTCTCCACAAACCCCACTCCCTTTTAGCACTGATAATGTTCTCTAGTTTGGTAATGAAATGTCTGCAAGAAAGCCACCAAGCTCTGACAGCATCAAGGACCACCACCTCCTCCTCCTCCTCCTCCTCCTCCTCCTCCTCCTCCTCTTCCTCTCCACAAACCCCTCTCCCTTTCACTACTGATGATGTTCCCTAGTTTGGTACTGAAATGTACCAAATGGACCCCTCAGCACAAGTTTGCCACAAAAGAAGTTTACAAAATAATTTTTGTAGGTCTGCCTCGTTAGATCTTAGATAAACATTAAACCTTGTTGATTTCAATGCAGGAGGAATTCGGCAAAATCAGAAAAGGTGGGGGATCTTTCTGAATTTGATTTCCTCTGTCAAGAAGGGGCCAGTAGAACCTGGCCCAGAAATCCATTCTGCTCTTTCTCCTTTAGTGCAGGCCCAAGGTCTACGGACTTACCATGGCGCTCACCACCCTGCTGATGTAGACGGGGCTGTTGCGTCGAGAACAGTCCTTGTCTTGATTGAGGAGGAATTTGGGGTTGGTGTCCAGCAACTGCAAGCAGATGTCCAAAATGTCTTCTTCAAACTATTTTGGGGAGGCAAGAAGATGAGAGAAGTGAGATGGAGCTAGTGGACTTCAGCAGAAAGATCTGGTGGTTTCTTGGTCCTCAGCTAGTCATGGACACATCAATGGAGTCCTTATCTTGCAGTTGAATCCTAAATAGCCAGAGAACGAGGAGGAACAGGGCCATGAGTCCCCTGCCTCGTTCTGGTGGGCAGAGTCCAACACATGGAGACCTCAGGAGCTTTGGCCCCAGAAGATGGGGCCATCCGTCTGTCGGTCTGTCTGTCTGTCTGTCATCTCTGCCTGTCTGTCCTATCTATCTATCTATCTATCTATCTATCTATCTATCTATCTATCCATCCATCCATCCATCCATCTCTTTATCTGTCTATCTATCTATCTGTCTGTCTGTCTGTCCTATCTCTCTCTCTCTCTCTCTCTCTCTCTCTCTCTCTCTCTCTATCTATCTATCTATCTACTTACCTATCTACCTATCTACCTATCCATCCATCCATCCATCCATCCATCCATCCATCCATCCATCCATCTCTTTATCTGTCTGTCTGTCTGTCTGTCTGTCTGTCTGTCTGTCTGTCTGTCCGTCCATCCATCCATCCATCCATCCATCCATCCATCCATCCATCCATCTCTTTATCTGTCTATCTATCTATCTATCTGTCTGTCTGTCCTATCTATCTATCTATCTATCTATCTATCTATCTATCTATCTATCTATCTATCTATCTACCTACCTATCCATCCATCCATCCATCCATCCATCCATCCATCCATCCATCCCTTTATCTGTCTGTCTGTCTGTCTGTCTGTCTGTCCATCCACCCACCCATCCACCCACCCACCCACCGATCTATCTATCTATCTATCTATCTATCTATCTATCTATCTATCTATCTATCTATCTACCTATCCATCCATCCATCCATCCATCCATCCATCCATCCATCCATCCATCCATCCATCCATCCCTTTATCTGTCTGTCTGTCTGTCTGTCTGTCTGTCCATCCACCCACCCATCCACCCACCCACCCACCGATCTATCTATCTATCTATCTATCTATCTATCTATCTATCTATCTATCTATCTATCTATCTATCTACCTATCCATCCATCCATCCATCCATCCATCCATCCATCCATCCATCCATCCATCCCTTTATCTGTCTGTCTGTCTGTCTGTCTGTCTGTCCATCCACCCACCCATCCACCCACCCACCCACTGATCTATCTATCTATCTATCTATCTATCATCTATCTATCTATCTATATCTACCTGTGTCTGTCTGTCTGTCTGTCTGTCTATCTCTATCTATCTATCTATCTATCTATCTATCTATCTATCTATCTATCTATCTATCTATCTATCTACCTATCCATCCATCCATCCATCCATCCATCCATCCATCCATCCATCCATCCATCCATCCATCCCTTTATCTGTCTGTCTGTCTGTCTGTCTGTCTGTCCATCCACCCACCCATCCACCCACCCACCCACCGATCTATCTATCTATCTATCTATCATCTATCTATCTATCTATATCTACCTGTGTCTGTCTGTCTGTCTGTCTGTCTGTCTATCTCTATCTATCTATCTATCTATCTATCTATCTATCTATCTATCTATCTATCTATCTATCTATCTATCTATCTATCTATCTATCTATCTATCTATCTGATTGGCATGTGGACATTTTGCATTTCAAGTTTATTCCACAATGTCTATGAAGAACAGGATACCTTCAGTGAAATTTCCATTAAAAGAAAAGAAAGATGGCCTTCGTACCACGGATCTCCTTCAATGGCCTATTTCCCACTTCCACCCCTTCACACCCCGTTCCCTCCTTCCGCCTCTTTTAACTTTAATTTTTACTGTCGATGTAAATCCATTTTATTGTTTTTAGAGCTATTTATGGATTACAGTTTTATAGCTTATATTTTAATGTTGTAAGCCGCTCAGAGTCCCCTCAAGGGCAGATGGGTGTCAAATAAATCCAATAATAAATAAAACTCCCCATTCAATATTTATTTGTTTGTTAAATTTATTAGCCATGTATTCAAATCTAATAAATAACTAAAATTTGCTATTCAGTATTTATTTATTTGTTAAATTTATTTGCCACCTATCTAAATCTAATAAATAAATAAAAATTATTATTCAGTATTTATTTCTTAAATTTGCCACCTATCTATATCTAATAAATAATTGCTATTCAGTATTTATTTGTTAAATTTATTTCCCACCTATGTATATCTAATAAATAAATAAAAATTGCTATTTAGTATTTATGTATTTGTTAAATTTATTTCCCACTTATATATATATCTGATAAATAAATAATTTAAAAATGCTATTTAGTATTTATTTATTAGTTAAATTTATTTCCCCCTTATATATATATCTAATAAATAAATAATTAAAAATGCTATTTAGTATTTATTTATTAGTTAAATTTATTTCCCACTTTTATATATATATATATATATATATATCTAATAAATAAATAATTAAAAAATGCTATTTAGTATTTATTTATTAGTTAAATTTATTTGAGGGGCTGGCACAAAGAAGAGGGGAGTCAAGCTATTCTCCAAAGCTCCTGAAGGCAGGAGAAGAAGCAACGGATGGAAACTCATCAAGGAGAGAAGCCATTTGGAATTAAGGAGAAATTTCCTAACAGTGAAGATAATTAATCAGTGGAACTGCTTGCCACCAGATGTTGTAGGTGCTCCATCACTGGAGGTTTTTAAGAAGAGATTGGGCAGGCCCTTGTCCAGAATAGTACAATGTTTCCTGTTTGAGCAGAGGGCTGGACTGGAAGACCTTCAAGGACCCTCCCAGCTCTGTTATTCTATTATTCTGCTTGCCTCAGCTTTGTAAGTGCGATTTATATCTGTCTGCCTGTCTATCAAGCCAACCCTTTTTTCTAATTCTCTGCTTTTCTAAACAGAGCTCAGAGCGAGGGCAGCCAAGCGTTCAACTCCCTCACCTAAAATATACATTTCTTTTTTAAGCCCTTTGTGTGCCCAGGATGAGAGATGTTTTCCCCTCAGACACAGAGAGGGCTTTATGCGGCCTCTGGAGGGGGCAGGACGGAACTCGAAAAATATTTGGCGATTCATAAGCAATTAGCCATAAGAAGATGCCTTTTGTTCTCAGTCACCTGGAACGTACCTGGAGGACCCACCCAATCTCACCCAAAAATCTTCTTCTGGCCACGAAATCCAAAAACATTGCCAGAAACAGAGGCACTTCCTCCACCACCGACTGAAGGGGGCTGTGGGAAGACAGGAGGTGCCAGCTCCGTTGGCGCGGCTGGAGAACTTGGCACGCTCCACTTATCTCTCCAAGGGGAAGTCTGCAAGGGTCCCCGAGCAAGGATGTCCCCCAAACTTTGGTCAAGAAAGTCAAGCTGTTGTGGGGGCTCCATTGCTGGAGGTTTACAGAAATAGACTGGAGATCCCTTGGATTGGGGTGGTATGGGACTCCTGCCTGGGAAAAGGGGTTGGACTAGAAGACCTCCAAGGTTCCCTTCCTTCCCTAGTCTATGTTCCAAGATGGGGGCTGGAGAATGCTATTTATCAAAGCTCCACCTATTGTTTCTTTTTATGAGCATCCAAGTAGCTTCAGGTCCTAATGGAAGTTGGCCAAACAGAGAAGTTGCCACAAAGTGGCCGCGCGGGGGATTATGGGAGCAAGGGGGCGCTCCCATGTGACACCTCTCCTGCGTGAGCTGCATTGGCTTCCGGTGGTCTTCCGGGTGTGCTTCAAGGTGTTGGTGACCACCTTTAAAGCGCTCCATGGCATAGGGCCTGGGTACTTGCAGGACCGCCTTCTGCCACCGATAGCCTCCCACCGGCCAGTATGCTCCCACAGAGAGGGACTCCTCAGGGT
The DNA here is from genome assembly GCA_030761175.1 of Masticophis lateralis. Taxonomy (NCBI): domain Eukaryota; kingdom Metazoa; phylum Chordata; class Lepidosauria; order Squamata; family Colubridae; genus Masticophis; species Masticophis lateralis. The sequence goes on along the minus strand of JAUDYJ010000003.1, from coordinate 213,508,959 downwards.
GCCGTCAGCCAGGCAATGTCGGCTGGCGACACCCAGGGGGAGAGCCTTCTCTGTGGCAGCACCAGCCCCCTGGAACGATTTGCCCCCGGAGATCCGTACGATACCTGATCTCCGGGCTTCCCGCCGTGCCCTAAAAACTTTTTTATTTTGTCAAGCTGGGCTGGCGTAACCCCCCCTCTTTTTTTTTAAGCTTAAAGTTTTATGGGTTTTAAATTTTAATTGCCTATTGGGTTTTTTAAATTTATTGGGCCAAAATTATTTAATTCTTTTATTAATATTTTAAATTTTGTATTGGAGTGCTTTTTATTCTTGGCTGTACACCGCCCTGAGTCCACTAGGAGAAGGGCGGTATATAAATTTAATAAATAATAATAATAATAATAAAAAACACCCCTGAACAAAGGCTGCATAACATAAAACATAACATAACATAACATAACATAACATAACATAACTGTAACCGTAACCGTAACCATAACCATAACCATAACCATTACCATTACCATTATACAGTAAACAGTAAAGTAAAATAAAATAATAAAATAAAATATAAAATAAATGAAATAGTTGTTCAAGAAAAGATTGGATAACCATTTGTCTGGGGTTCTATAAAACCTCCTGCCTTGAGGATCAGGTTGGACTAATCCTTCCCTATGATTCCGTGGTGGGTTTCAAAATTTTTTACTACCGGTTCTATGAGTGTGGCTTGGTGGGCGTGGCAGGGGAAGGTTACTGCAAAATCCCCATTCCCTCCCAATCAGCTGGGACTCAGGAGGCAGAGAATAGATGAGGATGGGGTCAGTCAAAATTTTTACCACCGGTTCTCCAAACTACTCAAAAGCCCTACTACCTACTTAGTAGGGTTTTCGGCCCCCCCAAGCAGTGTTCTTTTTTATACAAAGTCAGCTTATTGCCCCACAATCCGGGTCCTCATTTTACCTCCCTCGGAAGGATGGAAGGCTGAGTCAACCTTGAGCCTGGTGAGATTCAAACTTGCAGTAATTGCAGACAGCTGGTGCTAATTAACAGCACTTTAGTCTGCTGCGCCACCAAGGCTCTTGAATACTAGAGTCAAGTCAAGGAAATTATAATAAAGTAGAGAAGGACAATTCCTTCTCATGTGTTGGACTTCATGCGCTTGTTGATACATCTAAAAATAGGGCCGGCCCTCTTAGCAGCTGCATCCCAGGGCTGGCTGGGCTTCAACTCCTGATTGAAAAGGACACCCAACCCCTTTCCCATGTTCAACTGCCAAGTCATGTTTTGCCACGCTAGACTCAGGAGTTGCATGTTTCTCTCTCTAGATGTGGGCCTTCACTTTTCTTCTGTCCGTTTGAGATCACTCTTAAGTCTGTCTCGATATTTTGAACCTTCTCCGTCTCTTCTGGAAGTGTTAGTCATTCCTCCTAATCTTGTGTCATCTGTGGACTTAGTGTGTCCTCGGTCATTTCCAAGCCCTTCCAAAAAATGTTCAGTGGATCTAAGGTGGATTACAGCAGTCTTCCAAGATTTGAGAGGCTGCCCCAAAGAAGAGGGGGACAAGCTATTCTCCAAAGCCCCTAAAGGTCAGATAAGAAGCAATGGATGGAAACTGCATCAACAGAGGGACAGAATCAAGATCACGCAAACTGTTAATACCACTTTATAAGGCCTTGGTAAGGCCACACTTGGAATCCTGCATCCAGTTTTGGTCGCCACGATGTAAAAAAGATGTTGAGATTCTGGAAAGAGTGCAGAGAAGAGCAACCAGGATGATTAGGGGACTGGAGGCTAAAACATATGAAGAAGGGTTGCAGGAACTGGGTATGTCTAGTTTAATGAGAAGAAGGACTAGGGGTGACATGATAGCAGTCTTCCAATATTTGAGAGGCTGCCCCAAAGAAGAGGGAGTCAAGCTATTCTCCAAAGCACCTAAAGGCAGAACAAGAAGCAACGGATGGAACATAACAAGGAGAGAAACAACCTAGAACTAGGAATAGAATAGAATAGAATTTTTTATTGGCCAAGTGTGATTGGACACACAAGGAATTTGTCTTGGTGCATAGGCTCTCAGTGTACATAAAAGAAAAGATACGTTCATCAAGGAGAAACTTCCTAACAGGGAGGACAATTAATCAGTGGAATGGCTTCCATCTAGAAGTTGTGGGTCCTCCATCACTGGAGGCTTTTAAGAAGAGACTGGACAGCTATTTGTCTGGAATGAAATAGGGTCTCCTGCTCGAGGAGAGGGTTGGACTAGAAGACCTCCATGGTCCCTTCCAACTCTGTTGTTCTGTTGTTCCCTCTAGGTGCAGTCAGATTGATTGGATTTGATCTGATCTGGATTCACGTAGAACATGCTTGTAGGTCCATCTCACAGTTAGATCATCTGTCTCATATTTTACCCTTTTTACCACACTTATATAAATTAGGCTTCTCTGGATCTGATGGATCCAGTTAGGAGAGCAATTGGCCTGATCCAGGTTTAGACCAGCTCTTCCTCTGCCCTCCCCCAAGTTCTCTCTGGCACAAAGTCAAGTTTTCTTTTGTTAGGAAAGAAAAATATTATTCCACCTGTCTTTTGTTCCCTACAGCTAAAAGACAACATGATGCCGAGCGGATTTCCTGCCTGAGAGAATGGCTCTCTTCTTCAGACCAAATTTGCCAGGTGGTACGTGAGCTCTTGACACATCCGCTCTTGAGGTGTCAGCATTTTTGAGGTGTTTTGGGATGAAGGAGGAGACCCAAAATGGCTTCTGAAGGCCTGGAGACCAGGGCTCAAACAGGCCCCCAGCTCTCCTCCTGGCAAGTCCTCAGGTGCCAGGTGAGGTCCCTCGGGAGCTGAACATGGATCTCCTTTGAGGAGTGGGAAGAGAAGGAGGAGGAGGACCATCCTGGCTGGGGAATTCTGGGAGTTGATGTCCACCCATCTTCACGGATCCAAGGCTGAGAAAAACTGATTCCACCACAAAAGAGTGAATTTCCCACTACCATCCCAGATCAGAACATCTCCAGGGAAATTCACCCTTCAGGAAATACATATTTGTGTAGGCTTTGTGTAGCAAATGCAAACAGTTTTGAGTGTCCTTCAGCCTGGTGGGATTTTTCTGTCCTTAAGTAGGTTCACACAGGATTTCATTTCCAGTTCCCTGATGATTCAGAGCCCATCCTGTCTCTGGGAATCAAGGTCTCCTCCTCCCTTCTCTTCCTCCTCTTCCATTTCCTCTTCCTCTTCCTCTTCCTCTTCCTCCTCCCCCACCTCTTCCTCTCCTCCTCCTCCTCTCCCCCTGCTTTCTTCCTCCTCCCTCTCCCCCTCCTGCTCCCCTCCCTCTCCTCCTGCTTCCTCTCCCCTCCCCCTCCCCTTTCCTCCTCTTCCTCCTCTCCCTCTCCCCCTGCTCTCCTTCTCCTCCCCCTCCTCTCAGCATTTTCACGGAGAGGTCACCCGAGTGAATGAAAAAATAAATAAAGCACGAAGCTCCCTTTGCAGGATTATCTCTGGCCATGAAAGGCCCTTTCAGTGCCTTTTTTATTAGCTGGGGATGAGATTTAAGAGAGGGATTTAGATGCGAGATTATAGGAAGGTTTTTAAAAATGGATCTTGCGTTGACCGGCCCTTCCTGAAAATCAGGACTGAGAGCCAAATGTCTCCAAGAACATCTAAACTTCCTGCTGCAAACCTCAGACCCGCCATAAACCCCAGTTATGAATCTGCTCCTTCTTTCCCTCCTTCCAATCTTGGCAAGGATGTACAAATGCTCATTATTAAGTTTATGTACCTTTTTACAAGAGGAATTTCACAGGACACCAGCATGACTCTTTCTGTCAGACAGAACATCTTGTAATAGCCAGTCCTGGCTTCCATCTCAGTTTGGTGGGACAGCAAGCTACGTTGCTCTCATTTGGGGAGGGGGCAGGGTTTTTTTTAAGAAGCTGAATATCCAGGGAAGTTGATAGGAAGGACAAAGAGAAATGCAATTTATATCTTCTGATTCTGGATCGGATAAAGCAGGAAAAACTGGTGTTCTTCCAGAACTTGGAGAACCATTTTAGTGGTTTTTAAAATATGAGCTGAGAAGAGCTCAGGTTCGACTGTGAGGTCAGGGCCATTGAACCCTTGTGGGTGTCTGTTGCCAAGGTATACAACAAGCAGGAAAAATTCTGCCTTTGTTCCAGCACAAGACGGAAATTTGGACAGTTGTCAAGCCCTCAAGCAAGAATGACAAGCTGTAATTCTTCCCTACTGAGTCCTTTATTGTTTCACACCTTTAGGCAAAAGCCTGCCAGAATAAACACTCAACTATCTGCATCTACAATATACTCTGGGAGCCATTGAGGAGGGGCTGTCTTCAGCCTCTTTCTCTCACACAGAATATCCGGGCTGAGATACCTGAGATGCTCCCCTCCCTCTGGTGATCCACCTAATTACAGTCCCTCACATCAGGTGTGGACTTCAACTCTCAGAAGCCCTCAGCCACCATGAAACAATGGATGGAAACTAACCAATATAAGAGAACTGTATGGAAAACATCACTTGGAATGGAATCATTGTCCAACACTCTTCAATATCTTCATAAATGGCTTAGATGAGGGAATAGAAGAGGAACTCACTAAATTTGCAGGTGATACTAAGCTGGCAGGAATAGCTAACATCCTAGAAGATAGGCTCAAGGTCCAGATGGATCTTGACGGACTTGAACACTGGGCCCTATCTCACAAAATGAAATTCAGTGTAGAGAAAAGTAAAGTCCTACACTTAGGTAAGAAAAACCAAAAGCACACATATAAACTGGGGGAAACCAGGCTTAATAGCAGGAACCGTGAGGGGGATCTTGGAGTCTTAGGGGACAACCAGCTAAATAGGAGCCAGCCGTGTCCGGCAATAGCCAAAAAAGCCAATGCAATCCTAAACTGCATGAACAGAGGGATACAATCAAGATCAAGGGAGGTACTAACATCACTCTATAAAGCCTTAGTAAGGCCACATCTAGAGTACTGCATCCAGTTTTGGTCACCACACTATAAAAAAGATGTTGAGACTCTAGAAAAAGTGCAGAGAAGAGCAACCAGGATGATGAGGGGACCGGAGGCTCAAACATACGAGGTTGCAGGAACTGGGCCTGGCTGGTCTAGTGAAGAGAAGGACCAGGGGAGACAGGAAAGCATCTTCCAATACTTGAGGGGCTGCCCCAGAGAGGAGGAAGGAGGTCAAACTATTTTCCAAAGCACCTGAAGGCCAGACTAGGAATAATGGATGGAAACTGATCAAGGAGAGATTCAACCTGGAAATAAGGAGGAATTTTCTGACAGGGAGAACAATCAACCCATGGGACAGAAGTTGCCTTCAGAAATTGTGGGAGCTTCATCACTGGAGGCTTTCAAGAAGAGACTGGTCTGCCATCTGTTAAAAATGCTGTAGGGGCTCCTGTTTGGGCAGGGGGTTGGACTAGATGATCTACAAGATCCCTTCCAACTCTGCTATTCTGTTACTGTCCATATGTGCAGCCAAGATATTGCAATGGAGTTTGGACAAATGCGCCAGTCTTACCATCAGACAGGGAAAAATAGTAAAAATTGAAGGAATCAGGATGCCCTACAAAAATAACATCAAAAGCTTGGATGAAATGATGATATTTGTACCTGGGCATCCTTCAAACTGACAACAACAAGCACAGTGAAGTCAAGAAAGAGCTTAGAAGTGACTAGATCAAGAGAGTGAAGAAGATCTTAAAGTCCAAACTCAGTGGAGGAAATGCCATCAAGGCAATTAATACCTAGGAAATTCCAGTCATTAGAGACACAGCTGGAATAGTGGACTGGACTCAAGCAGAATTAAAAGCCCTGGCTAGGAAGACCAGAAAAATAATGACAATGAATCGTGCCCTTCATCCTCGCAGCTACATTGACAGACTCGACTGACCAAGCAAAATCGGTGGGCGTGGAACATTGCAAGTACATCAAACGATTGAAGAAGAAAAATGGGGCATCGGAAGAATATCCAAAGGATAGTGAAAAAGATGCATGGAAACTAGTAGAACAGAGAAGTCTACTGAGTACTGGCAAAATTAAATTGGCCTACAAGAAAGAATAAATGAAGAAGAGAAAAGTGGCATAGGAAGTCAAAACACTGCCTGCCTAGTACATTATATATATGTGTATATATGTGTATATATATATGTGCATATATATATATATATATATATATATGTATGTGTGTGTGTGTGTGTGTGTGTGTGTGTGTGTGTATGTATATATGTGTATATATATGTATATGTATATATGTGTGTGTGTGTGTGTATATATCTATATCTATATCTATATCTATATCTATATCTATATCTATATCTATATCTATATCTATATCTCCCACAATGCATCACTAAAATCTGTTTGCAGCCATAATGAAGAGAAAAGCCCAGAATGTAGTGAATTGTGATTTCACTCAGTAGTGATTCCAAAAGATCTCAGTTATGTAGGAAAAACCTGGTTTAAAAAGAAGAACACACATTAACCTACAAAAACAAGAAAATTAATAACAGGATCTGGCAATGGCAAAGAGTAGGAAAGTTGAAGAAAGAGATAGTGGGATGAATTCTGGTTGCACAAGAGCAAGCCCTAAGAACAAATGCTTAAAATGCCTAAGCCCTAAAATGCCTAAGCCCTGAGAAGAAAGAGCCTTGGATAGCTCAACAGGCTAATAAGCAGACTAAAGCCTATTATTAACATCCAGCTGTCTGCAATTGCACCAGTTCGGGTCTCACCAAGCTCAAAGTTGACTCAGCCTTCCATTCTTTCTAAGGTAGGTCAAATGAGGACCCAGTTTGTGGGGGCAATAAGCTGACTTGCTTTAAAATATACAAAAGTATGAAGGCTATTGCTTAACGCATTGTAAGCCGCCCTGAGTCTTCGGAGAAGGGCGGCATATAAATCTAATTAAAATATATATATATAGATCTCCCACAATGCAGCACAAAAATTTGCTTGCTGCCAGAAAGAAAAGATGGAGAAAGAACCCAGAAAGTAGTGAATGTGATTTCGCTACAAAGAAGTCAAAGAAACATGGACCGCCTGGTTAGCAGCTGTTAGGAGATCACCCAGATGATGAAGGACTAGAGGCTAAAACATATGAAGGACGGTTGCAGGAACTGGGCCTGGCTAATCTAGGGAAGAGAAGGACCAGGGGAGACTCTAAAATTCTAAAATTCCCATTAAAACCCCTTCATCCAGGCCAGCCTGGCGAAACAACCATGTTTTAAGGTCACGGTGGAAAGAGCAAAGATTGGGGGACCACCCGGAGCTCCAAGGGGAGCTGATTCCAGAGGGTAGGTGCGCCTACAGGGAAGGCTCGCTCTCTAGGGGCCGTCAGCCAACATTGCCTGGCCGATGGGATCCCAAGTAGGCCCTCTCTGTGTGAGCGCACCGGGCGATGGGGAGCTGTTGCTGGCCACAGGTGATCTGCCAAATACCCTCAGGCCTAAGCCATGTAGGGCTTTATAGGTAATCACATCTATAGGCAAGACACACAGTCTTACAATATTTGAGGGGCTGCCACAGAGAGGAGTTGGGAGTCAATCTATTTTCCAAGGCACCTGAAAGCCAGACAAGGAACAATGGATAGAAACTGTGCAAGGAGAGATTCAACCTGGAAATAAGGAGAAATTTCCTGACAGGGAGAACCATCAACCGATGGAACAGAGGTTGCCTTCAGAAGTTGTGGGAGCTGTGCCTCTCCCCTTGCCTATCCATTCCCGTTTGGCTGCTTTTGAACGATGGGTTGGCCCTCATCTGGAACAGCCCCAAAGCTGCTTAGCTCTAGTCAGGTTCACTGCAAAGTGTTAACACCACCAAGCATTTGTGGAAACCTGGAGACAGTGTTGACAAATGGCCAAATTCCCCAACGGATCATTGGGTTGGTTGATTACTTGGGTGCCGAGACGCCATCGAACGTATCTCCTCCCCCGCCAAAAAAGAAACCCAAATATATTTTTAAATGACTTTCCTAGTTGTGAATGTTTAAAAATAGGGTTGCGTGTTGTGGTACACGGTGGGGCCTTCATATTTATTTATTTTTTTTAGCAAAGTTGTCCTGTGGTAAGATGGACGGCCAAAACATTTCACAAATAAATAAATCTGTTTTGAGGAATGAGCATTCAGGAACGCTGCAATTCCTGAACGGAAGGACTCCCTGGGAATGGAATCGGGGTGATGGTGAATCTTTTTTTCTGCTTCACATGATTTGCCCTGGTCATCTCCTGCCTTGGCTACTGCAACGCGCTGTACGTGGGGCTACCCTTGAAGAGTATCTGGAAGCTCCCGCTGGTGCAGAATGTAGGCACGCAAGCGATTTTGAGAGCCCAGAGACGGACAAATATAATCCCCTCTGCTCCGCAAACTATACTGGGTGCCAGTTTGCTACCAGGTCTACTTCAAGGTGCTGGCTGTGACCTAGAAAGCCCTCCATGGCAGGGGTCTCCAACTTTGTCAACTTTAAGACCTGTGGACTTCAACTCCCAGAGTTCAGCAAAGTCAGCTTTGCTGGCTGAGGAATTCTGGGAGTTGAAGTCCACAGGTCTTAAAGTCGCCAAGGTTGGAGACTCCTTGCTCCATGGCATGGCACCAGGCTATCTATGTGGCCATCTTTGAGCCATTACATCAACCCGTCTCATCTGGGAAGGCAGGGAAAGCATCACTTCAAAAACTCAGACTTGGGGAGATCCAGGAAGAGACCCTTCTCTGCACTTGACCCTGCCCTGTGGAATATTCCCCCCATTAGAGGCGAGGGGGTCCCCAACCCACCTGGCCTTCTCAAAAGGAGTGAAAACCTGGGTCTGCAGACTTGTGTAGGATGCGCAGGGGAGCACTCTGCCATGGGCTTGGTTTGTACTCTGAAAGGCCCTGCCTCCCCCCCCCCTTTTTAAAGGTGAGTTTTCATTATTTTATTCCTGTTTTTAAAGTATTTTTATTACAATATTTATATATAGTTTTTATGTCTATTTGTACATCACCCAGAATACGAGGAGCAGGGGAGAGGGGGAGAGAGAAAGGGAGGGAGGGAGAGAGGGGGAGAGGGAGGAAGAGAGAGAGGGAGAGGGGGGGGAGAGAGGTATATGATTGATAGATATGATAGATTGATGATTGATGATTGAGATGATAGATAGATAGATAGATAGATAGATAGATAGATAGATAGATAGATAGATAGATAGATGGATGGATGGGATTGATAGATAGATGAGATAGAGAAATTGGATGGATAGACGGATAGATAGAGATAAATGATGAGAGATAGACAGACAGACAGATATCCAGTTATAATAACAATCCTCATGAGCAGCAACAGATTATAGAGGCACCCCTTCTACTCCTTCCCCTCACGCCCCTCAACTGAATGACACCAAAATGAAACAGTTGACCTTCAAGATGGGTGAGAAGATACATAAGGGATTTTTGATCATGCCTAGAAGATTGATTGATTGATTTACAATGCTGATAAGGCTGTCTCCCTTATGCAGAAAGGTCCTAGGTGACTTCCCCGCATCATTCACAAAATCGGAATAAACAAAATCCAGAAAACCCCACAACAACATCACATACAGCATCCCAGCCACACAACGTCCCATCAATAACACATCTGCATGCACATTTGGGGTTCTCTTCACTCCTAGCCTTGTTCCTGGATGAAAATCCAGGTCTTTATGATCTTCTGGAAATCCAACAGCATGAGGGAAGCTTCAGATCTTGAGAAGAGACTGGCCACCACAGAAAGTGTGGTCCTACCAGGTGGCCATGTTTAATGGAAGGGATCTGAAGTTCTTCCACTCCACCTGACCTGGTGGGGCAGACAGATATCCTTTGGGAGATGCAGCCCCACCCATAGTGGGACAAGAGAACAGCTCACCTGTCCGAAGTTCCATGGGATGGAGATGATATAGTCCTTCGATCCTTGGTAGATCAGGCCTTGTTGGGTCAACACATATTCAACCCGGTCCTCATTGTTCTCCATGTACGTGGAGTCCTCTGTTGAAAAAGAGGAAGCTCAGATGCAGGAGGCAGTTTTGGGATGGAGAGAAGCCCTGACACAAGGGAACTTCTGCAGAACCTCTGTGTCCACCTTCCCTGAAAGGCTGGTCTTCCAGAACATTGGCCATCCACCCCACCCCCAGGGTGAGGATCACGAGAGCTGGCAATCCAGCCCACGTCCCAAGGACGCCCCACGGAGGAAGGCCAACCTGAAAGAAACCACCTTGAAGCAAAGAATGAAGAAAGACAGATGACTTCTCCTGAAAATAGAGCTTGCTCATTCTTTGCTGTCAGGCAAAACAGAGAGATTTCCTCTTATCAGCAGCGGAGAAAAGCTTCAGGAAGGTGAGGATAATGGAAATTGATTAGTTTATCAGTAATCCCCTTGAAGCAAAATTGTGTGTGGTTGGTTCGTATGGAGGGGGGGGGGGGCTTCGCTCAGACTCCTGATATGAAAAATAACATCATGTTTTCAAGGTTGATTGAGATCATCCCTTGAGGTTCTCCATGAAGTTCTGAGAGTCAGTCGGATTTCAGCTGTCCTTGGACACTTGGACAAGGGGATAATCTGTAGCCTTCAGTCTAGCCCCAGAAGGTAAAGATAACCCAGGGATGTCCACAGGGCAGGTCAAAAAAGTCAAGATGGCAGCTAAAATGATGCCATTGAAACTCTGACGATGGAGACTCTTTCCCGTGGGAGCCAAGGACGCTCTACCAGGTGTTGGAGAGGCGTGGACCAAAGCCAGCCAGGATTGGGGCTGCAACCTGATTAGACCATGTGATGGACATGTGACCTGGGGGGGTTGGGGGAAAGAACTTTGGGGTTTGATTTGGGTGGGGAAAACCTCAGGTCCTTCAGAGTCAGGTTTTCTCCAGATGTGTCAATATGACATGCCTAATACATCTATACTTTGAGGAACATGCCTGCTTGGGAGTTTTGATTCCGTTGGGTGTGTTAACAGGAAACCTGACCCTCTTCCTCCTCCTCCTCCTCCTTTCTACCAATTCCCCTCCCTCCCAGCACTTCTCTAGCTGAGTTTTGGCTGAGTTTTTGGAATCTGAAATTCCAAAACCTGCCCCCTCTTCCTGCCATCTGCCTGGGAGAGCAGCAAGAAGATCTTGGAAGCCCATCAGGCCCTATTGGCTCTTCCAAGTCCCACCACTGCCAAGTGGGACTTCCTCTTCCCTTGATGTTTGGCCGGTCTTTAGGGCAAAGGCTGGTGGAGTCCAGGAAACCAGGACAGGGGTCAACCAGGGAACAGGATGTCCTGCAATGACCTCCGTGAGGGCACCGGAGCAGAGGGAGACCCCTGGAAGCCTTCCAGCCTCATCGTTTCCCATTCAAGCTGCCAGAGCTGGCACCCCTGGGTCTTTTGAATAACCGAATGACAACGTTGAAGAGAACTAGTCTTCTAGTCTTCTAGTCCAGCCCTTCTGGACTTCATATATGTATCTATGTATTTGTCTGTTTTTCTGGACTACCCATCTCCCTCAAAGAGGGGCCCTGGGTGGTACAGAATAACATATTAAAATATAAAATGGTACAGGCAGTCCTTAACTTAACAACAATTTGTTTAAGTGACTGTTGGAAGTTACAACGGCAATGTTTTTCACACTTATGACAGTGGTGGTGGATTTCAATTTTTTTTACTACCGAGTGTGGCTCGGTGGGCGTGGCATAGCTTGGTGGGCGTGGCAGGGGAAGGATACTGCAAAATCCCCATTCCCTCCCGATCAGCTGGGATTTGGGAGGCAGAGAATAGATGGGAGCGGAGCCAGTCAGAATTTTTACTACCGGTTTTCCGAACTACTCAAAAGCTCCACTACCGGTTCTCCAGAACTGGTCAGAACCTGCTGAAACCCAGCTCTGATTTATGACGATTGCAGCATCCCCATGGACACAAGTCAAACTTCAGACGCTTGGCAACTGATTCATATTTATGACAGTTGCAGTGCCCTGGGGTCACGTGATTCCCTTTTGCAACTTTTCAACAACTCAAGCTGGATGAGTTTTAATGTTTTTAATGTTTTTAGTTTTTAAATGTTTTTTATTAGGATTTTAAATGTATTGTGAGCCGCCCTGAGTCTTCGGAGAGGGGCGGCATATAAATTGAATTAAATTGAAATTGAAATTGAAGTTCATGGGGGAAGTCGGATTCACCTAACAACTGGCTTACTAACTGAACAACTGCAGTGATTCACTTAACAACGGTGAATCGGCAAGAACGGTTGTAAGATGGGACAAAGCTCACTTAACAACTACATCACTTAGCAAAGGAAATGTTGGTCTCCATTGCAGTCCTGAGTCAAGGACTACATGTACGTATAAAAACAACAACAGAACAATAGAACATTAGGATTAAAGTATTAGTTTAATATCGAATATATCGAATAGCGGAACATTAGAATCCAAATATTGATTCTAGTTAAATTGTCTAATTAGAACCAATGCGTGAACTCTAATTTAATTCTAATTAAATTAAACACAATTAAACATTAGAATTAAAGCGCCAGAATTAAAACTGGTCAAAAGGAGAGGCTGCTTCGCCTATGAAAAGGCTCCTTTCTCCCTAACGCGTTTGTCCCTTTTCCTTGTGCTCCTGTTTTCCTTGACTCATGGTGGTTTCCGAACAGACACACCTCGGGGGAAATGCTTTCTGTTCCAGGCCTTTAGGTGAAAAATAATCTCAAGGAGGACAAGGGCTTTAGTGTTTGAATTCTTCAGTCTAGAGGATGAGCATTCATTGTGTACAAGTAAGGAACAGGCGTCCTTACAAAAGGGGAAATTGGGCTAAAGCAATTAAGACTAACAGATTAACAGAGTTGGAAGGACCTTGGAGGGCATCTAGTCCAGCCCCCCATCCAAGCAGGAGATCCTACACCACTTCTGACAAATGGCAGACCAGTCTCTCCTTAAAAACCTCCAGTGGTGGAACACCCACAACTTCTGGTGGCAAGCAGTTCCACTGGTTAATGGTTCTCACTGTAAGGAAGTTTCTCTTTATTTCCAGGCTGAATCTCTCCTTGATCAGTTTCCATCCATTATTCCTCGCCTGGCCTTCAGGGGCTTTGGAAAACAGCTTGACCCCCTTCCTCCTCTCTGGGGTGGCCACCAAATATTGGAAGATGCTATCATGTCTCCCTGGTCCTTCTCTTCACTAGACCAGCCATGCTAGCCTATTTTATTTTATTCAAATAAAAGATATTTTTAATCGTATTTGTTTTCTCTTTGCAAGAGGTCAATTAGACCTCTGTGGTGGGACGGTCCGGCCCGTGTCAGCCAGCACATTCCAAAAACATGCGGAGAAGAGGTTTGTTTGCTCAGTGAGAAAGAGGGCATAACATTTGGGCTGTTTCGATGTTTGGTCCCAGCTGCCACAAATGATTCAGGGGGAAAGTCCCCATTCGCAAAGCTATGTTAGAAGAGAGGCTGGGCGGGGGAGGGGGAGAGCCAGTCCCTTTCGCCTAAGATTTTAGATTTTTCTTTCAAAAGGCTCTTTGTGGTTCTTTTCGCTCTGGGGTTGAGTGAGAAAGAACATAGAATAACCGAGTGGGAAGGGACCTCGGAGGGGTCTATGGAGGTTCTCCACCATCCAGGTCACGGTTGTCCCAGAGGTGCTTTTTCAAGAGGCAACCGGACTTCCTGGTTTTTTGCTTTTGGAGACATTTCGTTTCTCATCCAAGGAGCTTCTTCAGCTCCAACCGGATGGTGGGGAAGGGAAGGATTGATGCTCCTTGCAGGATGCAAACGACCAGTTCTCTTGCAAGGGAGTAGAAATCCCTCCCTTCCCCACCATCCAGTCGGAGCTGAAGAAGCTCCTTGGATGAGAAGAGAAACGTCTTCAAAGAAAAACCAGAAAGTCCAGTTGTCTCCTGAAAAAGCCCCTTTGGGATGACCTTAGAGCAGTGGTTCTCAACTTGTGGGTCGGGATCCCTTTGGGGGTCGAACGACCCTTTCACAGGGGTCGCCTAAGACCATGTGAAAACACATATTTTCAATGGTTTTGGGAATAATTTTATGGTTGGGGATCACCACAACATGAGGAACTGTATTAAAGGGTCATGGCATTAGGAAGGTTGAGACCCATTGCCTTAGAGGTCTTCTAGTCCAACCCCCTTGTTAGGTTGTAGCTTGTAGCTTAATCCTAACTTGTTGGTCAGGCAATATATCTGTTCCTTTAAGAACAACTGAGCCATGTAATCAGGGTTTGCTGAACCATGTAATTAGGCTATAGTGTTTAAATAGCAGCACAGAGAAGCGTTCCTTCTTCCTGCTGATTCTCGCTGTTTTCTCTGTTGTGCTATGTACTACTTTGATAGTTAGATAATCCGTGGAGGCGTTGGACTGGACTGTTATTGGACTCCACGTTACCTGGTACTATATACCAAACGCTTACTGAAGTCTGTTTACTTTAGTAAGAGAAGATAGTATTGCTGGACTGATATTACTGGTTATGACCCTGGACTGATTTAACTAAACCGAGACTGTTTATCACTTTGTATATAAACTATTTTTCACCTGAGCTGCACGTTACTCTCCTTCCCTGTGTGTTTATGCTCTGCTCGTTGCAAAAGCAACACACACTTGCACATACACCCTAACACCCCTATTCCAGCAGGAGATCTTATACCCCTCCAGACAAGAGGCTGTCCAATTTCTTCTTAAAAACCTCCAGTGAAGGGCACCTACAACTTCTGAAGGCAACTTCTGTTCCGCTGAATAACAGAGTTGGTAGGAAAACCTTGGAGGTCTTCTAGTCCAACTCTTTGCCCAAGCAGGAGACCCGATAACTGTGATGGCGAACCTATGGCACCTGTGGCACGAGGAGCCATATCTGTGGGCACGTGAGTGTTGCCCTAGCTCAGCTCCAGCCCACATACGCATGCAGGCCAGCTGATTTTCGGGCCTTCTGGGCCCACCGGAAGTCAGGAAATGGGCCGTTTCCAGCCTCCGGAGGGCCTCGGGGGGGAGGAGAAGGCTGTTTTTGCCCTCCCCAGGTTCCTAGAAAGGCTCTGGAGCCTGGGGAGGGCGAAAAACAGGCCTTCCAGTCCCATTGCGTGCCAATAGCAGGGAGAGCGCGGAGGGTCACACACACATGCACAGTGGGGTGGGGTGCACTGAATTATGGGTGTGGGCACAGGCACTCGCGACACCCCTGCGCTCCCCCCGCTTTTGGCACGCGGTGGCAAAAAGGTTAGCCATCACTGCCCTAGAACAATTCAGGGAAGTGGCTGTCCAGTTTCTTCTTAAAAACCTCCAGGGATGGAAGACCCATAACCTCTGGAGGCAAGTCGTTCTCCTGGTTAATTGTCCTCACTATCAGGAAATTTCTCCTTAATTCTAGGTTGGATCTCTTTGATTAGTTTTCGTCCTTTGCTTCTTGTCCTGCCTTCAGGTGCTTTGGGAAACAGCTTGACCCACTTCCTCCTCTCTGGGGCAGCCCCTCAAATATTGGAAGACTGCTCTCCTGTCCCCCCTAGTCCTTCTCTTCACTAGACTAGCCAGGCCCAGTTCTTGCAACCGTTCATCCTTTGTTTTAGCCTCCAGTCCCCTCATCATTTTTGTTGCTCTTCTCTGCACTTTTTCTAGAGGCTCAAAATCAACATAAATCAACATGTCAGACATGAGTCCAATATTTTGGTCACTGCAGAATAACAGAGTTGAAAGGGAGTTTGACCCCCTCTTCTTTGTGACAGCCCCTCAAGTAACAGAAGATAATTATCATATCACCCCTAGACCTTCTCTTCTTTAGACTAGACATTACTAGTCCCCTCAATTGTTTATCATATGGTTTAGCCTCCTTCATCCTTGTTGGCCTTTCCTGCCCAAGAGATGCTCACGAGGAGATCAGCTATCCCTTCTGGATTTTTGAAGACCATCCTCATCCGGAGATTGAAGCACAATGGACCTCCAATCCCCAAGACTCTTGGAAGTTGCTTGGCCAACATCTTTGGGGTCTTCAGGGAACATGGGAGTCCTGCAAAAAGGGGAGTTTGAGTGACCCAGGGTAAGGTGGGGGGAGGGTTAAATATCTCCCATGTTCCTTTTCACCATTTTACTCAGTGGCAAATTATGGACAGGACGATGGCACCCTTGTATCTCAGTTCAAAAGCCCTTTGATCTCCTGCCATGGGCATAAGGTTGGACTAAAAGACCTCCAAGGTCCCCTCCCACCTGTTATTCTATGTTCTGTGCTCTGGAAGTCACCAATAGTGGATTAGCTGAACTTTCAGGGAAAGCGTGTTCCTTGGACGCAGCTCTTGGGAGTTGCCTTCCCATAAAAGACAGGTAAGAAAAATAAAATCACGAAGGTAATAACAGATGGCATCAATGCAGCAACTGGTTGTAATTCCTCTGGCTTAGCAAAGGCTTCTTGGCCTCTGGGAAAATCTCTTTGGTTATGTGAGATGCCTCCACTTGGAACTGCCAATGTGCAATTAGCACATGGCACCTTCTGTTCACAAGGGCTGGGTCCTAAGAGCTTGTTTACCTAACCATGCTTTCCAAAGTACACAACAATTAGTCAAGTTTCTCAGGCAACTTTCTAGACCAGAAGAAACTGAATCACATGATGGAACTTGTTAATGTGAGCCCAGCAGGTCCACGTGCTCGGCCACTGATGGTGAAAGATTTGCTTTGCAGGCTAGAGATTGCAGGCTCAGTACAGGAAGAAAGGAAAGAAGGAAGGAAGGAAGGAAGGAGTGAAAGAAAGAAAAAGAAAGAAAAGTATAAAAGAAGGGAGGAAAAAAGGAAGGAAAAATATAAAAGAAGGAAGGAAGGAAGGAAAGAGAAAGAAAAAAAGAAAAAGAAAGAAAAAAAAGTATAAAAGAAGGAAAGAAAAAAGAAAGGAAAAATATAAAAGCAGGAAGGAAGGAAAGAGAGAAAGAAAGAAAAGAAAGAAAGAAAGGAAAGTATAAAGGAAGGGAGGAAAAAAAGGAAGGAAAAATACAAAAGAAGGAAGGAAGGAAGGAAAGAAAGAAAGAAAGAAAAAGAAAAAGAAAGAAGGAAAAGAAAAAGGATAAAAGAAGGAAGGAAAAATATAAAAGAAGGAAAGAAGGAAGAAAAGAAGAAAAGAAATAAGTCCTCGACCTATAGCCGTTCATTTAGTGACCAAAGTTATAACAGCACTGAAAAAAAGAACTTACAATCGTTTCACACTTACAACCATTGCAGCATCCCCAGGATCACATGATCAAAATCCAGACACTTCCCAACTGACTCATATTTACGACGGTTGCACTGTCCCGGGGTCACGTGATCCCTTCTTGTGACCTTCTGACCAGCAAAGTCAAAGACACTCAACAACCGTGTCACTAACTTAACAACCAAAGTGAGTCACTTCCCAACATTGGCAAGAAAAATGGTAAAAGACTCAACAACGGTGTTGCTTAGCCATGGAAATGTTGGGACTCAATTGTGGTCATAAGTCGAGAACCCCCTGCTCCTGAAGGTCAGGAAGGACTTAGAAGAACCGTCTCTGAAAACCTGGGAAGTTACTGCTCGTCAGCGTAGGCCATCCTTCCCGAAGGCGGACCCCACAAGAGATGTTGGTTCTGCACCCCAGAAGAACCTCATCCAACCAGGAATGATCAGGTTGGAGCAATCTGGGCAGACCATGCTGAGACAGATCTCCCCAGATCTAGCTTGGCAGAAGAAGACCTCATTGTTTCCTCCCACGGCTGTGGAGAAGACCTACCTGGACACCAGGGGTTGAAGAGCAGGACAAACTCGCCCAGGTTGAAGCTGGAGCCCTGATACTGGGTGGAGGCATCCAGGACTAGGCGGTATCGACCGATGCGGGCGTCTGGCGGGGAGGAGATGGAGACGGAGAGGGACAGCCCATCCTGCTGCTCCACGGCCGAACTCCAGGCCGAGCCCTCCAGGGAGCAAGAGAGAGGAAAAGGGGACCGGGTCCCAGAGGTCTCGATGGGGCAAGGTCCTACGGAAGGGAAGGAGAGAAGATGGAAGGAAAGGAGGGAGGGAGGGATTGACAGAGGGAGAGAGAGGGTAGGAAGAAGGGATTGAGGGAAAGAGGGAAGGTGGAAGGAAGGGATTGATGGAGGGAAGGAGGGAGAGAGGAAAGGAAGGAGGGAGGGAGGGAGGGAGGGAGGGAGAGAAGGAAGGAATGAAGGGAAGGAGAGAGAGAAGAAAGGCACAGGTGAGTTCACGATCTCATTTTTCAAAGGGGGAGTATGGGGATTTCAGGGCTCCCCCTTTGTGATGGTGGGGCCTTTCAGGAAGCTGCTAATGACCCAAGGGGAAAACATGTTCCATGAGGAAGACTCCTGGCTGTCACATTATCACATGACTTTTGTACTTCTTGCTCTGCAGTCCAGCTCAGCCTCTCTCAAACCGGGCCATTGGAAGAGGCATCGACTTCAACTCCCAGAATTCCCCAGCCAGCAAGGAGACAGCAATCCAAATTTAGGAGAGCAGATGTCAACCTCTCCTCGGTCCCCAAACAACTTAAGCCTGGCCCTTTCCTTGCCCAGATTTTTGGCTTTCCCTTCAAACTGTCCAGGGCAGCTCCTGCTCCTTGCCAACTTTGGGGGCTATGCCCAGCAGCGCAGGTGCCAGGGGGCTAGCAAGCACCCCACTCTCCCGCCCACTGCTGGATTGCTGGGAGGGCTTCTCTTTTGGAGGGAGCGTCCTGACCGGAAAGCCCACCTTCTGGGAAAACAGCGGGAATTCTGGATGGTCAGTACATCCATTTGTTGGGGTGTATGTGCATATCTGCCTCTCTCTCTCTCTCTCTCTCTGTCTCTCTCTCCGTATACTCATCTCACCCAAAACAAGTGCAGCCGACACCCACATCCCGAATTGGGCTGCATTATCACAAGCTCTTTTGGCATCTCCTAAAGGTTAGGCTGATGGTCAAATGAGCTGAAAACCTGCCCCATCCTGGCTGTAAACTTCCATTAGCTTCCCTCTCTCCTTTCATCTTCTCTCCCTCCTTCTTTCTCTCCCTCTCCCTCCCCTCTCTCTCCTTTCCTTTCCTTTCCTTTCCTTTCCTTTCTTTCCTTTCCTTTCCTTTCCTTTCCTTTCCTTTCCTTTCCTTTCGCTTTCTTTCCTTCCCTCCCTCCCTCCCTCCCTCCTTCCTTCCTTCCTTCCTTCCTTCCTTCCTTCCCTCCCTCCCTCCCTCCCTCCCTCCCTCCCTCCTTCCTTCCTTCCTTCCTTCCTTCCTTTGTTCTTTCCTCCCTCCCTCCCTTCTTGCCAAGCAGGCAAAGTCTGCCCTTCCCTAGGAAGGCCACTGCCAGGACAGGCCGTCCGCTCACCCTGCCCGCTGCCCTGCTGCCCATCCGGGAGGACCAGAAGGATGGGCGTCTTTCATGGCAAGAGGCGGGCATCAGAAGCGGGGGCTGAAAACACACACAGGAACCTGGAGGGGGAGGGGCGTGTTTTGCCTCCCCCTCCAGCTGGCCACTGGCAATCTGAGAACCGGTCTCGGCCCCTGCTTGGCTGGGGAGGCCAAACACTGATCCAGCAGCCCCACAGAGGGACGGGACGGGCTACAGGAATAGGCTGTTCCTCCCTTGGGCGAGAGAGGGGCCCTCCCCCTTCAGACAGAGGCTCATTCATTCTTGTAAAGGAGGTGGAGGGGTGGGGTGGGGGACAGAGAGGTGTTACTTCCTGGGAGGGGTCTGCCAACTCCCAGCCGCCCAGCTCAGCCTCTGCTTCCTTGCCAGCAACACCGGCTCTTTGTGCCGAGAGGCCGGGACAGATGGGCGGTTGGGGGGTGGGACAGACCCTCCTTCAGGTTTGCTTGCCAGGACCCCAACTCTGCCTTCCGGAGAGACAGAGGCCCTTTTCATCCAGGTCCAGGAGCTGCCACTCTGGAGGCAGGGAGGGTGAGGAAGACAGTCACATCTGGTCAAGCAAAGGGGGTCTTCTCTGGCTCACAACCCAAATCCCAGCCCCTCCGTCAGCTGCATCGGTTACAAATTCCACCGGGGTCTGTAAATACCCTGGTGGTGGCCCCAACTCTGTTCTCAATGCCCCTTTCCTTTGGGGAGGGGAGAGCTACCTTCCTGACTTTCATTTTTTAAACTTTCTGATTTAAAACCAATTTCTGTAGGGCACTGTTTCTCAAGATGGGCTGCTTTAAAAAGGGTGGACTTCAACTCTCAGAATTCCCCAGCCAGCTAAAATGGGTGGGCTACAACTCCCAGAATTCCCCAGCCAGTTAAGGGATAGACTTCCACTCCCAGGATGCCCCTGCTTTTGGGAGCTGAAGTCCACTCATCATAAAGGGTTTTTTTTCCCCCCAAAAAGGCAAATGGACTTTCTTGATGTTTTCTTTGAAAATGTTTCCCTTCTCATTCAAGAAGCTTCTTCGGTTCTGAAGAAGTTTCTTGAATGAAAAATGTCTTCAAAGGAAAAAAAAAACAACCAAGAAAGTCCAGTTCCTTTTGGAAAAAGAGCAACTTTGGGACAAAATCTCTGCTCTATTTTAAAAAAAGAAGAAAAAGGGAAAAATATCCCTAAAAATAATATACCATGTTTCCCCAAAAATAAAACCGTCTTATATTTTTTGAACCCCGAAATAAGCGCTTGGCCTTATTTTCGGGGAGGTCTTATTATTTTGGGGCGTGTGGAGCAAGACGGGGCTCCTCTTGCCATCTTACCGGATTTCCAGCTTTGCATTTAAATATTTTTGGGGAGGGCTTATTTTGGGGGGAGGCTTATTTTTATGCATACACTCAAAAGCCTGATTGGGCTTATTATCAGGGGAGGTCTTATTTTTGGGGAAACAGGGTAGATATAACATACGATGAACAGTTGCAGGAACTGGGCCTGGCTAGTCTAGTGCAGAGAAGGACCAGGGGAGACAGGAGAAAATCTTCCAATATTTGAGGGGCTGCCCCAGAGAGGAGGAAGGGTGTCAAGCTATTGTCCAAAGCACCTGAAGGCCAGACAAGGAACAATGGATGGAAACTGACGAAGGAGAGATTCAACCTGGAAATAAGGAGGAATTTTCTGACAGTGAGAGCAATCAACCCATGGAACAGAAGTTGCCTTTGGAAGTTGTGGGAGCTTCATCACTGGAGGCTTTCAAGAAGAGACTGGACTGCCATCTGTTAAAAATGCTGTAGGGTCTCCTGTTTGGGCGAGGGGTTGGACTAGATGACCTACAAGGTCCCTCCCAACTCTGCTATTCTGTTAATCAGTGGAATAAGTTGCCTTCGGAAGTTGTGGGAGCTCCATCCCTGAAGGTTTTCAAAAAGAGACCGGACAATCATTCATCTGAAATGGTAAATAGAGTCTCCAGCTTGTACAGGGGGTTGGACTAGAAGACCTCCAAGGTCCCTTCCAACTCTGTTATTCTATGTCCATAATGGTGAACCTCTGTGCCAGGGGTGCCAGAGGTGGCATGCAGAGCCCTCTCTGTGGGCACATGCACCATTGCCCCAACTCAGCCAGTTGGTCGTTGAGTTTGCGACGCACGCATGCATGCCAACCAGCTAGTCGTTGGTTTTCCAAGGCTCGTATGCGCACCAGCCAGCTGGTCATTGGGCTTCCGGCGGTCTGGGGTGCGCGGGCATACATGTGTATGCGTGACTTCTGGTTGGGGCATTCTGTGCCTAAAAGGTTCCCCATCACTGTTCTATATTCTACTGCTGGTTTCTGTGTTGCTGATTTTCTTCATTTTTTAAAAACCTCCCCTCCCGCCCCAGACATCCCTGGCTGTGACTTCAAAGTGGGAACTCCTCAAACTGTTGAGAAATTGTTCAAAGCTGACGACTGGGTGGAAACCGGTTTACAAGAGACACCGAAGACAGTTTCACCATCAAATTGTAACCTTGGTTTTGGGAAGGGATGCAGAAATCCAGAATAAAAGAGGTGGAAGGGAACTCGGAGGAAGAGGAGGAGAAGGAGGAGGACAACTGAGGGGTCTTTGATGCTGTCTGAACTTGGTGATTTTCTTGCAGGCGTTTCATGACCCAACTAGGGAACATCATCGGTGTTAGAAGGGAGGAGGAGGAGGAGGACAACTGAGGGGTCTTTGATGCTGTCTGAACTTGGTGGTTTTCTTGCAGACTGGAGGAGGTTTCATGACCTGATTAGGTTACATCAGTGCTGGTAGGGAGTGGGTTTTGCTCTCTATTTATATTCTGTTGGCTTGCCCCTGACACTGGGGTTGGTCTCGGAGGTTCTTTGCTCAGGCTGTTTACTGTTGACTTGTCTGGCAGTTCTTTGATTGGGGTATTGTTTAGTTCTTGATGGTGGTTCTGATGTTAATCTTGGAGTTAATTTCACTCATCTGGGTGTTGATGGCTGGTGTGTGTGCGGTCTCCTTGTTCCCTTTTTGGCTAGTCCATTTTCTCTTGTGCACAGTCTATAAATATTGTTTATGTCTATGCGTCTGTTGATGGCTAATTTGTCTGAGGGCCAGGCCTCTGACAAATTCCCTGGCGTTTTTTTTCCTGCACGAAAACCACCAAGCTCAGAGAGTACCATGGACCCCTCATTTCAACCCTGAACTACCCTGTTCCCCCCTCCCCAAATAAGACATCCCCTGATAATAAGCCCAATCGGGCTTTTGAGCGCATGGCAATAAGGCCAAGAGCTTATTTCAGTTTTCAAAAAAATATAAGGTAGGGTCTTATTTTTGGGGAAACACGGTTCGCTCTCACAGAGAGAGTCTCCTCAGGGTGCCGTCAGTCAAACTATGTTGACTGGCGACCCCCAGGGGGAGAGCCTTCTCTGTGGGGGCTCCAGCACTGTGGAATGAACTGCCCCCGGATATACGTAACATCCCCGACCTTTGGGCTTTCTGCCGTGTCCTCAAGACCCTGATGTTCCAACAGGCGGAGCTAAACAGTTAAATGATTTTTAAATTTGTCATTTTAATTTTTGGTTTTATTCTATTTGGCTAAACTAATAATTTGAAACTGTAATTTTATCCATGTTTGCATGTTTATGTTTTTATCTTGGCTGTACACCGTCCTGAGTCCTTCGGGAGAAGGGCGGTATAGAAATATAATAAAATAAAATAAAAATATATATTCTCTTTTATTGGTACGGCAACACTAATGGCCGATTGAGGAGAGGGGAACCTGGCCGTGCCCGTCTTTGCTGGGCAGAAAAGCCCACCCTCTCCTGGCACAGAGCAAGTCATTGCAGAATCGCCCCCTTGGGGAGCACAGGCCGCTTCCCAGCTCAGGAAGATTTTTCCAAGGGGGGCAGCAGATTACAGGGGTCTGGCTTTTGGGTCATCCCTGGCCTGGTCCCCAAGGGAGGGCCAACGCTTTGTTTGGGAACACAACAGCGTGAACATTGTGGGAAAGAATCGTCCCACAACTTCCTGCCTTTGTCTCCCTGCCTTGAACCCTTCTCTGCCTACAGGCTGCCTGGATGGAAGAGATAAAGCCTAGGCCAAAGACCACGTGCCCCCCCCCCAGCCACACCCACCCACTCTGCAGCTTTCCTCCTCCCTTCCCACCCCACTGAAGAATGTGGGGGTTCAGGCTGGGAACACCCAGCAGAGCTTCAGAGAAGTCCAGTCCAGGGCTGTTCGGTATGGAGGTATCCGCTGAAAGTGAATTTCATTTATTTATCTAACAGAATAACAGAGTTGAAAGGGACCCTGGAGGTCTTCTAGTCCATCCTCCTGCTCAAGCAGGAAACCCTATACCATTTCAGACAAATGGCTGTCCAGACTTTTCTTAAAAACCTCCAGTGATGGAGCTCCCACAACTTCTAGAGAAAAGTCGTTCCACTGAGTAATTGTTCCAACTGTCAGAAAATTTCTCCTTAGTTCTAAGTTGCTTCTCTCCTTGATTGGTTTCCACCCATTGCTTCTTGTCCTGCTCTCTGGTGCTTTGGAGAATAGGTGGACCCCCTCTTCTTTGGGACAGCCCCTCAAATTTTGGAAGACTGCTATCATGTCACCCCTAGTCCTTTATTCCTTTAAACTAGACAATTCCTACAAGTTTCCTTCATATATTTTAGCCACCAGTCCTCTAATCATCTTCAGGTCCAGGGTGATGGGATTATGAAGGACAGGACATGACCTTTGAGGACATAATTGGATCAATCCACCACCATTTCAGCAAAAGACACAAGCCTCTTCGTTGCACAATCCCCAGAACAGTTCAAACTTCAAAGTCACAGAAACTTATAAAGATCCATCCACTCATTCAACCATTTGGCCAGTTGCCCCAGAACCGCATGCTGTGGTTCTGCTTCACCAATAAACTTTCTTTCCAATCAGCCTCCACGTTGTTTCCAGCGTCTTTCTCCCAGCTTGCAACGGAACCAGATGGATTTTACCTCCTACCGGTGGATGATGGGAGTTGGGATCTATCCCAGCTCACAGAAGGGTTTTCCGCCCCTCCTCCCTCTCTCTCCAGGGGCAACCAAGGCCCTCCGCTCACCTGTCTCCGTAACGAAGGTCAGCTTGTCCACGCCTTCTTCATACGCTCTCCCCGCGAAGTTCAATGTGATCCGGAACGGCTGTCCTCGGCGTACGAAGAGCTGATGGGAGCCCATTTCGGAGGTCTTGTGCTCCTGATTGTTCTCCTCACATTTCAGGTCCCAGGTCTCTAACTGAAGATCTGTGGGAACCCATAAGAAAAACCAGATTTATTATTTTTATTCTGCAGGACATCATCTTCCCTTCCCTTGCAATAAAAAAAAGGGGGGGGGGATAATGAATTAGAAACCTTCAGCAACTTCAGATCTCCAGAAGGCCGCTGAGGCATCTCCTTTTGTGTGAGGACTTCACTGCGTGTAACAATGGTAGTCCTCGATTTACGACAGCCTGCTTAGCGACTGAAGTTACGACGGACTCCCCATAAGCTTCTTGAACATGTAAGGAAGCTAAAAAGTGCATCTACAGCTGTTTTCAGCATCCTGTGTCATAGGATTGTTTATTATTATTATTAATAATAATAATATTATCATTGTTAAATTTGATTGCTTAACGTTTGATTTACAATTTTCTTTTTTGGCCAGAAATTGGTGTTTATACTTCCAGTATTTTTCCGGCAAAAAAATGCCCCATAGTGAACAATGGATTCATTTAACGTCCATGGCATTTACTTAACAAAAATGTAAAATTCACATTTTACAACTGCCACACAAAAGATTGTAAAATCGGATCTGGTTGTGTGGTGTCTTGCTTTACAACCAACCTGACATATGACCATAAATCATACAGAGTCTCCTGCTTGGGGCGGATTAGATAGAAGACCTCCAAGGTCTCTTCCAACTCTATCATTCTTGTAGTCATAAGTCAAGGATTGCTTGTACATCAATTGAAGCAAATATGGTGGCCATTTATGGTAATGCCAAGTCAAGGTTAATATCGATTTTCAAAATCATTTTGTTAGGTGTGTCATAATGGGAGTTTGGGAAGAGATATTAAGTAAGATATTAAGTAAGAGCCTGGTGGCGCAGTGGACTAAGTGCTGTTAAAGTAGCACTGTGGGGGCAATAAGCTGACTTTGTATAAAAAAGAACATCCTTGGTGGTGCAGAGGACTAAAGTGCTGTTAAAGTAGCACTTAGCTGCCAGCTGCCTGCAATTACTGCGAGTTCAAATCTCACCAGGCTCAAAGTTGGCTTAGCCTTCCATCCTATCGAGGTGGGTAAAATGAGGACCCGGATTGTGGGGGCAATAAACTGACTTTGTATAAAAAAACCCACTGCTTGGGGGGGGGGGGGAGAAAACCCTACTAAGCAGGTATACACAAAAGTATGAAGGCTATTGCTTAACGCATTGTAAGCCGCCCTGAGTCTCCCGAAAAGGGCGGTATAAAAACCAAACTAATAAATAAAATAAAATAATAAAAAGATTGACTCCTAAAATTTCTTTATAGTAACACCTGTGGAAGCTTTTTTATAGAAGAGAAATTGTCAGGATACAAACTGAGCTGACCTGTGTGGATTGATTGACTTGCACTCAAGGAGAATAACAGAATAAGAGAATTAAGGGATCTTGGAGGTCTTCTAGTCCAACCTCCTTCTCGAGCAGGAGACCCCATGCTAGGAGTGGCCAACCTTGGAACTTCAAGCCTTCAACTCTCAGAATTCTGGGAATTGAAGTCCACAAGTCATCAAGTTCTCAAGTTTGGGTATCCTTACCATATACAATTCCAGACAAATGTCGGTCCAGTCTCTTTTTAAAAACTTTTAAAAACACAACATCTTTGTGGCAGCCCCCCAAATATTGGAAGACTGCTATCATGTCCCCCCCAGTCCCTTTTTTTCTCTAGATCTGCCAAACAATTAATTAATTTTTCCCTGAATTAAAATCTAAAAAAGAACCAGAGAAGAGAAGGCCGTATCTATCCATGCATTGGTCTTATGCAAGTTGACAGCTTTAAACTGGATGAGAAGAATTACGTTTTTTATGAATGAGAAAAGTGACTTTGAATTGGATTTATGTACTAGAGTGATTGCCGAGATGTATAAAAGACTGTTGAAAAAAGGAATAATGGAGTTGAACACGTCAAAGATCGTTTGATTAAATGGATATAAAAAAAAATACCTCATGCTTGATCAAGAAGAGAACAAGGGGAGCGAAGGACCGAAATTTACACTGAATTATAATTTGAAAGAGGAGTTTTATAAGGCGATGTGTCGTTCGTATTTAACACCTGATAGATTGTGAAAGAGGTATAAGGGGAGGGGGTACCGACATACGGGTACTCTTCGACTTACGATCACAATGGAGCCGAAAATTTCTGCTGCTAAGTGAGACCGTCGTTAAGTGAGTGTTATGACCTTTCTTGCCACGGTTCTTAAGTGGACCCTTGCAGTTGTTAACTTAGTCACACGGTCGTTCAGTGAATCGGGCTCCCCCCTCCCCCCGCATTGACGTTGCTTGTGAGAAGGTTGCAGAAGGGCATTGCGTGATCCAGAGATGCTGTGACCGTCCTAAGTACATGCCACGTTTGAATTTTGATCACGTGACCAATGGGGATGGAATAGAATCATTACAGGAAGGATGCAAAAGGAGAGACAGAATGAAATGTCTATATCAGAGGTCTTCAAACTTGGCTGCTTTAAGACTTGTGGACTTCAACTCCCAGAATTCTCCAGCCAGCCGGCTGGAGAATTCTGGGAGTTGAAGTCCACAAGTCTTAAAGCAGCCAAGTTTGAAGACCTCTGGTCTATGGCAAAAGTTAAAATATTTTTTTAAATCTATTTTAAGTAATTAAATAGAATTGTTAAATTCTTGAAAACCTCCATCAATGGAGCACCCACAACTTCTGCAGGTCCCAGACCTTTGATGGGGTCCATCCAATGGTGGGCTGCTACCGTTTCGTCCTGGTTCGGATGAATTGGTAGCGGCAGTGGTGGGAGGCTCCGTCGACCCGCCCAGACATCATCAAAAGCGAACTGGTAGCGCCGGGATTTGAAACCCACTACTGGGTCCATCTCTATTTGGGGTCCTCGGACATGTTGAGTTGAGTTGAGTTTGAGTTTATTACATTTCTATACCGCCCTTCTCCCGAAGGACTCAGGGAGGTTTACAGCCATATTAAAAACAAACCCCACACAAAAATTAAAACTATTAAAATAATTTAAAACTATTTGGCCGTCATTAAAACTCCTTTAAAACCAATTAAAGCCCATTTAAAATTTATCTATGTGACAAAATCCTGTTTTTAGAGCCTTCCGGAAAAGCATCAGGAGGGGTCAACCGTACCTCAGGGGGGCAATCTTCCTTTAAAAAAGGGGGCCATCCAAGAGAAGGCACATGGAGATCCCGAATCGATGGGACCCATAACACGCGCTGCCTTCGTGCCCATTTCTCCTTTGCAGCCCTCAAAGCAAGAGAGCCATGGCTGAGCTACATATTACACACACACACATATGCATCATTTTGCATTTATTTATATTTTTGTCATTTTTTAAAAAAAGTTTATTTTATTTTATTTTATTTTGAACAATTTTTTTTAAAATTTTTAAACAAACATACATAAAACCATCTTCAATTGCAAACAGTGTGTCGGTTACAAGTCTTTTGTGCATCATTCGCCAAATTCATACTTACAATTTACAGTTTACCTAAATTCTCATATCATCGACCTAATAAATATCTATATATTATTATCCTCATTAATCAGTTATTTGACTATGGCTATTTCTTCTCTGGTTATTATTTAGAATATTCTAAGATTTGAGTTAATTTTTATTATAACATTCATTTCATCCTCCTGAATCGATCCAGTAATAATACCTCTTTATGTTTTTTTTTATTTTTATTTCTCATAAACATACTTAAAGGTACAATCTCTTATCCATTATTAATTATCTTTTAACTTTCATATTAGTTCACTCTTCATCCTAAACAATTAAGGTATATATAGAATATATAGAATATACCCTAATTTTTATCATTTTTACTGTATATTGGAAGTGGGGACACTAATAATAATAATAATAATAATAATAATGATAATAATAATAATAGAATTTCTATACCGCCCTTCTCCCGAAGGACTCAGGGCGGTGAACAGAATAGGATTTCATATACATATAATAATATTTCTTTTTGAGAGCTCTATGCGATGAAATTTCATTTTAATGTATGTAATGTATCAGTGTACATTCAAAGTTACCATAAAGTTTATTCTAAGTCTAAGAAGTCAACTGGTAGTCCTCAACTTACAACACTTCATTTAGTGACCGCTCAAAGTTACAAAAAGTGACTCAGGTCCGTTATTCACACTTACGACCGTTGCAGCTTGATCACACAGGATGATCACATGATCAGAATTTGTAACTGACCGACACACTTTTTGTAGTTGTAATGGATGATGGATTTGTTTTATGTTTTGTTTTAAAAAAATATTTTTTTTCAGAAAAATAAATAAAATTTAGATATTTGGCAACTGACTTCTATTTACGACAGTTGCAGCGTCCCAGGGTCACTTGATCCCATTTTGCGACCATCTGACAAGCAAGGTCAATGTGGAAGCCAGAATCACTTAACAACTGGGTTACTCACTTAACAACGGCAGTGATTCACTTAGCAAGTATTCCGAGAAAGGTCATAAAATGGAGCACAGCTCACTAATCCTTCCCAGCTGGTTTCAGACAAGTAGCGTCAATGGGCGAATCCAGATTCGCATAAATCAGTTGTATTCGCATAAATACAACTTAACTATAGCAATTCAATTAACAAATGTGGCAAGCAAGGTTGTAAAATGAGGCAAAACTCACTTAACGACTAACTCACTTAGTTAGCAACGGAAATTTGCGGCTGAATGGTGGTCGGAGGTCCCAAATCAAGAGCGCTGTGGCCAAGCTACATCTTACACGCACAGAGGCAGTCCTTGATTTACAACAGTCCATTTAGTGACCGTTCGACATTATGACAACATTGAAAAAAGTGACTTATGAACCTTTAAGACCATTGCAGCTTCCCCACGATCAGGTGATCAAAATTCAGACTCTTGGCCACTGACTCACACTTATGACGGTTGCAGTGTCATAAAAGGGGACTCACGATCCCCTTTTGCGACCTACTGACAAGCAAAGTCCATGGAGGAATCCAGATTCGCTTAACGACTGAGGTACTAAGCGAACAACTGCAAGGATTCACTACAGGAAGAAAGGTCGTAAAACGAGGCAAAACTCACTTAATAACTGTGGCAAAGAAACTCATGAAATGGGGAAAAGATTCAGTTGTCAACGGTCTTACTTAAGGTCAGAAATGTGGGGCTCAACGGTGGTCGTAAATTGAGGACCACACATATAACGCTGCTGTCGGCAGCCTTCTTCTTTGGAGCTCTCCAATGAAGAGCGCAAAGGCCGAGCTACATGTTACACCCATAGTCACAGGGCCAGTTTTCCACCTGCAGTTGCTGGCCTTGTACAGCCAGTCCTCGTCTTGTGACCACAATTGTTCCCAGGAGGGCAGGAGGAGCCAGAGCAGACCGTGGAGGGGCAGGAGGGCTGGGGGAGGGCAGGTGCTTCAGTCCCAGCCAAGAATGTCCTTGCGTGGCCAAGGAACACAAACCCAGCGGTGCTTTGGCTGCAGCCTCCGAATCGGCCGCGGGGCCTCTGGGCGCCCCTCCATCCCCCCCCTGCAGCTCCAGGCCTCCCTCCCTCCCTCCCTCCCTCCCTCCCTTGCCCCCACTCTGCCCCTCCCCTCCCCCTGCCTTTCTTGAGTCACCTCCTCACCCGCCTCTGGCAACACAACTGAAGGAAACATTGTGCCACCCGGCAGCTGGGAGGTTTTGCCATTTTTATAAACACACACATTCATTTTCTCTCACCCTCATTTTCTTCTCTCTTTCTCTTTCTCTCTCTCCCTCTTTATTTCTTTCTCTTCTTTTCTGTACTCTCTCTCTTTCTCTCTCACTTTCTTTCTTTTTTCTCTCTTTCTCTTCCTCCCTCCCTTTCTTTCTTTTTCTATTTCTTTCTCTCTTTTTCTCTCCGTATCTCTTCCTTTCCGTCTCTCTTTTCTTTCCTCTCTCTCTTTCTCTCTTTCTGTCTCTTTTCTCTCTCTTCCTTTCCCCCCTTCTTTCCTCTCTCCCTTTCTCTCGTTTTCTCTCCCTCCCTCCCTATCTATTTCTCTCTCTCTCTTTTTCTTTCTCTTTCTCTTTCTTTTCATTTCTGTACTCTCTCTCTTTCTCTCTCACTTTCTTTAAATTTCTCTTTCTCTTCCTCCCTCCCTTTCTTTCTTTTTCTATTTCTTTCTCTCTTTTTCTTTTCCTCTCTCTTCTTATCTGTCTCTCTTTTCTTTCCTCTCTCTCTCTTTCTCTCTTTCTGTCTCTCCCTCCTTTCCTCTCTTTCTCCCTCTCTTCTCTCTCTTCCTCCCTCCTGCATTTTAACACATAGGGACGTGGATGAGTAAGAATCCTAACACCAAAAGGGACTTTGGAGGTCATCTTCTCTAAGGGTAGGGTAGGAACCAAGCCAAAATGTCCCAGACGAATGGCTGCTCAG
This sequence comes from Masticophis lateralis, assembly GCA_030761175.1. Taxonomy (NCBI): domain Eukaryota; kingdom Metazoa; phylum Chordata; class Lepidosauria; order Squamata; family Colubridae; genus Masticophis; species Masticophis lateralis. The sequence goes on along the minus strand of JAUDYJ010000003.1, from coordinate 213,478,053 downwards.
CCTCTCCTTGTACCCACCCATCCGTCTGATTCATGGATTCTGCTCAGATGAGTAAGATTCCTAAGACTGGGAGGGGTCCTAGAGGTCAGCTAGTCTAACCCCCTACTCAAGGCAGGAACCCAAGCCAAAGCTTCCCAGACGAACAGCTGTTCAACTTCTCCTGGATTCTGCTCATCCGTCTGAGTTATAGATTCTGCTCAGATGAATAGGAATGTTAGAAGCAGAAGGGAACTTAGAGGTCATCTAATCTAACTCCTGGCTGAGGCTAGGAACCCGAGGCAAAACACTCCAGAGGGATTACTGCCCAGCCTCTCCTTGAACCCACTCCTTGGTCTCAGTCATGGATTCTACCCAGATAAGTAAGAATCTTGGGTACAAGTAGTCCTTGACTTACAACAGTCCATTTAGTGACCATTACAAGAGCACTGAAAAAAGTGACTTCTGACCGATTTTCACCCTTACGACCGCTACAGCGTCCCCAGGGTCACGGAATGAAAACTCAGACGCTTGGCAACTGATTCATACTTACGGCGGTCTCGGGGTCTCAGAGTCAAGCGATCCCCTTCTGCGACCTTCGGACAAGCAAAGTCAATGGGGAGAGCTGGATTCACTTAACAGCCGCGTTACTAAATTAACGATGGCAGTGATTCATTTAACAACGGTGTAAAGAAAGGTCGTAAAATGAGGCATAACTCCATTGTCTTGCTAAGCGTTGCCTTGCTTAGCATCAAAAACTCCGGGCTTAATTGTGGTCATAAAACGAGGACTACCTACATTGTAGGGGTCATCTAGTCCAGTGGTCACCAACTGGTGGTCCGTGAGAAAATTTTGGTGGTCCACAGAAAAATTATTTCCATTTTTAACATTGCACTAAATCAGAGGTCCTCAAAATACGGCCCCTGGGACAGATACGTGCAATGAACGTTTGTGTTGCTGCAGAGAGTCCCCCCCTTCGAGGTCTTTTTGTGGGTCGGAGGGGGGCAGAAATTCTGAATTGCAGTCTGCTTCAGCCTCCTGGTGGGGGGCTTTGGGCGAAGGCTGGAGGGAAGCACCACTGGTGGCCAAGAGCCGGAGGGCCTTGTTCCAGTGGGACTGCATCATGGCCTGGAACTGGCTGACCATCTCAGCCCGCTGAGCCTCCAAGTGCCAGTATTTGACCTTGCACTCCCGCAGGTCTTCCCTCTGCTTGGAAAGCCTATGCTCCTAGTCCTCAGTGAGGGGGTTCTGCTGAGCCTCCTTCTCGGTCAGATCCAATTTGAACTGAGCTGTTTAGCCAACTCTTTCTCGTGGTGGCTGCTTAGCTCCAACAACTGCTTCCTGTTGGGACCCTAAGGAGCCCAGGTGGGGAGGCGAGGAGGTGGCCACACCCACCCAATCACATGACCACCTAGCCACGCCCACCCAGCTGGTCATTATGCATATCATATTGGTAGTCAATGGGATTTAAAATTATGAATTTACTGGTCCCTGAGGTCCGAAAGGTTGGGGACCCCTGATCTAGTCCAAACCCCTATTGAGGGTAAGGACCCAAGCCAAAGCTTCCCAGATGAATGGCTGGTCAATCTCTCCTTCAACCTACTCATTACTCTGCTCAGATGGGTAAGAAACCTAGAAGCAGAAGGTCACCTAGTCCCTACTGAGGATCCTGCTAGATAAGACCAACCCAACCCAACCGTCCAGTTGTTTAAACCTGGACTACACCAGCCACAATCCACAAACTGGGGATTATCATGGGAAATGAAGTCCAATCCACTTACACAGTTGATCCAGTTGAATGGCCAGCTACATTTAGCCATTGGGTAGGTCTAGTTTAATGAAAAGAAGGACTAGGCATGACATGATATCAGTCTTACAAGATCTGGGGGGGCTGCCCCAAAGAAGAGGGAGTCAAGCTATTCTCCAAATCACCAGAAGGCAACAGATGAAAACTAATCAAGGAGAGGAGCAACCTGGAATTAAGGAAAACTTTCTGACAATTAGAACAATTAACCAGTGGAACAATTTGCTTCCAGAAGTTGTGGGTGCTTAAACACTGGTGTTTAAGAAAAGATCGGACAGCCACTTGTCTGAAATGAGGGTCTCCTCCTAGAGCAGGGGTTGGACTAGACGACCTCCAAGGTCCCTCCCAACTCTGTTATTCTGTTATTGAGTCTTTTGGGATATGGCTTGTCTGGTCCAGGAACAAGGGGTGGCCCCAGACAGGCTTCTGATCTGTACAAATTCCGATCCGTATGCGTGTTTGATTCTTTATTTAAAATATTTATTTTGAAAAAGCTGTAAAACACAGCAGAACAAACAAAAATAATAACAATAATGTAGAGGCAGGCAACTGAGTAAATGGAGTTTGGATGAATGCCCTGATTTTGTTCTGTGTAAATGGGGGTTATTTAGATCTGTGTTTCTCAATCTGCACAACTTTAAGACGGGTGGATTTCAACTTCCAGAATTCTCCAGCCAGCTGGCTGGGGAATTCTGGGAGTTGAAGTCCACCCGTCTTAAAGTTGCCTGGTTGAGAATTTTAGAGTGTCTAAAATGAAAAATTTCTACCCACGTAGCAGAAAAATGATGAGAGACAATCGTTTGTGCGTCTCCCAGGGGTGCGACCCCCAGAGAAGTACCTTTAGGGTCCCCTTAGACAATGCCCCTCTCCCCATTTTCCTGCCTTTTACCCAGGTGCTCCCTTTGGGAAGCTCTCCCACCCCAGAAGAGTGGAACATTTTGGGAAATATTAAAAAAAGACAGATTATATTTCTCTAAAAGAGAAATGGAGACATATGTTTTTAGAGGCAGAAAGCATCCCCCAAGTCTTTCTTAATAGCCCAGGGCCGACGTCAGCCTTAAAAGGAGATAAAGAGCTTATTGAAAGAGGAAACCAACAATCTAGATGGCCCAATTCATAAGCCAAGCGAATACTGCTGGCAGAAACCCATTCAAGATAGGATATTTTGAAACTCCTTGCAGCAAAGTTTGACTGCTAACAAAGGCAGAATGGTAGGATTAGAACAAGCAGCCTCTCACCCAAGATCCAAAACAGGACAAAAGCCATTAGCCACAATTGGAGTCGCCCAACACCCTCTTAGAAACACAAAATCCATATTGCACAAATGCCAAACTTCAAAGTTACAGAAACTATAAAGATCCATCCATCTGTTCAGCCATTTGTTCATCTGTTGGTTCTGTTCCGCGTTAAACTTTCTTTCCAATCAGCCTCCATGTTGTTTCTAGCGTCTTCCTCCCATCCTGGAACTGAACCAGATTTATTTTCCTTACAACATCCCCAAACCATCAGCCACGCCCCACTGGCCTGGGCCTTGAAGCACACTCCACCCTCGCCTCCGACAAGGAGCATAGAAACATTTTCCGCTAAAACTTTTTAAACTTTCATCCTAACCAGAGATGGGTTCCAGAGATGACCAGTTCTGGAGAACTAGTAACGGAAATTTTGAGTAATTCGGAGAACCGGTAGTAAAAATTCTGACTGGCTCCACCCCCGTCTATTCTCTGCCTCCCAAGTCCCACCTGATCAGGTGGAAATGGGGATTTTGCAGTATCCTTCCCCTGCCACGCCCACCAAGCCACACCCACAGAACCAGTAGTAAAAATTTTTGAAATCCATCACTGACTGAACTAAACGGATCCTCAGTGGTATCCAAGGTTCTGATAGGTCGAATTGGCAGGAAGATCTGGTCGAAACAGACCTACAGTATATCACAGAAGTGAGCACACACACACCCCTCACATTTTGTAAGTATTTAAGTATATTTTTTCATGGGACAACACTGAAGAAATGGCACTTGGCTGCAATGTAAAGTAGTGAGTGTACAGCTTGTATAGCAGTGTAAATATGTTGTCCCCTCAAAAGAACGCAACACACAGCCATTCATTTCTACCGCTGGCAACCATGATCACTTAGGGGTGTACTCACTTTTGTTGCCACCAGTTTAGACATGAATGGCTGTGTGTTGCGTTCTTTTGAGGGGACAGCACTTACTTACTTACTTTCTTTCTTTCTTTCTTTCTTTCTTTCTTTCTTTCTTTCTTTCTTTCTTTTTCTTTCTTTTTCTTTCTTTCTTTCTTTCTTTCTTTCTTTCTTTCTTTCTTTCTTTAAATTTTTATACCACCCTTCTCCCGAGGGACTCAGGGCGGTGCACAGTCATAGTAAAAACAACATATACCACAAAATTTAAAAACAGTTTAAGACATATTAAATAATTGGCCCTATTTTTAAAAACTCCAAGACTAAAATACCCATTTAAAATTCATTATTTAGCCAGCCCAGCCTGTTGAAATAGTAGAGTCTTAAGGGCACAGCGAAAGGTACGAAGGTCGGGGATCCTACGTATCTCCGGGGGCAGTTCATTCCACAAGGCAGGTGTCCCCACAGAGAAGGCTCTCCCCCTGGGGGTTGCCCGTCGACATAATTTGACCGACGGCACCCTGAGGAGTCCCTCTCTGTGAGAGCGTGGGAGGCCATCAGTGGCAGAAGGCGATCTCGTAAGTACCCAGGTCCTAAGCCATGGACGTGGCTCGGGGGTCACAAGTATTTACACTGCTATACAAGCTGTATACTCTCTACTTGTAGCCAAGTGCCCTTTCTTCAGTGTTGTCCCATGAAAAGATATAGTTAAATACTTACTAAATGTGAGTGGGGGGATACTCACTTCTGTGACATACTGTACCACCAAGGATTCTTAAAGGACAAGCCTTTCAAAGACCTGACCAGGTGAACAGGTGGATTTTGGTCACCTGGCACCTGGGAAGCAGCCGCCCCCTTTCCTTTGGCACAGGAGGCGGTAAGGCAAAGTCACCTTCCGAGGTAGAGAGGTTTTCAGGGGAGGGGCCGGCAGGTCTGCAGAAATACCTTCTCGGTCCCGCCCACCCCCTCCCCTGCTCACCCACCCAGTTCCCATCTCACACCTTTTCAGGTTTGTTAATGATTCTCTTGTTTATCTTAGAAACTTGAATAGCAAGCAAGGAAGGCTGGAAGTCCAGACTACTTCCTTTGGCACATTGGCACATTGGGGGTAGGGGGAAGTTGGCATGAGGGAATTGACCCATGACTCCCTCCCTCCCTCCCTCCCTCCTTCCTCTCTTTCTATCTTTCTTCTCCCCTCCCTCCCTCCCTGTCTCCCTCCCTCCCTTCTTGTCTGCCTCCCTTCCTTCTCTATGTTTTCACCCCTTTCCAGGAGGATAAGAGAGTGGGGCCTTCCTTCCTTTGCTTTTCCTCCCTTTTGTCCTTTCTGCTCCATCCTTCTTCTTGTCTATTCCTTCCTTCCTTCCTTCCTTTCCTTCCTTCCTTCCTTCCTTTTCCTTTCCTCTATCTTGTCATTTCTGTTCTATCCTTTTTCTTGTTTATTCCTTCCCACCTTCCTTCCTTCCTTCCTTCCTTCCTTCCTTCCTTCCTTCTCCTTTCCTCTCTTGTCATTTCTGTTCTATCCTTTTTCTTCTTCCTTCCTTCCTTCCTTCCTTCCTTCCTTCCTTCCTTCCTTCCTTTTCCTTTCCTCTATCTTGTCATTTCTGTTCTATCTTTTTTCTTGTTTATTCCTTCCCTCCCGCCTTCCTTCCTTCCTTCCTTCCTTCCTTCCTTCCTTCCTTCCTTCCTTCCTTCCTTCCTTTTCCTTTCCTCTATCTTGTCATTTCTGTTCTATCCTTTTTCTTGTTTATTCCTTCCCACCTTCCTTCCTTCCTTCCTTCCTTCCTTCCTTCTCCTTTCCTCTCTTGTCATTTCTGTTCTATCCTTTTTCTTCTTCCTTCCTTCCTTCCTTCTTTCCTTCCTTCTTTCCTTCCTTCCTTCCTTCCTTCCTTCCTTCCTTCCTTCCTTCCTTCCTTCCTTCCGTGTCAATAGACCAGATGGACACCATCTGCCCTTTGATTTGGGCACCAACCAACGTAGCAGCTTGGACCTGCCCAGTTGAGGATTTGATCACCTATTCCTCTTTTTAGGGTTGCCTATTTTTGTTTTGTTTTTTTGTTTTAATTTTGGGATCTGTAACACACAGAGTCTTTCTCCCCCCCCCCCCCTTCATGAGGAGCAATTTATAAAGATTACTATAGGAGTAAATTTGGGCCGGCTGCATTTTAACGGATGGCTGGTTGCTAACTCTCATTATTTCAGGCAGGAAAAGAGCTGGATTGATGGCACCAACAGATTGCAGAGGAGGGACCCTCCTCAAATTATTATTCTCTGCCCAGATTTCGGAGTTCCACATCGCTGGATCTGGTACCCAAAATAGAACAGATGCACCCAGAGCATTTCCACTCTGCCGTTGTCATTTTTATTTTTAAATTATCCCCGTAGTAGCACCCCTGAGTTGCGCCTACTCCTTGTCACTCGGCCAAAACACCTGAATCTAGGCCAAGTAAGCAAATTTGGAAGGATCGAGCAGGCAAAAGTTACAACAGCTGTGTTTCTTTGACCACTCTACAAGTTGTAATGTGCTTCAGTGGGTCATAAAAGAAGGGGCAGGTGTTGTTGGGGTTTTTTTTGCAAATAGAGAAAGCAGGGTGTACAAATTCTTGGAGCCCGAGGAGCCTGCCAGGTGTGGGCTTTTGAAAGGTTGCAAAAAACGATTTATGGAAGGGAAGGTGAAGACTTATTCATCATCGCACAGCTGCTTCTCCTGTTGACGGTCGGATTTGCAAACCAACCATCAGGTTAGTAAGTTGCGAGCAAAGCAGCTGAGAATCACAAGGAATCTGTCTATTAGGTAGTTATTGTGCTTTTTGTGCTGAGGTTTTTTTCCTTTTTAAGCTGCCCGGAGTCACCGTGAGTGAGTTGAGTGACCATATACCAGTATTTCTTGACTTACGGGCAAAATGGAGCACCAAATTTCCATTACTAAGGAAGACAATTAAGTGAGTTTTGCCCCATTTTACTATCTTTCTTGCCAGGGTGTTAAGTGAGTCACTGCGGTTGTTAAGCTTGCAACGTGGTTGTTAAATGAATCTGAACTTTGCTTGCCAGAAGGTCGCAAGAGGGGATCACGTGACCTTGGGACACCGCAACCGTCATAAGTCCATGCCAGTTGCAAAGCCTCTGAATCTTGATCACATGACTGTGGGGATGCCGCCACAGTCATAAGTGTGAAAAGCAGGCACAAATCACCTTTTTCATTGCTGCTGTAACTTCCAACGGTCCCTAAACAGAAGGTTCTAAGTCAAGGACTCTAAAGAGCCTGGATAGCTCAACAGACTAAAAGCCTGTTATTAACATTCAGCTGCCTGCAATTACTGTAAATTCGAATCTCCCCAGGCTCAAGGTTGACTCAGCCTTCCATCCTTTCTAAGGTAGGTCAATTGAGGACCCAGTTTGTGGGGGCAATAAGCTGACTTTGTATAAATATACAAAAGTATGAAGGCTTTTGCTTAACGCATTGTAAGCTGCCCTGAGTCTCCGGAGAAGGGCAGCATATAAATGTAATTTTTTTTTTTAAAAAAGTCCTTAAATAAATACATACATTCCCCCTTTCACAATTTATGTCTTAAAATCCTGCAAGTTCACGCTTGTTTTGGCAATTTTGAAATTAAACCAGGCAAATGCATTTTTGTACACGCCACCTCTGGCTAAAAGCAAACGGGCTTTTCATTTTGCTAGGCACAGTGTTTGCCAGGGCGCCCAGAAATAGGGAAATAAAAAATATACTTCATTTTATGAAGTACGTCTCGCAATCCTATGGGAATAGATGACGGAGACGGGCAGTTTTGAAATAGGATAAATGAAATAAAAACATTCCGAGCTCCGTTCACAGCGTTCTGAGCCAAGGTGGCTATAGAAATCAAATAAATCAAATATAAATAAATAAAATTAAAGATTCCTCCCTATACTTCTTTTCCACTGTTACATATTTTTTCCTTATAAGCACAAATGACACAGACTTGTGACATGCAGAAAAATCTCCAAAGCCGTCAATCCTTGGCCAGACAGTTATTCTTCCCCAAAGTAGCTGCTTGTTTTGCAGTTCATTCCCCACCATTTTCTAAATCCAGCCTGCATTAATCATCTCCAGTAATCCGATGTGAGTTTGAAAGCTTTAAGATACCCAGATATCTTTAAGAGGCAGTTTGGCCCAATGGGCAGCGTGAAAGAAAACTTCTCCATGCTTTAAGAGCATTAATAAAATTTCTCAAGCAGGAGACCGTAGACCATTTCAGGCAAACGGCGGTCCATTCTTTTCCTACAAACCTTCAGTGTTGGACCACCCACAACCTCTGGTGGCAAGTCCTCACTGTTAGGAAGTTTCTCCTTAGTTCTAAATTGCTTCTCTCCCCAATTAGTTTCCATCCATTGTTTCTCCTCCTGCCTTCTGGTTCCTTGGAAAAGTCTCCATGTCGTTTTCTTTATTTTTGCAAAACTTTTTGCAAAACTTTTTCAAAAAGTTTTGCAAAGTTTTTCTGGCGGTTGGAAAATCAGGGGGAACCCCAGATCCCGAAAGCCCCTAGGCAGGGACTTCCTAATTATTATTATTATTGTTATTATTTTTACCTTCTGCCATGGTGCCTTCAGAGAAGCTGCCTTCCGCTCTGCTCTCTCGCTGCCTGCCTTGCCAACTCACGAGCCACCAGACGCTGCAAGGTTACCTCCGACCCAGGAGCCCTCTCCCTTTATAATCATCCCCATCTCCTTCCCCTCCCCTTGGCTGGGTGGCTAAATCACTCAGTCATCACGAATAGGAGAGCGGGAGGGTGGGGGAAAATGGCAGGGGAGGGAGGTTTCCAGGAAAAATTAAATGCACACTTTAAAAGAAATTGCATTAAGTTAGACAGAAGAGTGGGCTGGTGTTGAAGGGGGAATTTGAGCGACGGGCTTGGGGGTGGATCTTTCCTGGGAAAATAGCCCCACCAGCTGGCTTTTCCTGGTCAGGTCCTGGGTGCAGCGAAGGCTAAGAACTGGAACTGTCCGTCCCCCTCCGTGCCACCGCCTTGGCTGGCACAAAGACCATCTGAGCCTCCCTGGAAACATGGAATGTTTTCAGCACTTTGGGGTGCCCCTGTTCTTGTACGCAAGGGCCAAAAAAAGGAGGGGATCAGTTTCCTGCATGAAGCCCAGGGCTAAGCCCCACGAGAGGCTTATCAGGGAGAGACAGCCAAGCCAGACCCAGACAGGAACAGGAAAGCATGGCCTTGAGTGTGGGGTGGCAGAGCCACAGATAGGATATGCCAGCCTGCTGGGTCCCTTCTTCTTCTTCTCAATCAGAATAGAGCTGGGAGGGACCTTGGAGGTCCTCCAGTCTACCCCCTTGCTCAAGCAGGAGACCTTATACCATTTGAGACAAGTGGTTGTCCCATCTCTTCTTAAAAACCTCCAGCGATGAAGCAGCCATGACTTCTGGTGGCAAGCAGTTCCACTGTCTAATTGTTCTCACTGTCAGGAAGTTTCTCCTTAATTCCAGGTGGCTTCTCTCCTTGATCAGTTTCCATTCATTGATTTTTGTCTGGCCTTCAGGTGCTTTGGAGAACACAGGGTGAAGGCTTTCTCAAGAACATAATCGGGTTGGAAGGGACCTTGGAGGTCTTCTAGTCCAACCCCCCCCCCCCGCCCCTGCTCAAGCAAGAGGCCATACCATTTCAGAGAAACGGCTGTCCAATCTTTTCTTTAAAAACCTCCAGTGATGGAGCACCCATAACTTCTGGTGGCAAGCAGTTCCACTGATTAATCGTTAATTTCTCTCCAAGACAGAGTGCCACCAAGGGTTTCTTGCTCTTGTTCCCTCCTGGTTTCCTGGTGGAGGAGACGTTCTTCTGATCTTCTCAGCCAGAGCCAAAGGTGGTGAGCAGGAATCTAGGATGGTGTTACCAAAGGAGGCTTCTCCAAGACCCCAACCTGGGTCTCGGAAGTGATCAAGAGATTCTGCCTTCTGAAATGATAGAGCAGGAGGAACCAACATCCCTGGAGAACATTGCCACCAGACCAGACCAACTTATCTCAGAGCCTACAAGATGGACACAAGAGGACTTCAAGATCCTTCAAAACACTGGCATTTGCAGAATAACAGAGTTGGGAGGGACCTTGGAGATCTTCTCGTCCAACCCCATGCTCAAGCAGAAGATCCTAGACAAACCACATCTGCCTTGGTCCACAACTCTTGTGCCAACTCGCCATGGGACAATTCAACAATTCAATTTAATTATGGAAAACAATTAAAGAATTATTTTAATTTTTGTCATTCACGTTTCATTTGGTCTCTCCTTTGGCATCCTTTCTTCGGTGGTTCCATTCCACCATTTCTTTGATATTGGTGTAACTCTTGCCCCATGGAGAGTTGGCCACGGTGAGTTGGCTGCAAGCGAGTTGGTTGTGGCAAGTGGTCCTAGACCTCTCTTGGGGTGCTGGCAGGGTCACCATGTTCCCCTCCCCCACTTTGTGGCCCTCCTTAAAAATCCCCAGCCTGGGTCAAGTGACCCAGATTTGCTTCCATGAAGGGATTGGGGCCAGGTGATCTGAGGAACCGTCTCCTGCCGGTCACATCTACCCGACCCATCAGAGCGGGGAGGCAGAGAATGCTGTGGGTCCCATCCCTGAGGGAGATGCACCTAGTGGGATCCAGAAGAGCCTTCTCCGTGGTGGCTCCCTCTGTCTGGAACATCATTCCCCCAGAGATTAGAACGGCCCCCACCCTAATTCTCTTCCAGAAGGTGCTGAAGACATTGGTTCTGCCAGCAGGCCTGGAGAGCCCAGAGCGGGAGGGAGGCTGGATAGCTCAGCAGACTAAGCACTGTAATTAACATTCAACTGCCTGCAATTACTATAAGTTTGAATCATCCCAGGCTCAAGGTTGACTCAGCCTTCCATCCTTTCTAAACTAGGTAAATTGAGGACCCAGTTTGTGGGGGCAATAAGATGACTTTGCATAAAAAATATACAAAAGTATGAAGGTTATTGCTTAATGCATTAAGCTGCCCTGAGTCTCTGGAGAAGGGCGGCATATAAATCAAATCTTTAAAAAAATGGCTCGTGTGATTGGCTGTTGCTGGGGGGGGGGGAGGTGGGAGGTCAGGGGTGATTTTATTACATTGATTTATTTGATTTTTTATGAGTTTTAGATTTTTAAATGTGTGGTTTTTTATATTCTGTAAGCCGCCTTGAGTCGCCATGGGCGAATAGGTGGCAATATACATCTAATAAATAAATAAATAAATATAAATAAATAAAAAAGTAACATTTCAAGAGTCCTTTACTGCTTTGGTGAGATGAAGGGCCTCCCCCTCTCCCTTCCTCTTGCACAGAGCAATTTAGAGAGGGGCTCCCCAGGCCAAGGCTGGCATCTTTCTCCCTTTTTAAAAGATTTTATTAATTTTCTATTGTTTACATTTTGTTAGTCCTTGATAAACACCATGTTGTCTGGGTGATTTAATTTCCTTAAAACAATGTGGATTACATTCTTAATCTCCACCTCTTTGTTCCAACCACTGGAAAAAATTAAGTCCATGCTTGATCATATTCCCCGACCTGGACTGATGGGGTTTTAAGGGTTTTAAATTTTATTGGGTTTATTTACATTTTAACTTTGTATTGTGGCTTTGTGCGTTTTATTATTGTGAGCTACCCTGAGTCCATTGGGAGATAGGGCGGCATATAGGCCAAATAAATAAAATAAAATAAAATAAAATAAAATAAAATAAAATAAATATTCTGTGTCTTCTTTATGTTTAACCTTCAGTGTAAGTCTGTCCATCTCTGCACAATCTAAGTATCTTCCTAATTATCTCTTCGTCTCACGGCGTTTCTTCATTTTTTCCAATATTGTGCAAATATAATCCTCGCGGCTGTTGAAAGATGTGCAATATTAAATATATACTTTGCTTATCGAATTTTTGTAATGTTAAAGTAAAAACAGGTTCAGCTTTGAGATCTATATGCTTCCCCCCCCCCCCAACATCGGATCAGCCTTCAAAAGCTTTAAAGCAGGGGTCTTCAAACTTGGCAGCTTTAAGACTTGTGGACTTCAACTCCCAGAATTCTCCAGCTGGAGAATTCTGGGAGTTGAAGTCCACAAGTCTTAAAGCTGCCAAGTTTGAAGACCCCTGTCTTAAAGCAACATCTTTCATGTTGCAGGCAGTCTGCTAATGCAGAAGCTCCTCAGCTGGGCCACTCCAGCATTTTGCTAGCTGCCGCAGGGAAACTGAGGCAGGAGAAGGCAATGGAGGAGGGGGAAAAACCAGGGCCAGGAAGTTTCGTGGATAGGAGGGGGGGCTGTTTAAAAGCATTCAGGGTCAGAGGGAGGGGATTTCCAAACAGTCACCCATGATTCCTGCCAGTTTAGCACTTAACTAGTAACAGGCTATGACCTGTCTCGGAGGGGCAGGCTGTGTTGTTAATTCGAGAGAGGGACAAGCCCAGTGGGAGGACAGCTGCCAGAGGGTGAGAGGACTGCAGCTGGCAAGGCCCGAATGGGGAAAACATCAGGAAAGCCCATAAACCTGGAAACAATAGAAGTCGGACGTGCAGAATTTAGATTCCGGCATGGAGAAGATGACTCAGAAACCACGATGTGAAGCAGGCGAAGGGACTCTCTGAGCTTCGCTTCGGGATCCAAAGTCCTGTCTTGCTTGCAGCCCCTACATTGACCCCAAAAGAACACCGGCTGAAAAACACAAAACACTCTCAGCGGGGACCTCCGGCTCCATCCTGAAAGACCTGGGAACGCCCTGCGAACCTTGTCCCTCAAGGTGTGAAGATTGGCTTGCTTGCTTTGCCAAGAAGGGGTCGGGAAGCGGCGTCCATGGAAGAGTATTTTTTGGAGGTCAGGATTGAGATGAGGGTGGGTCTCTGGTGCTCTCTGTAGCAGGATGGCTTCCTTGCAGATGTTGCATGACCCAACTATGGGACATCATCAATGCTAGAAGGGGGTTGGGTATGTGGAGGGGAGGAAGAGGAGGAGAAGGAAGGAGGAGGAGTGCTATGGAGTCTTCGGTGCTCTCTGAGCTTGGATGTTGTCTTCCAGATGTTTTATGAGCCAATTTGGTTCTACACAACCTTCTAGTGTTCATGAAGTTATATTCAGGTCATGGAACAGGTGCAAGGAAGCAATCACAGAGGGCACCAAGGACATCACAATCATACTCCTCCTCCTCCTCCTCCTCCTCCTCCTCCTCAAGCTCCCCTCCCTTCTAGCACTGAGGATGTTCCCTAGTTAGACCACGAAATGTCTGCAAGATAGCAACCAAGTTCAAAGAGCACCAAGGACCCCACAGTCGTCCTTCTTCTTCTTCTTCTTCTTCTTCTTCTTCTTCTTCTTCTTCTTCTTCTTCTTCTTCTTCTTCTTCTTCTTCTTCTTCTTCTTCTTCTTCTTCTTCTTCTTCTTCTTCTTCTTCTTCTTCTTCTTCTCCTCCTCCTCCTCCTCCTCCTCCTCCGAAGCATGGACTTTACCCTGGTGTCAATTCAGCAGAGGGTGGCTGATCCTGCCGATATACATTGACTAGTAAGGCTTCCTCTTCCTCCTTCCCTCTTCCTCCTTCCTCCTCCTCCACTCCGCAAACCCCCTCTCCCTTCTAGTAGTGCTGAGGTTAGGACGTGGTGACTAAGGGATGGGTGACTGCGAGCAAGGATTGTTGGTCCAGGGAAGGACGTATCTGAGGTAGCTTTTCCCCCAGGGAGCTCACCTGTATTTTTGCACCTGCCGTCCCGCTGAGGGGAAACTGCCAGCCACAACTCCTCCCAGTGTCTGCAATGTTTGTGCCACTTTTCTGTTAGGGAAGATTTTGCATACTGTTTTCCTACTTCTTCTGATCTCATTGGCTGGCATTTCCCCCCAGGTGCAGAAATACAGGTGAGCTCCCTGGGAGGAAGCCTACCTCAGTTACACCCTTTCCTGGACCAGCAATCCCTGCTCACAACCCCCTATGCCCTAGTCACCTCATCCTAACCTCATTGGTGCTAAAAGGGAGGGGGGGCTGTGGAGTGGAGTGGAGGAGGAGGAAGAGGAAGCCTTGCAATGTTTATCGGCAGCATCTGCCACCCTGTCCTGATTTGACACCAGGGTAAAGTCCATGCTTCTGAGCTGTTGATTATGTGACTACTATGAGGATGTTGAGAAGATCCTCAGTGATTTACGATCAGTCATAGGTAATTTTTTTTTCTTGCCATTGCTAAATGAACGATTGCAAGTCAAGGATTACTTTGACTGACTCACTGGAAATGTGCGTGTCCTGATTGGTTTAGGTCTTGGGTGCTCAGCTCGAGGGGCTTCCACAAAGAGGAGGGGGTCAAATTATCCTCCAAAGACCCTGAAGGCAGGACAAGAAGGAACGGGTGGAAACTCATCAAGGAGGGAAGCAACCTGGAACTAAGGAGAAATTTCCTGACACTGAGGACAATTAACCAGCGGAACCACTTGCCACCAGAAGTTGTGAATGCTCCAAAACTGGAAGCTTTTAAGAAGAGACTGGACAGTCACTTGTCTGAAATGGTATTCTTGGAACCTGGGGAGGGCGAAAATGCCCTCCCCCACCCTCTCGGAAGCCCTCTGGAAGCTGCAAATGTCCGTTTCCCAACTTCTGGTGGGCTCAGAAGGACCGAAAATCAGCTGGCTGGGGCAATGCTCAGGTGCCCACAGATATGGCTCCGTGTGTGGTGACCCAGGCCCAAGTAGGTATTATCAGACGCAAACAGTTCGAAACAAACAGCCTTTATTAGAACAGCTGAGCATTAACTCATTCTCAGCGTAGTCCAAACGAATTCAAAACAAATTCTTCATAACACAAATTCTTCAGCCTTATCACCAACCTGGGTCTAATTAGGCAACCTGCCACAGGCTTTTCTTGGCAAAAGTTCAGAAGCAGAGGACGCTGAGCAAGATAAGAACCAAGTTTATCAATGTTGTTTTCCGACAAAGAGGCCAAGAGCCGTTGCTGGTCTTTTAAGCCTTCTGGGAGGGGCCAATCATCTCTTGGCTTTACTCCTGAGTCGTCCTTTTTGCTTTAGCTGCTCTTGCCTTCTGGCAGCTCTTCTCATGCGTGCACTAGGAACAGGCTCCTCCTGTTCCTCTGCCTCTCTACTGTCAGCCTGTGGAGGCTCCGGAGTCCACACATCACTCCCCGATGGCCCTGGCCCCATCTCTGCCTCCGACGCAGAGCCCTCATCCGGGCCTTCCCCAGCCTCCAGGAGTGGCCCCTGTTCTTCCTCAGCCTCATCACTGAGGCTGTGGCACGCGTGCCATAGGTTCACCATCATGGGTATAGGGTCTCCAGCTTGAGCAGGGGGTTGGACTAGAAGACCTCCAAGGTCCCTTCCAACTTCTGTATTTTATGTTCTTGAGTAGCTTAGGTTGAGCAACTATGAACTTCTGACTCACAACTATCTAGAGCAGGAAGTCTGTAGAGATTCTTAGTCATCCAGGCTATAGTTGTCCCAAAGATGCTTTTTCCGGAGGCACCTGGACTTTTATCTATTCAATTTGGGGTGAACACCCTTTGGATGATGGGGGAGGAGGAATGGATTTCCAGAGGAAAAAATTGCAGACTACAGGAACCATTTGCACCACTCAGGTGACCCTGGGGACACAGAGAAACCCCCAAGTGGCCTCAATGACCCTCTAAAGCAGTGTTTCTCAACCTTGGAAGCTGGAAGATGGGTGGACTTCAACTCCCAGAATCCACCAGCCAGGCTGGGGGATTCTGGGAGTTGAAGTCCACCCATCTTCTAGCTACCAAGGTTGAGAAACACTGCTCTAAAGGGATGCCAATGACCAGCTGTCTGCAAGGAGTATAAATCCTTCCCTTCCCCACCATCTGGTCAGAGTTGAAGAAGCTTCTTGGAGGAGAAGCAAAACATCTTCAAAAGAAAAAAAACAAGGAAGTCCAGTTGCCCCTTGAAAAAAAACACCTTTGGGATGTCTAAAGCAGAGTTTCTTAATCTAGGCACTTGGTCCCACCTGTGGACTTCAAATCCCAGAATTCCCCAGCCAGCAAAGCTAGGAAGAGCAACACTGCTCTAGAGATTCCTAGAGGATCATGAACCCACTCTTTGGTGATCGATTGATTTAATGATGCCTGGTTTGATCTTGGCACCCCATCAGTGGATCCCTGCCCTGAATGAGCCTTAGACTTGAGAATCTCTTCCATTCCCGGATGGTGGGATTGTAATCCCTCCGCGAGATTAAAATGCCAAGGGAGGCGCTCTGCTGGATCCTTTGGGCGTTGAATCGTTCCAAGAAAGGGAAGAAAAAGCAGGGGACGAGAATCTTCCCGAATTTCAGGAAAGAAAGCCAGATCTGCTCAGATTTTTTAGAAGCCGTAAAAAACCAGAGTGGCCTTGACTTTTCATTTTTGGATGTGCTCAAAGTCTCTTTCCCGTTTTGGCACAGCTAATTCCCTCCCGTTCAATCTTCATTTCACTTGAGGCTGCCTGGACTTACAGTCCTTCGTTTAGTGACCAAAGTTGCAACGGCACTGAAAAAAGAGAGATTTACAACAACACTTATGACCATTGCAGACTCCCGATCTCCCCTGATCAGAATTTGGGGGCTTGGCAACAGGCATGTATTTATGAGATTCATGCAATCACCATTTGCAACCTTCCCAGCTGTCAATGTCAATGAAGGATTTGTTTAATGACTGCAGGGTTCACTTAGCAACTGCAACGGTTTGCTTAGCAACCCGTGGGGAAAAATGTTGCAAAATCAGGTGTGACTTGCTTAACGACTGCCTTGCTTAGCCACAGAAATTCTGGCCCCTATTGTTGGTCGTAAGAGGAGGACTGCCTGCCTTGCTTATTGGCATTCTAACTTCACATTGAAATGCCTTGCGGTGAGATGGACAGCAAAAAAATTTAATCAATCAATCGTCCCTTGGTCTAAATACGTTAAGCCTTTTCCTTTTGAAATGAACTCCTTGTAATTTATGGCCAGCCTCCCACATTACTACAAGGTAACACTGGGCGGCTTAAAACACGAAAGATAAAATAATATAACTAAATATTACAAAAATATGAATATACAAGAATATGAACATACAGAGACACACACACACCCCTACAGTATATAGACAATATGTGTGTGTGTGTGTGTGTGCTTGTGAACAAACACATTACATATATATGTACACAATATATATACATACACATATATGTGTGTGTGTGTGTGTGTGTTTGTGTATCTGTGCATCTGTGTGTCTATGTGTGTGTCTATGGCCATATATATAGCATATGTATATGTATATGAATGGATATATATGTGTGTGTATCTATCTCTATATCTAATCTCTCTCTCTCTCTCATTTATCATCTGTCTCTCTGTGTATCTATATCTATATCATCTCTCTCTCTATCCATCCCCCGACCCATCCATATCTATCTATCTATCTATCTATCTATCTATCTATCTATCTATCTATCTATCTATCTATCTATCTATCATCTATCTATCTAATCTATCCATCCATCCCTCCATCTCTCTCTCTCTCCATCCATCCATCCCTCCATCTCTCTCTCTCTCTCTCTATCCACCCATTCATCTTTCTCTCTCTCTATCCATCCATCCAACCATATCTATCTATCTATCTATCTATCTATCTATCTATCTATCCATCCATCCATCCATCCCTCCTTCTCTCTCTCTCTCTACCTATCCATCCATCCAACCATATCTATCTATCTATCTATCTACCTATCTATCTATCTATCTATCTATCTATCTATCTATCTATCTATCCCTCCATCTCTCTCTCTATCTATCTATCCATCCATCCAACCATTTCTATCTATCTATCTATCTATCTATCTATCCCTCCATCTCTCTCTCTATCTATCTATCCATCCATCCAACCATTTCTATCTATCTATCTATCTATCTATCTATCTATCTATCTATCTATCTATCTATCTATCTATCTTCTTTTCAAGCATCCAAATTTCATTTTTTAAAAGTGTGCTTGTTTGTTTACAGAAAAAAGCAACAATAAAGGTAATCTTATCTTATCATCTTATGGTCAACTTTGAACCTAACCCCCCTGCAGCCATCTCTCTGTTCCTCAGTTGCCACACAGAAAGGGAAGTGGGGGGGGGGGGATGGGACGGAGGTTGGAACCAGAGATGGGTTTCAGCAGATTCTGACCAATTCTGGAAAACCGGTAGCGGAAATTTTGAATAGTTCAGAGTACCAGTAGTAAAAATTCTGACTGGCCCCGCCCCCATCTATTCTCTGCCTCCCAAGTCCCAGCTGATCAGGAGGGAATGGGGATTTTGCAGTAACCTTCCCCTGCTACGCCCACCAAGCCACACCCACCAAACCACGTTCACAGAACTGTTAGTAAAAAAGTTTTTGAAGCCCACCACTGGTTGGAATGGCTAAGTAGACACCACAAAGGACTTTCTCCTGAGAACCAAGGTCCTCTCTACTGGCAACCGATCAGGTCGGGGGAAGGAATGCCTGAGAGGCCACCAATTCAGCCAGTTGGCCAACGGGACCTGTGACACTTTGCGGTCGTATGCCTCTTAATAAAATAACTTTCATTCGAAAGAGATATTTTGGTGCCTGTTTGTGAAAAGATCGTAACCAGATTCCCGGCCAACCTTTGCAACTCAACTGCCTGTTTCTGGGCTTAAGTTGGCCTTGTATTTGCTATTATTAACCAAACGGAGAGACAGATGGATGGCAGCAAACAGGGTGAAGACAGTTGTGATGCATTGCTCGCTTGGGTGGGGCAGAATTGGGGGAGGGGAGAGCTACGGGGCGGAGGGGGAGATCTTTCCTCACTTGCAACCAGATTCAAACACTGCTCCTCCACCCCCAAATGATGATCAAATTTCGGAGATGACCTCAGACAGTTGATTTATTCCTATTCTTTTTAAAAGATCTTTCCCGGCTGCCTTTAAGGCAGAAACCCAAAAACTGACTCCCTGGATAGCTTACACATAAAGGCAATGAAATATTAATCACGGCAGCATCGCACTTGAGGCTGGAAGTCCTTGAACGGATCCAAGCAGAGGAAGAAGGAAAAAAATATATTAAAAAAGAAAGACAGTTCCAGGACGGGGGGAAAAGAGAAGTGAAGAAATGCAGCCTTCACAGGTTGCTTTCGCTCTGGCAGCCGAGGCTGTGTCGGTCTCTGCCTTGTCCAGAGGCTGGCCAGCAGCTTCCCTCTCCGGAGGCAGCTTGGCTGAGGCCTCCTCCCTGACCTCACCTGGCAGGTATGGACGGCTGAGGCTGATCGTCCAGGGAAGGGGAAGCTGACTGGTTCAAGGATGCTGAAGCCTCGGAAGAAAAGTTCTACATTTAGGTGAGAAAAATCAAACACACAGGTACAGCGTCAACTCTGAAGCGACCCTGGATGGGGCCATTTTGGAAGCTTCAGGGTTGCCAGAGTGTGAAGTAGGGATAGGTAGTGGGGGGACATAGGTGGGGGTTTGTAGCCAAAAAAATATAGTTTCCTGTGGGAACCAAGGACATTCTGACAGGTGGCTGGGGAGAGGAGGAGCCCAGTTACCAAGCAACCAACCAGCACCTCGATGGGACAATGTGATGTGACTGATTGTTTGGGAAAAGAGGGAATGTTTACTTTTTAATCAGGTGAAAACCCGCGGGGAATTTCAGAGTCGGTTTTCACCAGTTTTTTGCCAATATGTTATTTCCAATAAAATTGTTCTTGGAGGAACTTGGAGTTCTGCCTCGGAGTTCTATGGAGTTGTTACTTGGAACCCTGACATACAGTCAAGGTTGTACCTTGCTCAATAGTGGTAACTGCTCAATAGTAATAACTGTGAGAGGGATCTTGGAGTCCTAGTGGACAAGCATTGAGATAGGAGCCAGCCGTGGGCAGCAGCTGCCAAAAAAGCCAACACATTCTGGGCTGCATCAACAGAGGGATGGAATCCAGATCAGGTGAAGTGTTAATGCCACTTTATAATCCCTTGGTAAGGCCACACTTGGAATATTGAACTTTGTTTTGGTTGCCACGATGTAAAAAAGATGTGGAGACTTTAGAAAGAGTGCAAAGAAGAGCAACCAAGAGGATTCAGGGACTGGAGGCGAAAACATATGAAGAACAGTTGCAGGAACTGGGTATGCCTAGTTTGATGAAAAGAAGGACTAGGAGTGACATGATAGCATCTTCCAATATCTCGGGCTGCCACAAAGAAGAGGGAGTCAAGCTATTCTCCAAAGCCCCTGAGGGTAGAACATGAAGCAATGGATGGAAAGTAATCAAGGAGAGAAGCAAACTAGAATTTAGGAGAAATTTCCTGGCAGTAAAAACAATTAATCAGTGGAACTACTTGCCTCCAGAAGTTGTGGATGCTCTATCACTGAAAGCTTTCAAGTAGAGATTGGACTGTCGTTTATCAGAAATGGAACAGGGGATTGGACTAGAAGACCTCCAAAGTCCCTTTCACCCCTAGGATTCTAGGTTTCTACCTTCTCCCATTCCATGCCCAAGGGGAAGTGGGAGCCATTTAGTCTTGCCCAATACGTGGCTCTGCAAAGACACCTACTGGGAGGGGTGCCTTGCTCCTTGGTGGCCAGAAGTGACCTTGACTGGCTTCATTTAAGAGTCACCTTGCCAAGATGTAGGCTTTGGAGGGTCCCACCAAAGTCTCACTCCGAACATCAAGGCTCCAACCGAACAGCCTCATCCTTTCACTCTCACCAGCCATTCCCCGCCAGAGGTCCTCCAAGAACAGGTCAGGCTGGCAGAGCTTTAGAGGATCAGGAATCCAGAACATCTGGAAGTCCTCAGTACTGGGAAAGCTGCCTTCTGGTCTACATCCCAAAACTAACTCAAGGCCTCCTCCCTGGCGCACGGACACAGAGCGTCTTCCTGGCTGGGTGTCTTCAGCCTCGTGTCTTCATGCAATTCTGCTGGCTGCGTTTTCCTTCACCTTGAGAGCCTCTTGAGGTCAGGAAGTTGTCCACATCCTGCTGTTTCTGATTTCTGGCTTGCATCCAGGTGGCTAAACTCCCCACATTTCTCCTCACCAAGGATTCTTGGACAGTGTCCCGCCTTCCTCCTTTTCCTGGATATGGGTTCCAGTCCTTCTCCAGTTTCCATCCACTTTTCTGGATCTTTTCTGGGGTATCCTGGAATGACCAGTGGTCTACTTTATTTCACTCACCTTCTATTCTAATGTTTTTCATTCAAGCTCCTACAGAAGAGGTGAGGAACTGTGGCCCCTTAAAGACTTCTGGACTTCAACTCCCAGAATTCCTGAGCCAGTATGGCAGTATGGCAGGCTCAGGAATTCTGGGAGTTGAAGTCCAGAAGTTATAAAGGGGCCATAGTCCACATGGCTGGCTCAGGAATTCTGGGAGTTGAAGTCCAGAAGTCATAAAAGGGCCATAGCTCTCATGGATCACTCAGGAATTCTGGGAGTTGAAGTCCAGAAGTTATAAAGGGGCCATTGTCCACATGGCTGGCTGAGGAATTCTGGGAGTTGAAGTCCAGAAGTCATAAAGGGGCCATGGTCTCCAACCTTGTCCTACAGTTACTGAGGTTGAGAAAAACTTTTTTGTCCCCATGGATGGTCACAGAGGTTTCCAAGACACCCTGGCCCCTGACCTAGAATTGAATGCAACCCTAGAGCTGAGGGGGCCCTTGAGGTCATTAAGTGTTACGCCTGCCCTCCCCCCCCTGTCCAGTTTCTGAACATGAGCAATAGCCACGGTTAATTTGAACCACAGTTCACCAGAAGAATCCAACAACCCGTGATGTGCATAAGATATAGGTAGTCCTTGACTTATAACAGCTCATTTAGTGACCATCCAAAGTTACAACAGCCCTGAGAAAAGTGACCATTTTTCACACTTACGACCACTACAGCATCCCTATGGTCACGTGATCTAAAATTCAGGCACCTGGCAACTGATTCATACTTATGACGGTCGCAGTGTCCGGGGGCGGGTCACGTGATCCCACTTCTGACAAGCAATGCCAAAGGGGAAAGATCCACTTTACAACCGTGTGACTCACTTAACAACTGCAGCGGTTCGCTTAACAACCGTGGCAGGAAAGGTTGTGAAATTAACACTTGTCTCATTTAGTAACAGAAATTTGGGCCTCGGTGGTGGTCATAAGTCAAGGACTGCCCATGCTTGCATTTTAGCCCCGTGTGCTTTGCAGATTCATCCTCTTTTATTCTCCAAAGCTCCTGATTTGGTTTCCTTAAACTTGATTTTTTTCTCATCAAAAGTTCATGGTCTCGAGCAGTCATATCCTTTTTTTTTCTTTCCAAAAAGTTTTTTTTTATTTTTTAATAAAAACATCATCCTTCCAAACAATTACAGACCGTGTTTCGATCGATTGAAATTTATTTATTTATTATTTCAACTTATATACCACCCTTCTCCCCGGGGTGGGGGGACTCAGGGCGGTGAACAGCCAAACTTAAAACACATATAATACAAAAGTTAAGAAAAACTAAAATAAATTAAATCATAGGCATTACTAATTTAAAATCCCAAAACTACAAATTGAAAAATACCCAATTTAAAACCCAAAATCAATAAAATCAAGAATTTAAAAACCCCATTAAAACCAATTAAACTAGGCTGGCTTGTTGAAATAAGTGAGTCTTCATTTCGTGCTCTCAAAATTTTCAAAACCTCGATATATGACTAATGTTCTTTCCTCTAACAAAAATAAAACAAAACACAACACAAATGTTTACCCATTTTATCCAAATTTCATTTCATATTTAATATTTCATCTCCATGCTCCAAGCAGTTATATCCTTAAGCAGCATTCTTCATTTATTTTAAAACTCTAAAGTCATTGAACTTCTTCCTCAAGCATTCCATAACAACTTTCGGGCCTTGTCAAAATACAACTCAAGTATTGGCAAAAGCTTTCGATTTATAAGTTTCAGTTTTCATTTTTGGACGCCTTGTTTTTCTCCCCCCCTTCCTCCCCCCCCCACAACCTCTGGAGGCAAGATGTTCCATCCATCAGTCCGTCCGTCCGTCCGTCCATCTGTCGTAGAAAAATAAAGAGATGAATTTCAAAATCAGAAAAAGCTTTATTTTGGCCCAAAGTTTCAGATAGCTTAATATAAATTCTAACATCTGAACAAAAGTCCTTCTTTAAGACACGTATCTATATAGTAACAAAAACAGGAAGTATCTTAGATCTGCCTCTTTAGCTAGCCCCCCTCCCCTATTGCTTTAGGCAGGAAGCTCCTTGTAGGTTAGTTCTGCATTTTGACATAAATACCTCTGCGGTTTGACTTCTTGGACTCTCCAACTGTATAAAGTGTGTTAACTCTGTGGTTTAACTTTTTGAACCCAGCATTTGTTTTCTTATATTTACTAGTTTAAAGGGGCCCTTCAGAGATCCTCTAGGCTGACCCCGTATTATTTCACTTTTATATCCAATTTCATTTTACGTTCTGCCTTACGTCCATCCATCATTGTCTGTCTGTCTGTCTGTCATCTATCTATCTATCTATCTATCTATCTATCTATCTATCTATCTATCTATCTATCTATCATCCCTTTCTCTCTCTCTCCCTCCTTCTCTCCCTCTCTCTCAAAAAATCTTAGGTCCTGGATGGGACCTTGGAGGTCTTCTCATCCAACCCCCTGCTTATGCAGGAGACCCTATACCATTTCAGACAAGCGGATGTCCAGTCTCTTCTTAAAAATCTCCAGCGATGGAACACAGTTCCTCCAATTAATTGTCCTCACTTTCAGGAAATTTCTCCTTCATTCCAGGTTGCTTCTCTCCTTCATAAGTTTCAGCATTTTGTAACAGCAGCCCCAATTCCTGCAGAATCAGTTTTGATCAGCCGTTGCAACAAACAAGAATTGCAAGACGCCTCCACCATATGTTCTGCCTGCTGGATGTAATTTCCAATCTAAAAAGGAATAGAAATGATGGGCTAATTCTCAAGAACAAGCTGGCTTAATATAATGGTTTTCCAAGTCACTGAAAGAGGTCTTTTGATTTCCACCCCACCCCTCTACTGAGCCTGTTGCAATATTTTAAAATACTCAGTGATCAGATCCATCCACCCCGTGGCCCTCTCCATCTATTTGGTGAACGCCAATGCACAAGTCCTGGGGAGCAGAAGTGATGAAGTAAAAACCAGAGAGAAGTCATCTTACAGTTGCAGGAACTGGGCCTGGCTAGTCTAGTGAAGAGAAGGACCAGGGGAGACAGGAGAGCATCTTCCAATATTTGAGGGGCTGCCCCAGAGAGGAGGAAGGGGGTCAAGCTGTTTTCCAAAACACCCGAAGGCCAGACAAGGAACAATGGATGGAAACTGACCAAGGAGAGATTCAACCTGGAAATAAGGGAGGAATTTCCTGACAGTGAGAACAATCAACCCATGGAAGAGAAGTTGCCTTCAGAAGTTGTGGGAGCTTCATCACTGGAGGCTTTCAAGAAGAGACTGGACTGCCATCGGTCAGAAATGGTGTAGAGTCTCCTGCTTGGGTGGGGGTTTGGATTAGGTTTACTCAAGGTAAACTGCTCCAAACCTGATTGCAGAAAATACGACTTCAGTAACAGAGTGGTCGATGCCTGGAATGCACTCCCTGACTCTGTGGTTTCTTCCCCAAACCCCCAAAACTTTAACCTTAGACTGTCTACTGTTGACCACAGCCCATTCCTAAGAGGTCTCTAAGGGGCGTGCATAAGCCCACCAGCGTGCCTACCGTCCCTGTCCTAATATTTCTTTTTTACTTACTCTTTTCATGTATTCAAAATTATGTTTATACTTATGTTTGTTACCTATTAAATGCTTGACAAAATAAAAGAAAGAAAGAAAGAAAGATGTTCAGATTAGATTTGGCAGTTTTGTCCTTCCCAACTACCTGGAATAGGTAGGTGTGGTCATTTGATGATGTTAGATGTAGAAGATAAGCCGTTCTGAGCACAGCTGCCTTTTGCAATTGACCGATGGGGATTTGGTCAATGCTACTGGTGGTCAAGATATGCTCCAGATGCTTTAGGATCACACCCAAGCTGCTTCTGCCACAGTTGTTCTGTTTCTATTTGTGTGTCTTTGTATTTTGACACCTTCTCTGGTTCTTACTCTTTTGTTCTGCTGTCTCCAGGTACTGCCATATCCATTATTCAGACTTTTTTTTTTTTCCTTTCTTATTGGCAATTGTTAAGGTTGTTATATGGCAGGGTTCCTGTTTGCTTGAAGTCTAAAGTCCCAGAGCAATTCAACTCCTTTATTTTCTAGGACTTTGTTATGATCCCGCCAGCTCTTGCTTTCAGGCAAATGATATTTCTTGCAGATCTTCCAATGCACCATTGCTGCTGTTATTATTAAATTTATATGCCACCTGTCTCAGTGTCAAGAGATTCTGGCAGCTTACAACAACATGAACGTGTAACGTAAAACAGAAAGGGCCTTAAAACATTGAGAACATTCGACATTCTGAATTAAAATCGGGCAGCAATTTTTCCAGGGGGGTAGGGAGTTGAATTTCCAGGTCCTGTCTAACTCTATTGTTCTGTAATGAATTGTGTAGTTACAGAATGACACAATGCATTGTGTAAAAGGTTGGCATGCTGCAGCTGCCAAAAAAGCCAACACAGTTCTGGGCTGCATCAACAGAGGGATAACATCAAGATCCTGTGAAGTGTTAATACCACTTTATAATGCCTTGGAGAGGCCACACTTTTGAATATTGCATTCAGTTTTGGTTGCCACGATGTAAAATAGATGTTGAGACTCTGGAAAGAGTGCAGAGAAGAGCAAGAAAGATGATTAGAGGGCTGGAGGCTAAAACATATGAAGAACGGTTGCAGGAACTGGGTAGGTCTAGTCTGATGAAGAGAAGGACTAGGGGGGACATGATAGCAGTCTTCCAATATCTCGGGGGCTGCCCCAAAGAAGAGGGAGTCAAGCTCTTCTCCAAAGCCCCTGAGGGCAGGACAAGAAGCAACCGATGGAAACTCATCAAGAAGAGAAGCAACCAAGAACTAAGGAGAAATTTCCTGACAGTAAAAACAATGCATCAGAATCACAATTAATCAAAATAAGAAGAATTAACAAGTGGAACAGCTGAAGGCTTTTAAGAAGAGATTAGGCAAGCATTTGTCTAAAGTGATGCAGGGTTTCCTGCCTAAGCAGGGGGTTGGACTAGAAGACCTCCAAGGTTCCTTCCAACTCGGTTATTCTATTCTATTCTATTCTATTCTATTCTATTCTATTCTATTCTATTCTATTCTATTCGTCATTCCAATATTCTATTCTATTCTATTCTATTCTATTCTATTCTATTCTATTCTATTCTATTCTATTCTATTCTATTCTATTCTATTCTATTCCATTCTATTTCATTCCATTCTCTATTCTATTCTATTCTATTCTATTCTATTCTATTCTATTCTATTCTATTCTATTCTATTCTATTCTATTCTATTCTACTCCACTCCACTCCACTCCACTCCACTCCACTCCACTCCACTCCATTCTCTATTCTCTATTCCATTCCATTCTCTATTCTATTCTATTCTATTCTATTCTATTCTATTCTATTCTATTCTATTCTATTCTGTTCTGTTCTATTCTATTCTATTCCACTCCACTCCACTCCACTCCACTCCACTCCACTCCACTCCACTCCACTCCACTCCACTCTCTATTCCATTCCATTCTCTATTCCATTCCATTCCATTCCATTCCATTCCATTCCATTCCATTCCATTCTATTCTATTCTATTCTATTCTATTCTATTCTATTCTATTCTATTCTATTCCCCCTTCTCTGCTGGCCTGTCCAAAGTCTTGCAAAGGAGAGACAGGATTGTTGTTTTCTGCAGCAACCGAGGGAGGAGCAAGCAGCCCTGGGTGCTTCTCCAGAGAGCAAGGAAATGCTCTGAAGAATCGGGTATCGGTTGTTTGGGGAGGAGGAATTTATCTTGGCTCGCTCGGGGCCAAGATTTAGGCGTTGTCGAAAAGCCGACCATATCTCCCGCAGGCATCTGTCACTGTCTTCCAGCAGCAACTCACCTCAAGCGGAGTTCCTCTCTCCTAATGCTGTTGTTTTTGGACAATTTTCACAGCAGCCTTCAGTTTAAAACAATGTTTGGGGCTGCATTCCTCATCTGGCATCTGCTAAGTACACTTTCCGTATCTACTTCCGACATCTCAGGTGCGCCACGATGCTTCCGAGCTGGTTGGGGGTGGGTGGGTGCTTTGCTCTGACAGATTTGCCAGCTGCCCCCCACCCTGCCCCCCGGAAAATTAGTCTTTTTTGTCTGCCAAATCCTGGCCACAAAGGTTACACAATGTTCTTTCAAAGTGTCAGCTCTCTGCACGAAAGCGTTTGGGATGGAGGGTCAAAGAAATTCAGGTTTGGTTCATCCTGGTTTGGTCACCACGAAACAAAAAAGATGTGGAGACTCTAGAAAGAGTGCAGGGAAGAGCAACGAAGATGATGAGGGGACCAAAGGCAAAAACATAAAGAGAACGGTGAAAACATGCAGGCGAAAACATACAGTATGAAGACATACTCAATGCAGGAATTGAGTATGTCTAGACTGATGAAAAGAAGGACCAGGGGAGACATGATGACAGTCTTCTGATATCTCAGGGGTTGCCACAAAGAAGAAGGAGTCAAGCTGTTCTGCAAAACACCTGAAGACAGGACAAGAAGCAACGGGTGGATTTACGACCACAATTGAGCCCCAAATTTCTGTTGCTAAGTGAGAAGCTTTTAAGTGAACTTTGCCCGATTTTACGAGCTTTCTTACCACAGTTGTTAAATGAATCTGCAGTTATTAAGTTAGTAATAATGGCATGATGGCAGTGTTACAATATCTCAGGGGCTGCCCCAAAGAAGAGGGAGTCAAGCTATTCTCCAAAGCCCCTGAGGGCAGGACAAGAAGCAACGGATGGAAAATAATCAAGGAGAGAAGCAACCTGGAACTAAGGAGAAATTTCCTGGAAGTTTCAACAATTAACCAGTGGAACAACTTGCCTCCAGAAGTTGTGGATGCTCTTAACACTGGAGGCTTTTAAGAAGAGACGGGACAGCTATTTGTGCAGAATGGCACAGGGAGTCCTTGACCTATGACCACAATTGAGCCCTGTTGCTCAGTGAGTCATTTGTTGAGTGAATTAATTTTTTTTCCACCATTGTTAAGTGAATCACATTGCACTTGTGAAGTTAGTAATGTGGTCGCTCAGTGAATTTGGTTTTCCCATTGACTTTGTTGGTCAGAAGATTGCAAAAGGGGATTGCGGGACCCCCGGAACACTGCAACCGTCATAAATATGAGTCAGTTGCCAACCGTCTGGATCTTGACCATGTGACAATGGGGATGCCACAAAGGATGTGTGAAAAACTAGTCATAAGTCACTTTTTTTAGTGATGTAACTTTGAATAGTCACTAAAGGAACTGTTGTACCTCAAGGACGTCCTGTATGCTGCTTGAACAGGGAACTGGATTAGAAGGCCTCCTTGCAACTCTGTCATTCTGTTATTCTATATAATGTTTATCCCTTCGGTGGACGGAAAACCTATTCTTTTTTTTTTTATTAAAAAAGTTTTACAAATACAAAATTTCCCCCCATTTCCTCCCCCTCCCCTAACCCCTCCCTCCCCTACCCCCCCTCTCCCCTAACCCCTCCCTCCCCTACCCCCCTCCCCTACCCCCCTACCCCAGCCCCCCCTCCTCTAACCCCCCCAGTCCCTCCCCCCCCCCCGGCTTCCCTGGGTGAAATCCAAATCATACCATCATTTACTATAACCTACATTACCCTCCTGCAACCCTAACCCCTAACTACGCTACACATTTCTGCATCTTAACATTCAGCTAAAAGCTATCTGGTACTTCCTTGTTTG
The DNA here is from genome assembly GCA_030761175.1 of Masticophis lateralis. Classification (NCBI taxonomy): domain Eukaryota; kingdom Metazoa; phylum Chordata; class Lepidosauria; order Squamata; family Colubridae; genus Masticophis; species Masticophis lateralis. The sequence goes on along the minus strand of JAUDYJ010000003.1, from coordinate 213,449,320 downwards.
ATATTTGTTCTGCACATAGTCTATCCATTTCTTCCATTCTAACATTTAAGTTTCTTGGGTCTGATCCCTCAAATATGCTGATATCTTCGCCATTTCTGCAAAACTGGCCACCTTCAATGTCCATTCTTCAATAGTAGGCATAGAGTCTTTTTTCCAGTATTGACCAATCAGTAGTTTGGCTGCTGTAATCATGTATAATATCATTTTTGTCTCAATCACTGAAGAATCCTTAACTATCCCCAATAAAAACAATTGAGGAGAAAATTTCAAACCTATTCTTGATTTGCTCTTCCGTTCGATCCAGATGTTCCTTGCCAAAAAAAAATAAAAAATGACAGGCCGCTTTTTTAGAGTTTCTGAAACGAGGCCCTGGGTCAAATTTATGCGTGCTGCGGCTTGAAATAGGAGGCTGTTTACTTGTCGCTTGAAACTTGGATCCGGGCACTGAAGTCCTGATCCACTCCGATTGGGAGCAGGTTTCGGCATGAGCTCATCGGGGCAATCCAAAGCTTTCCTTGCCAGAGATCCACATCGAAAGGAAATGTGTCCAAGTGCTGATGTCGCCCATCTGGATCGCATTTCTTTCAACTTCAGGTTCGCTTTAGCAAGTTGAGCCAGATGTTGACATGGGCTCGATTTACAGATGTTGGACTAGAAAAGGCTGAGTGCATATCCTGGACATAAATTGTTTCAACTTCTACCTTCAAAACAACATTATAGAGCATTGCACACCAGAACAACTAGGCACAAGAACAGTTTTTTCCCGCATGCTGTCTCTCTGCTAAACAACTAATTCCCACAACACTGTCAAACTATTTATTAAGACTGTAATTACTGTTCTTCTTCTCTTCCTTCCTATTGTCTATCTCATTTTCTACTTATGGCTATAACCTTGTTGCTTGTATCTTTACAATTGATACTATTTTATTTAGTTTCCCAGTATGGTTTTGATTGCTTATTTAGTATCGTATGACTGCCACTAAGTGTTGTACCTTATGATTTTTGATGAATATATTTTTTTATGTACACTGAGAGCTTATGCGCCGTGGACAAATTCCTTGTGTGTCCAATCACACTTACGTAGAAGTATTGCTCATTGCTTGAACGTCTGCACGCCTGTCCATACACCTGTAAACAGTAAACATCTTTTTACAGGTTAACAGAGTTGAAAGGGACCTTGGAGGTCATCTAATCCAACCCCCCACCCAAGCAGGAGACCCTACACCATTTCTGACAGATAGCAGACCAGTCTCTTCTTGAAAGTGATGAAGCTCCCACAACTTCCGAAGGCAACTTCTCTTCCATCGGCTGATTGTTCTCACTGTCAGTAAATTCCTCCTTATTTCCAGGTTGAACCTCTCCTTGCTCAGTTTCCATCCACTCTTCCTTGTCTGGCCTTCGGGGGCTTTGGAGAATAGTTTGACCCCCCTCCTCTCTATGGCAGCCCCTCCATTATTGGAAGACTATCATCTCTCCACTTGGCCAATAAAGAATTCTATTCTATTCTATTCTATTCTATTCTATTCTATTCTATTCTATTCTATTCTATTCTATTCTATTCTATTCTATTCTATTCTATTCTATTCTATTCTATTCTTTTTGACCATCAGAGCTACTTGGGGGAAGGGGGGGATTTTCAATTGCAGCACCGAACAAGACCCTCTCCGGCCCACCCACCTCTCTTCCTTTCTTGTCCTCACTGAAAACGGTTCAAGTCCTTCATCTCCCACCCACCCCAAATCCTCTGGTGGTCACCAGGCAGATCTCTGCAGCTTCTGGTTGACCTTTTGAATGATGGATCATGGAATCCTAGCATCAATGGGTTCCTAGAGGTCATCAAGTCAAACCCAGGGCCCATGCAGGAATCCATGTTGTTACTGTCCATGTTGGTGGATGTTTAGCCAGATGTTTAGACTGGATTTGGCATTTTAATCAACCTACTGGGCCCTATCCAAGGAACTGGGCTAGACAGACATTGTAGTTTGTTAGTAAACTGGGTTAAGTAAGAAAACTGGCTTGATGGTGAGTTATAGTCCCACCGTATGCATCAAAGCTGGTTGGGAGACTTTGGGCCACTCAAAAGATAACAGTGAGCTCTAGTCCTGCCTTTGGCAGGAAAGCTGGCTGGGTGACATTGGGTCAATCACCAGGAGATTGTGAGTTCTAGTCCCATCTTAGGCATGAAAATTGACTGGGTGACTTTGGGCCAAACACCAGGAAATGGTGAAATCTAGTTCCACCTTATGCATCAAAGCCAGCTTTGAGTAAGTCACCAGGAGACAGTGAGTTCTAGTCCTGCCTTTGGTAGGAAAGCTGGCTGGGTGACATTGGGCCAATCACCAGGAGGTGGTGAGTTCTGGTCCTACTTTAGTGAACCTTCTAGTGGTCCCCAAGACTGGTCCTTCTGCGAGACACAAATGTTGCATGGAAGATTTTCCAAGGGCTCCTGGAGAAAAAGAAGGAGGAGATGGTTGCAGAAAGTTGCCCTGGTTGAAGTCTTGATGGGGGAATAGATGAAAGCAGAGATGCCCAAAGAGGAGATGGTGACCACCATCACCTCCTCCAAAGCTCAACCCTTTTTTTAGATCTGTCACAGCGGATGACAACAATGGTCAGATTTGAACTGCATGGTGGTAGCCACCAGTTTGGCTTTCCTTCTCCTTTGAGGACACCCCAGAATTAAATAGGAAAATAAAAGAACAAATCTTGGTCCTGAGATCCTGGTTGCAGATCCAGAGTTCATTGACGTCTTCTTCTTAGGAGTGATTTCTGCTCTCATTGTCCTGACAGCCTACTTCCTGATGAACGTGCAAATATTTCCGGATTTGCACAGGGTTTTGTTCTTATCCAAAATTGTTCAAAGCAAAACTTCCATTCTGGAGCCAGCCTGCTTCCTCTTTGATGGTATCGTATTTGTTCATCCGTTATCCTTGGCTGATGAAAGAACAGGCCTCGCAAGGACCAAACTTCGCTGGATGAAATGGGGAATCACGGCTTCCACTCCCAGAATTTTCCAGCCAGCATGAAGGGACTGGGATTTGCTCTCTATTCCTAGAGAACCAGCCTGGAAATAAGGAGAAACTTCCTGACAATGAGCACAATTAATCAGTGGAAAGAGCTTGCCTCCAGAAGTCATGGGTGCTCCATCACTGGAGGTTTTCAAGAAGAGTTTGGACAACCATTTATCATCAATGGTATTTGGTGTCCTGCTTGATCAGGGGGTTGGACTAGAAAACCTTAAAGGTCCCTTCCAATTCTGTTATTCTGTTAGAACTAAGGAGGAATTTCCTGACATTGAGAGCAATTAGTCAGTGGAATGGCTTTCCTCCATAACTTGTGGCTGCTCTTATCACTGAAGATTTTCTATAAGAGATTGGACAACCATTTCTCCAGAATGGTATAGGGCACAAGTGTCCAACCTTGGCAACTTTAAGACTTGTGGACATGTTTGCTTGTCATTCTTCAGCAGAGTTTCTTCAACTTGGCAACTTTATCCAATTCATTCAACTCATTCAACTCACTCAATCAACCAACTCATCCATCTCAGTTAACTAACCTACCAACTAACTCATTGAACTTAACCAACCAACCAACTCATTGAACTTAACCAACCAACCAACTATTGAACTCAACCGACCAACCAACTCATCCAACTTACTCAACCAATCTACCAACTCATTGAACTCAACCAACCAAACAACCAACTCATCTAACTCAACCAACCAACCAACTAATCAACCAACTCACTCACTCAACCAACCAACCAACCAACCAATCAACTGCTGGCTGAGGAATTTTGAGAGTTGAAGCCCACACATCTTAAAGTTGCCTCGGTTGAAAAACACTGATATAGGAGAACCATCATCCAAGTTGGCTAGGGAACTCTGGGACTCTGGTCCATACATTTTGAAGTTGCCCAGTTCGGGTACCTCCTACTTTAGAGTCTCCTGCTTGAGCAGGGGATTGGACTAGAAGACCTCCAAGGCCTCTTCCAACTCTCTTATTCTGTTATTCTACACAAGTGACTTGCCCTGTTGGCGGGAGAGTTCTTGGTAGTTCCTTGATTTTATGGAGAGCTTCATAAAGAGCCATGGTGGGGCAGTGGTTAAAATGCAGTATTGCAAGCTAACTCTGCCCACAGCCAGGAGTTCAATCCTGATGAGACTCAAGGTTGACTCAGCCTTCCATCCTTCTGAGGTCAGTAAAAAGAGGGCCCAGATTGTTGGGGGCAAGAGGCTGACTCTGTTAACCGCTTAGAGAGGGTTGGAAAGCACTGTGAAGCAGTATATAAGTTTAAGGGCTATTGCTCTTCCTTCCTTCCTCCCTCCCTCCCTCCCTCCCTCCCTCCCTCCTTCCTTCCATTCCTTCTTTCCTTCCTCCCTCAACCTTCCATCCTTCCAAGGTCAGTAAAAAGAGGACCCAGATTGTTGAGGGCAAGAGGCTGACTCTGTAAACCGCTTAGAGAGGGTTGGAAAGCACTGTGAAGCGGTATATAAGTCTAAGGGCTATTGCTATTGCTATTCATGTGCCCAGGAAGGCAACACTACCCCAGAAATGGCATCTCTTCTACACAAACACAGCGAATCATTCACAGGATCTGAACTTCCACAAGCTAATGTGCTATTTGCCAGTCTTATCACCCTCCTAAAACTCTGCCTTCTTTCTGTTCCATTCCAAACCTATGTGAGTTTATTAGGGATGGGCTTGGTTAGCTAGATAATTGGATGCATAAATATATTTTGCTGATGTTACAGGCCACGTCCTTCCAAAATGTCTGTTCTACTGACCCCAGATAAGCCGCTTTCAGCAATGCCAGGAATGTCTATGAGTTCAGCCAGAGCCATGCGGGATGCCTTTAAGTGTGCAGGAGATCTTCTCCCAGCGCATGCCTGGAATGGGAACCAGCCCACATGCCAGCTAAAAACCGAAGCCTTGCCTGGAAACCGATTCTTATTTTTTTACTCCTTAACCGAGAACAACATTTTAATTAATCAGGAACTCCATAAATAAATCAAGTCAATTTCATTCCATCTGTCGTGGCGTTGCTTCCAAAATAATTCAGTTCGAGTAGGAAGGGAGAAAAGATTGGCATGCAGAAACGCCTCCAAATTCTGAAAGAATTGATGCTTCTTTCTAAAATCAGTCTATAAATCCCTGGGTGAGGGAGGGGTGGAAACAATATCAATCTTTCTTTCGGGCACATTAATGGGCTTGCAGCTGGGATAATTAACGGCTCTCCATCTCTGCCACTGAGTTTCCAGACTAGCAAATGGATAGATGCAACTTTCCGGCCCCCAACCTTGACTGTTTG